>OX637392.1:49372092-49692092 GCA_951799425.1 Ilex aquifolium | reverse complement strand
ATTTAATTAACAAAGTTAATCAAATTTGGTATGAATTATGGATAAAATCAATTAGGATTTGATTTTTAAAATAAATATTATTCAATAAATAAATTGATTAAATTTGGTTTGAGTTTTGTAACAAAACTTATGGAATAAATATGTTTTCGTTTTCATTTGGGATAAATTCTATTATATTAATTAAACAATTTTTTTTCCTTCAATTCTATTATATCAATGTAGCAATTTGCAATTGGATGTTGTAAAATTAACTAAAGGTTAATAAGTAGAGAATCTTTGAGGTTGAGGGCATTATACTAAATTTCGTGTGGCTGTTAGAAGGATAGAATGGTCGTCACACTGATAGGTGAGGTCAATGTTATTTCCAAGATGTAAGTTGAATACTAAATTACTCTGTTTACAGATATAAAAATTGCAAGTTGACCAAAACAAATGTGAACCTGGGTTATGCCACCATTGCAGACCTATTTATCTTTGCACTATCCTTCTGAAAATGGTAGATCATCAACTATTTTGTTATATACTTGAAGACAGAGAAAAACATGGGGGGGCCTGTTTTTTGGGTGATTTTCATATACTCTTTGGTGGGTGTCCATGGAGTTGAAGTTGGAGACTCTAGTCATATTCAAAAGAAACTCCAATCTCCTTCAGAGGAACAACAGCCTTACAGGACTGCCTACCACTTCCAGCCTCCTAAAAACTGGATGAATGGTATGTATTCACTTCATTCATTACAAACTCACCTCCATTTACTGCTTTATATAATGGGCTAAATTTATGACTTGCCTTCTTCCTGTCATTTGGCATGCTGTGTTGGCGCAACGTAATGGCAATCGGGTGCTGCTGATGAATCTCAGATCCAAATGGTAAGAGTTGTAAGTTCTGCATTTTATTGCTAAACATTTGATAGAAAAACAGGCTGAATCTGAATTTTATGAGAAATTGTTCACATTTTTAGTTTGACTTTGATCCATGTATAACAGGACCAATGTACTACAAGGGAATTTACCATTTATTCTATCAATACAATCCATATGCTGCTGTATGGGGTAACATTTCATGGGGTCATTCAGTGTCATATGATCTTATCAATTGGATTCTTCTTGAATATGCTATTAATCCAACAGACCCTTATGACTTCAATGGGTGCTGGTCTGGTTCTGCCACAATCCTCCCAGGGGAAAAACCTGTTATTCTATACACAGGAGCTGACTTTAAGAAACACCAAGTTCAAAACTTGGCAGTGCCCAAAAATTTATCAGATCCACTCCTTATGGAATGGGTAAAATCGGATCATAACCCTTTGATGACCCCAGTTGGCGATATTGATCCAAATTTTTTCAGAGACCCAACGACTGCTTGGCAGGGGCCAGACAAAATATGGCGTGTGGTTGTTGGAAGCCAGATTGATGGTCATGGAACGGCACTTCTATATCGAAGTAAGGATTTTATCAATTGGACAAGGAGTCAAGATCCTCTTCATTTCTCGCTTAAAACCGGAATGTGGGAGTGTCCTGATTTCTATCCTCTTGATATTAAAGGAGAAAATGGACTTAACTCATCGGTGCAAGGTAGAGCTACTAAGCATGTGCTCAAGGCTAGCTTTAATGACCATGACTACTACATAATAGGAGACTATGAACCCCAAACAGACAGATTTCAACCCCAAACTGACTTCATGGATAGTAGTTTGCAATTGAGATATGATTATGGAAATTTCTATGCTTCCAAAACATTTTATGACAGCTCCAAAAAGAGGAGGGTATTGTGGGGATGGATATTAGAGGCTGATAGTAAAACAGATGACATCAACAAAAAATGGTCTGGACTTCAGGTAATCTAGGTCTTACCATTCTATTCAATTTCTATCTTCTTCATTGCTGTCTTCATATCGAAACTAGCTTTCCTTTTTGGTGAGCACCACTCTATAGGTATGTGCATGTATAATCGCGCCTTGCCTTCTGGGCATAACAATTGGATGTGTTTTGTTTCATAGTCCATGCCGAGAAGTATTTTGCTGGATAAAAATGGGAAGCAGTTAGTACAATGGCCAATCAAAGAAATTGAAAACCAACGTGCAGAACGAGTTAATTACCAAGACAAAGAGCTTAAGGGTGGATCTGTATTCGAAATTGAAGGTGTCATGGCTACACAGGTAACTACTTACAATCCTGTTTCTTTGACTATATGTGCTTTGAAATCAAATTTACATGCAATGACATTAAAAAAAATTTCTATTGTAGGCTGATGTAGAAGTCTCATTTGATTTGCCAAATTTTGAAGAGGCAGAGTTTATGGAATCTCAATTTGTCGATCCCCAATTGCTTTGTAGCCAAAAGAATGCATCTACGAGAGGGGTTATTGGGCCGTTTGGTTTGTTGGTTTTGGCTTCAAAGGACTTGACTGAACGGACTGCTATCTTCTTCAAGATATTCAAAGGCCACGACAAGTATGTTGCACTCTTGTGTAGTGATCAAAGCAGGTTGGTATTTAACTTGACCAAATGCCAATTACCAAGTCATGTAAATCATGATTCTTCTCTTTGAACTTTTGAAAATTTTACACAGGTCTTCTTTGAGAGAAGAGGTTAACAAAACCACCTTTGGAGCTTTCATTGACATAGACCCTCGTCGTGAGAATATTTCACTGAGAACCTTGGTATGTTACCCTCAAGCTTATTACAGTTGTGGTGTTAGATCGATACGCAGTGATATAACTTATAAGAAGACTAGTCCTCTTAATTTTCACAGATAAAGAGTCGTCATTGGATTTTCATCCCTCTTTTTTTCTTCTTGTGTGGATTCTATTGAATTATGCAGTAATTGCTTTGAAAGTAACAATGGAAACCACTTGCTGCAAGTTGTTATGATCAAACTACATTTCATGTGGCTGATGCATATATCATGTTACTATCTGCGAGACGCTACAAGCCCTTGTGAAAATGTAACTGTATCATGTTACTTGATTCTAGTCTTAGTTCCCCTGTGAAAATCTTACTTGATTCTGTTATTTTCTACTGTTCTTCATATTAGTTTTTGACCATTTTTATATCTTCACAATTTTTCTTCCTGTTGAAGGGCAAGATGGCTCACTATTGAACCAAGAACTCGAAAAACTGAATTATGATAAGTTTTTGAATGTTGGTTTTTACCAACTACCTTACAGAAAAACTAAATGAATGACATGTAAAGATCTTCTTTCTTGGTTCATTAACATCCTTTCTGTTTATGTTCCTTTTGCAGATAGACCATTCTATTGTTGAAAGTTTTGGTGATGAAGGAAGGGCGTGCATCACTGCAAGAGTTTATCCAGAGTTGGCTATTGGTGAAGAAGCCCACCTTTATGCATTTAACTATGGCTCTCAAAGTGTGACTATCACAAGTCTCAGCGCTTGGAGCATGAAGGCAGCTCAAATCGTTCCGATTCAAAAAAGAAGAAGACCTCCAATGACTTGACAATCGTAATGAGTGATGGAATAAAAAACTGAAACTAACAAAGTTTGTTCAGATTTTCATCTGCTCGAGTGTGTGAGGGGGAGAGAAAGAGAGAGATAAAGAGGTAAATAGATACTTCTTCGGGGGAGAGAGAGAGAGGAGTAACTATTGGGTGTAACGGTGATACCATTGTCACCATTGTCATGTACTGCCACCATCCTATAATCTATATAATAAAGTAACTTACAATTCAAATCTCAAAAGATAAACAAAATGACTTTTGCTATTCGCGGTTGAGATCGTTTTAAATTTTACTTTAAAGTTAATCTAACGGTTAATATTAACACCCTAAATTTAATAGGAAAAATAGGCCCCTAAGGGTATGTTTGGATTGATTTTTTAAAAGTACTTCTAGAAATTATTTCTCATAATGACTTTAAAAAAAATAATAGTATTTGAAACCGCCCTACCACTACCTCTACCACCCCTACCCCCACCACCACCACCACCACCACCACCGCCATCGTCGCCACCACCACTACCTTTCTCACCACCATCGCCACCGCCACCGCCACCGTCACCGCCACCGCCGTCGTCACCACCACCACTACCGTTGTCGTCGCCACCACCACCACCACTGCCACCACCGTCCCCACCGCCACCATCGTCGCCACCCAGGGGCGGATTTAGTGTGGGGGCAGCTGAAATTTTAAAAAATTTTGGGACTCAAGTGTAATTTTAAAAATTTCAAGAATTTTTTAAACTTGCCCCCACTGAAATTTTCTTAAAGTATAGGGTATATTAATATAATTTTTAAACCCTTAAAAGTCAATTTTGGCAGCTCTAGCTTCTCCTCATTTTTCATCGCCTGCTTTTTTTTTTTTTTTTCCCGTAAGTCATATTCGTCTTTTTCGTAGTCAGTCCAACTTTCAGTCCAGCCCTCTTCTTTCTTTTATTTAAGTTTATTTGTTAGTTTTTTTGGTGTATTCATCAACTAATCAGTCAAAGAGAGGTAAATCAGACAACGAATCAACCATTTTTCTTTGTTAGTTCCTTTAGTGAATTCAATCGTTGTGCAAATCAAATTTGAAGAAACCCTAGAAAATTATGTTGAAGCCAAGGAGAGAGGTAATCCATTAATCAAATTTTTTGATTGTAGTATTAGCACTAATCTAAAATCAAATTTTTTATATTAAAAAATTAGTTTAGTTCCTGTAGAATTGATGGTTGTTTGGTCTATTATTTATGGACTTATATAGGTTTTCTTTATTTCGTCTTGGGTCACCACTCAACTATTTTAGATTTTTGTTGAAGTCCCTAATTCAGATTGGTTATTTGAGATTCTTGGTTATTGCTATTTTTCTTCCCTATGATTAAATTGTTTTAATTGATTTCTTGAAATTCTAGTTTGGATTATATTTTGGATTTATGGATTATATTTTGATTATGTGTAGTCCATTATTGGATGTTCGAGAGTTGGAAGCTCTTTTTGTATAGAATCTTGAACACTAAATGATATTTTTGATGTGAAATTTTTTTGTTACCTTTTTTTGTACATCACTCGTATACATGAGTTACGCCTCTAAATGACATTCTTTTGATGTAACTATGTTTATAAACAGTTTATCAAGAATACATATTTTGATGAAAACAATGTTACAATTATACTTTTTTTTTTATTTGAAAAAAAAAAATTACAAAGTTTTTAAATTTCAATGAGGACAACCTAAATTCTTAAATTTCAAAGTTACAATTAACTTTGAAATTTAAAAATTTAGGTTGCCCCCACTGAGGCAAAATCCTGGCTCCGCCCCTACCGCCACCACCACGGTCATTACCACCCACCACAACCATCACCGTCTCCTACCACCACCACCTCTCACGCCCACTACAAACCGAATCTTAAATTCATTTATCTCTTCTCTATGTTTATGATTTAATTTTGGATATGAATACAAATATGTTTTGTTTACCATTTTTTATTACATTGTGTCTTCAGGCACATGCAATAACTAGTCTATATAATAAAGTAGCTTACAATTCAAATTTCAAAAGATAAACAAAATGACTTTTGCTTTTTGGGTTCAAATTGCTTTAAATTTTACATTAAAGTTAATCTAACGGCTAATATTAACACTTTAAATTTAATAGGAAAAATAAACTCCTAAGGGTGTGTTTGGAATAACTTTTTAAAAGTACTTCTAAACATTATTTCTCATAAGTACTTTAAAAAAAAAAATAGTATTTGAAACCGCCACACCACTACCTCTACCATCGCCACCCCCACCTCTACCACCACCACCACCACCGCCACCGCCACCACCACCACCATCACCGTCGCCACCACCATCGCCACCACTGCCACCACCACAGCCGCCGTCGCCCCCATTGCCGCCGCCACCACCACCACCACGACGGTCATTGTCACCCACCACAACCATCACCGTCTCCTACCACCACCACCTCTCACCCCCACTATAATCGATGCTTAAATTCATTTATCTCTCCTCTATATTTGTGATTTGATTTTGGATATGAATACAAATATGTTTATTGTTTACCATTTTTTATCACTCTGTGCCTTCAGGCACAGACAATAACTAGTAAACTTATAAGTGGACAACGTGAATTAACTATATATCTCACTTGTTCAGTTTTCGTTTTCGGATGATGCCTAATTGTTGGACCAAATCAGATTTTAAATATAAAAAACTGAGTTTTTGGTCGACTTTGAGCCTAAATTAAAGTGGGACCCCATTATTATTTTGAATAATATTTCGTGGGTTCATATTCTACTACATGAGGAGAATAATGTAGTATATTCATTTGCTCAAATCGAGTAAGAAATGAATGAGAAAATAGGCTCCAAAGTGACCCTCTTGAAGAGTGAAAAATAAAGCAAAGTGCAATGTGAGATTTGACACCAATCCCACATTGATTGAGGAAGAGATCCAACATGGGCATATATAGGCCAAGTTTGCTCCATGGGTTGGGCCCCAAGGGGTACCACAATTTTATGAGCGGAGCGAGCACCTACATGCCTTCGGTTCGACCACACGCGTGCGCGCGCCGGCCGCCCGTCACGCCACGACCCGGCCGGGCCGGGTGTGGTTAGATCGAGCCCTATTTTTTTGGACAAAATTCATTTAAATAAATGGGCTTAACCCGAAATTAATTTTGGGTATCCATGGATCGCAATGGTTCAGATTTATTCCGAAATTGGATTGTGTCTGTTCATGGTGAACAGTTATTCAAGGTGTCTACTGGTTGTTCTGTTTAGTCTTCCAAGGTTGCGTCTTTTAGTGTGGTGACTGTCCGGAAAGTCACCAAAGAGTCAATAACTACCCAAGATCATTACCATTCATCAGGGACTTAATTCATTCGGTCATTAGTTAGTGTTTTTTAGGCAGACAGTGCATTACAATAAGGCAGTCTGCATTTCGGCATTAAAGCAGTGCATTTGGAGAGTACACAACACAAGTTTGGTTCGCTGGACAGATAGATTGGAGTGCTACTTCTATCCGTGTAAAGATCATTGTATCCTGGGAGGCAGACGCTTGATATTCCATAAGCACCGTGTGTGGGGGCGAAATCTGTCTTAAGGACATAGTGTCAAACACTAGCCTTGATCTACCCAAAGTTCAATAACAGTTCCTGTTCTGCAATCGGGTTAGTAATTATATTGGATTATACAAATAGTTACGTGTAACTCTTTCATGTAATTGTTTATGTTTCATTAAAACTGGTGTAACTATTTACTGTAACTGTTTCGTTCAAACTATATTCTGTGCAAAGTTGAAGGATTTGATTGCTACTGTTTTTTCCTTATACATTACATGTTTCATATCAGAAGTTTCAATAAGTGATTTCACTATATTTGATATCTGGCATACCACACGAACAACACTAATAACATCATGTATGTTCACAGAAGGCTATACAAACGAGGCGACAGATACAAATCAGATCAGATCAATCTCTCTCTCTCTCTCTCTTTTATGTCTCTCTCTCTCTCTCTCACACACACACACACAAGTGAAACAACTAATATTTGAACAACTAATTCATTCTAACACTTTAGTAGTAGGAAATTCAGTGTACCTAGTCGTGTGGAAAGTAATAGAAATATAGAGGTGGGGAGAAAGGCAACTTCCAGTTAAGAAAAACCAATAAGGTTGGATCAATTTGAGGTGAATCCAATGTAAGGAAAAAATTAGAAATAATACAACAAATCCTATTTAACCCCATTGATATTACTGAGAAAAAAAATAGTTCTAATTAAACTATACAAATGTCAGAATCGCAATGGACTAAAACACACTATTTCTGTTTAGCAGTGTTTCGTTGGCCTCTCTGCAAATCAGGTACTGCATGTATCGTATTGTATTTGTGTTTGTAATACATTCTGTCAACACCAACCAGGGATGGCAGTGGACCGAAAAAAAAACGGGTATTTGTTCAAACCCGCCCTGTTTGGACCGGGAATAGACTATGGGCTCGTTTGGTTGCCGTATTAGAAATGGATAGATTAGATATAATAATTCAGTCTAATACAATACGGAAGGACAAAAGACAAGATTAAATAGGGTATTAGAATAATACGTAATTTTATCAAGTGTTTGGTAATACACAATATAAGCGTTGGATAGTAGTTATTTAATCCAATCGGTTGTTTGGTTAGAGAATTATTTTATCGTATTAATATTGAATTAATAAAAATATCATCAATCAGTGTTTGTTACATTGATGACAACTTGATTTTATCAGTTAGGAGGGTTATAATAGTAAATGTGTAGAATAATACGTTTGAGTTGGATTATAATACCACCTCTCTTGGTGGTATTAAAAAACCTCCATAATACAGAGTTATCGTATAAAAAATATACGATAAGTATACGATAAGTATACGTTTTTGAAATTAATACGGTATCAAATTTACTTACCAAACAAAGTATTAGCCTCGATTAAATAAAAAATAGTACAATCTAATATTTAATCCCCTCATAATACGTCTACCAAATGAGCCCTATACGTATTGGACGGTGAACGTATACGGGGATACCCGTATAAACCCGTGCGGATATGGACTTACCCTTACCCCCGCCCTGTCCCTGCTATACCCGTTATATATATATATATATACCCAGTTAAAACTTTTTTTAATGCTTCTAAAGTGCCTTATTTTTTTTTTTAATGCATGCTTTGCATAAAATAGAAATTGTTTCTGGCCAACTTATTGTCATCATATAATTATTTGTAGAGGTGTGGTGCCTTCTGTAATGAATAAGTTTGGTTGGTCATGTTTTTCTCTGCCAACTTATACGCCTTTTTCTGCATAGACTATTGACGAGTAAACATAAGTTTTAGAAATGAATAAGCATTCCGTCTCCTTTTTACAAAAGTGTGTGGTTAGTTTTAGTTCCTGATGGATTCTTCTCCTTCCTTTTTACTTTCATGAACTGCTGTAGTGAATTGGTTTTGCCAAAGATTTTATATGTTGGACAGTATTTTGGATATTATGTTGGTATATGTTGTCCCATTATGTTGTGTTAGATTATGTTAGATTATATAGAATATTGTTGGATTATTTAAAATGTTGGATTTATTTAGAATTTTGGATTATGTTGGCTTTGGCTTGGACTTGGGCGGGTACGAGGGAAGCGGGGACGAGGGCAGGGATTAGAAATTTACCCGCTGACGGGGATGGGAATGAAAACTATACTCGTTAACGGGGTTGGACCGGGGATGGACGGAGTTTTTTTAAGCGGGTACGGGTATGAAAACTACACCCCCGCCCCCGCTACGGTCCACTGACATCCCTAACACCAACCATTATTTTGTGCCATTAAATAATGTACAAATATTTATCTGAGGTCATGTACAAGTGGCATTGTTTTATTTGTTGTGTTGATACTCTGTGATTTGTTCTTCTCTTGATGTATGAGAACATGTTAATAGACGTGAGTCACTGACGTGAATGTTAATTGTACTGGGAACTAACAAAACCTACTAAACTTAACTTTTTTTTTTAAATTATGACTTTACAAAATACTATATGCACTTGAGTTAACACATACCATAATCGTTGTTGTTTATGTAAAAACATTTGTTTCTTTAACTTGTATTTGACATTTTTTTATCAAGTGTAAATGTGTCATTTAAATTACCTTTGCAGTAAACATGGACAGCCCTAGAGAAGAAGTGTGTATTTTGCTTACCATTATGAATAGGACCATCAGGGAGATGGTAATTGTGTTTCACCTGCTGCTATCTATAATGGTCACGATATGGGACATCGAAACCAATTTTACAACATCTGTAGTCCCACGACCCTTCCATAGGAATCGACTACAGATGGAACACTTACACCGTCTCATTGGTGAGAGTGATATAACTTATATAAGCCAACTGAGGATGGATAGATACACATTTGGGGTATTGTGCAATTTGGTTCGTGATGAAGGAGGATTAAATCCAACTACGAGTGTTAGTGTTAAGGAGATGGAGTCAATGTTCTTAAATATTTTAGCTCACAATAATAAAAATAGGCCAGTTAAGTACAATTCCTTTGATCGGGTGAAACCGTTAGTCGACATTTCAACAATGTTTTGACTGCGGTATTGAGGTTGCGATGGGTATTGCTAATGGCACCTGAACCAGTACTTGCAAGCAGCATTAACCCGAAATGGAAGTGGTTTAAGGGTAAATCTTATGTCACTTTATTTACCTCTTGTCCATTTTCCCTTTACATTTGGTATGTAAGGTGATATTACCCTAATGCATTTTTTTTTTCGGTGTTGTAGAATTGTGTGGGTGCCTTAGACAACACTTATGTTTCTGCTCGATTACCTCTTGCCAATCAAGCTAGGTATAGAACACGTAGAGGTAGAATAACAACAAATGTGTTGGGTGTTTGTGCACCAAACATGAAAATCATTTACGTGTTTCCTGGCTGGGAGGGGTCCACTGTCGATTCTAAAATACTACGTGATGCTATGACTAGGTCTAATGGCTTGAAGGTAGCACGTGGTAAGTAGAATAATACAATAGTACAATGAAAAATAATTGAAATTTTATACACATCGTGATAGATTAATCAAAATATTTTATACAACATAGGCACCTATTATCTAGTTGATGTTGATTACACTAATAGAGAAGGATTTTTAGCACCATTCAGGGGTCAAAGATATCATATACAAGAGTTTGGGGCTAGTGCAGCAAATCCCCGTAATGCCGAAGAATTGTTCAACCTCGGGAATTCATCTGCAAGGACATGCATTAAGAAATGTTTTGCCTTGTTGAAAAATAGATGGGCGATACTTAGGACACCGTGCTACTATCCGGTTTGCATGCATAATCATATCATAGTTGCGTGTTGTTTGTTGCATAACTTGATCAGGAATGAAATGAGTATAGACCCAATTGAGGATCAGTTGCCCGATGTAATTCATGCTGAGGGTGACTATGTGAATTGTGTGATAGACATTGTGGAGACATTTACTAAGGTCATTGTTTCGAAATCAATTTGTAAAATCCGAAAAAAAAAAAATTAAATTAAATTAAAATTATTATTAAAATCATAATTAAAGGGGTAAAAGAATAATTAATTGTTAAAGTACGGATCAAAAACATAAATTTAAAAAAAATATATAAAAATTTGTATATATATATATATATATATATATAAGTGGGAGACTTTTGTCTTCCACTTTTTCTTTCTTAAGGAGAGGCGGCGAGAGTGAGACAGAAAAGAGAGAAAAAGAAAAGAAAAAAAGAAAAGTTAGACCTCCTTCCTTCTTTCTCAGATCTACGAAAATTTAACCGTCTAATCGCTTCGGGCCAAGAATTAAAGTTGCTCTACTCAGCGAGAGCTACGCAACGACACCTAAGATCGTATTTTTCTCTAAAAATATCAAGTACGAGAATTTAGACCTAAGGCTTAGGAAGCTGAATTTGGGCCTTCCTTGAAGTCTACTACGTGGGCTCACGCTACAAGAGGTAGGGTTTCCCCTATTTAGATGTAATTTCAGCCTAAAATATTGCATATGAAATGGGCAGGCTAAGGGTGTATATCACATGTTAGGTCTTGACTAGTGTAACTAGTGGGTCCAATATAGGATTTATAATTAATTTTGTAATTAGTAAAATCCTATTATAATTAACTTGGTGTAAGTTAATGTTAGTGGTTAAAGCATGTTAATTGTACATTAGCATGACTTGATATTTTAATGGCATATCAAGTTTAATAAAATTATTAGCTTGTTATGTGGTTATGAAATAATATGTATGTTAAATGATTATTTAACATATGATTATTGTGATGGATTGGTGCTTATGTTTATAGAATTAATAAACATGTTGCCATGTTTGAAGTAATAAACATGTTATTTGTGTAAATTAATGTGTCTCTAGGTGTTTGTTTAAATGCCTAAGTGAATACAAGTATGTTAGTTGAATTGATTATCTTACATAACATGCTTGAGATTGTGTTGAAAATGTCATTATATTGCATTCATTATATAATGGACATTATAAGTGGTACCAAAGGCAATTGCGCATTGCATTACATTATGCATGAGTTGCACTACATTCATGGGCATTGACATGGGTGGGAGTGTGTGCATGGTATGAAATCAATCACCACATAGGTGGTTGATCGTGGACTCGGAAAAGGCGTACCAAGGTCCGGCTGAGTCGCACGGAAAATTAAATGGATAAATGTGTCGGAGATAGCAAGAAGGGCTAGATTCTCCCTCGGGTGCAAGACCCGCTTACTTGGTTTATACACTTTCCGGCAGTGAAATTCCAGAAAAGTGTAACGGCGTAAACGGAGCCGCAGGTGGGATGTCCTGAAGATCCGTTGATGGTTGGTGTCCCATTGGTGTAATACCATAAATCATCTCCCCACAAAGACACAAGAAAATGAATTAATTAGTCATTGAGTGTACATAACACCAATGACAGGGGGGCTTGGAATGCCCGGATACATATGCATGGTATTACATGTGTTGTGTGAGCCCGGGAAGGGGCTCGGTGTTGGTATTGCTTGCATGAGTCTCATCTCATGGCATGACATGATTTATGGCATTTGTTCAT
This sequence comes from Ilex aquifolium, assembly GCA_951799425.1. Lineage (NCBI taxonomy): Eukaryota > Viridiplantae > Streptophyta > Magnoliopsida > Aquifoliales > Aquifoliaceae > Ilex > Ilex aquifolium. The sequence continues at coordinate 49,679,559 of OX637392.1, read as the reverse complement.
AATAGACATATTTGAATGAATGCATGAAATGATTGTTGCATGTGACATTTCATATGCATTTAGGTTGAGAGGAATTCTCTATAGGAGTTACCCTATTGAGCGTTGGCTCACCCTTTATGGGAATATTTTTCAGGTATCGGCCAGGCATCCACCGAAGGCGAGGCCATGGGCCCGCTTTGACGACAGAGCCGATCTATGGCTCTTATTTTGACTTTGCAGTCCCTTGTATATGCTTACTTTTGGCCTTGCATAATTTTTGTAAACAAAAACTTCTTTATATTTAAAAGGCATGTATATGAGACTCTTTTGGGACATTTATTCTTTTGTGAATGAATGTACATAGTGATGATGCTTATGTAGTATTTGATACTATGCAATTGAGTATGGGTGAATGGACCCGGTGTGGTCAATGTTGTAGGATTACACAGGTTGTGTTTTGGGTAGAGTTCCCCGTACAAAGGAGACTCTGCCCAAAATTTGTTAAATTATGGATCCCGGTAAATGGGGCATAACGGCGTGGTATCGAATTACACGGTACTCACGGGTATTCCGCGAGGTTGATGGGTGATCAACCGGGTAATTACGGACCCCCGGATTGTGGGGCGTCACACAATTAGCCTTGGATATGTACAGCAAGTGGAAAATGTCCCAAGGACAAGCTAATATTTGAGTGAATGGTTTAAGTGTCACATTTTGTGCTTATGAATTTAATTTTGGATAATGGTTTGATTGTATTATGACAAGTTTGCCTTCTTTCAACCTCTTCAAGTTGCATGTCTTTATACTTTATATGATGATAATGTGTTTATACGTACACAAATTTCCTCAAATTATTGTGCTTACCATTATGTACGTGAGGCATAGTATGTCTGAAGCAGGTGCTAGTACCCAATCAAAGAGGAGTATAAGAAAAACATGAACCACAGCTGAAGAAATTCAGCTCATCTCGTCCCTAACGGACCTTTGCATGAACGGTTAGAAGTGTCAAAATGACACTTCTAGAGCAGGGTACTTTCAAGCATTGGAACATAGTTTGTGAACTGCAATTCCTGGTTGTGAATTGCGCACGTCCCCTCACATTGAGTCGAAGCTAAAGATTTGGAAAACAAAAACTATAACTCATTATTCACCATAATGGCCACATCCGGATTTGGTTGCAAGTCAACCGAGAATAAGATTATTTTTTATGGTGATGACATCTGGAATGACTATCTAAAGGTAATATAGTATAAATAATTTATTATATTTCAAGTAGTGAACATATATGTTTTGGAATTTGAAGAGTAAATGTGTAATTGTATAGAAGGATAGAAATGCTAAAGGCATGTGTGAGAAGTCATGGTCTTACTTCAACGATGAAGACTCATCTTTGGTAAGAATCGTGTCATAGGAGAGTATGATGTAGATTTGGAAGACATGGTCCGTGATGTTGAGATGGAAGTTTCTATGCGGAAAGCCAAGAACATGGCTGGACCGGATCATTTTAGCGATGATGGCATTGCCTCACATAGTGCGACAAATCCAATTGCACAAACTGTTGGAGTTGAACTCAGTGTTGGAACTCCATCAACAAGTAAGAAAAAAATAAAAAACAAAGATGAGTGGTAATGTCTCCAAAATAGTTACAAAGAGTTTGGCTGACATCTTGAAGGTGTTTGGTGAGTAGATGCATGATTGTCGTAATCAACTAGACATGATAGCACATCGTGCTAGGTATAATCATGATGTCATTGATGCATGGAGGAAATTCGACACCTAACTTGAGAAGATAAATGGTCTATCAATGGTAGATCGACATGTTGCTCTTAAGCAGATTTGTTCTAACCCTGTCAATGTTGATATGTTCTTCAGCTTGCCTGAGTACGAACGTCCTAAATGGGTTGGTAGGAATTTTGTGGAACACACCGCGTACTTGATCGAGATATCGGTGTATCACTTGACATACCACTTATAGCACTCTCCTCAATTTGTGTTTGGAACTTGTATTACGAATTATATATATGTAGTAAGGAAACATTGTGGTACCAGGCTAAAGGTTGGTTGTGTTTACATTTTTTGGATATCAATTGTGCATGACTAGAGCATGCACAATTACATTTTGGATGTAAGCATTTTTTGGATACCAATTTAATGATGTTTATGCGTATTTACTTGGTTGCTGATATTGCGTAATATGACATTTCTTGGCTACCATGCATATCATGTTTTTGACTTTTGGTATTAACAATCAATGTTACTATATCAATAACAATGAATAGGCGGGAACAATGGTATCTTATATTTGTTAGACAACAGTTAGGAATTTACCGTTCATGAGAGGAGTGTCATTTACATGTTAATAGGTTTCCTGGTGAGATGTACAAGTTATATGATTCCTATAATGAGGCTGACAATGTGTTATGCATTCACCTTGGGACGGAAACTGTTGGTGCAGTTTGTGATGAAGTTGCAGTGAAGGAGAATACAACGTTACAAAATATTAATGAAGAACGTGCAATGGAATATAATGTACCACCCACTGTCGTAGGGCAAGGCTATGGATATGAACGAGATATGATGTGGTGCATGATCAATGCAATCATGTTGATTTTGAGTTTAATACTCACTCATGTTGTGTACTACTTATTGGGTAGAGTTGGATGGGGTGTTGGGCTTTTTATAATGCTATGCTTATATTACTTATGTACGTGTGTCATTTATATTCACTAGTTTGTAATGACAAAACAGGTAAGAATGTTAGTATGTAGTTGATTTGTAATGCGTAATGGATGCTTGTCCATGTGGGTAGAATGTCCTTACATATGTTTGCTTTAATTTAGCATTTTCAGCAATACATGAGTTGATAAATCTAATATTTGTATTTGGTAACTAATGTGAAATTGTTATTTTATTACTTAGGTATGAAGATACCGAACATTAATGATGATTAAACAGAAGTTCTAATTAACACGTTGATTGATTACAAAAATCACAATTTGTTACCTCCCTACGGGAGGTTTGACAAGAAGACAATCGATCGATTTTTAGATGTACTACGTAGGTTATGTCACGATTTAGCTTGTCATTAACTAAGCTTTTACGGATAATATTTTTTTTGGGAACATCAATATTTCACCATTGATGAGATGTTGGAGACAGGGAAATTTTCATGGGATAATCGAACCAAATGTGTGATAAAAGGTTCGGTGGAGGGATCAAATGAATATTTGGAAGTAAGTGTAGTTCATTAAATTCAGTTGAAAGAACATTTAGGTTCCTTTTGGTAACGGTTTGGTTTTTAGTTTTTCCGTTTTTGTTTTCAATTTTTTAGAAAACCTGAAACTTAACCTCGTTTGGTAACCATTTTAGTTTTTTTTTTTAAACTAAAATCGTTTTCAAACTTGCCTCAGATTTTGGAAACGACAAAAAGTCGTTTCCAAAAAAAGAAATGGAAACGGGCGAAATTCAATTTAATGAGATCACACCATCGACTCTTGTTAGGAACAAATAAAGCCTTCTACCAAAAAACCCTCAAGCAAAATTATTTAAACCCTCATCTCATCGTCTCTCTCGTCTCATCGTCACTCTCATCGCATCTGAAGCTCTCTCTCTCGTCTCATCGTCACCAGGCGTCCAGCAGTTCGTCTCTCTCATCTGAAGCTCTCTCACCAAGGTTGTTCACAGCAGGTTCATCTCTCTCACCAAGGTAAGTCCTTAGATCTAGGGTTTTCAAAAAAAATTAGTTTGATCGAAAATTTTCTATTTTGGTGAGATTTAACGGCAATAATAGACAGATTTCATATGAGTTATGAGGATTGCTAGGTTTATATTACATGTAATTTTTATTTTTGAAGTTTTGTTTCTCGATCTGTAGGTTGTTTCTTTGTGTTAGATCTAAATGGGTTTTCTCCAATACCAAACTGGAACAATAATGGGTTTCTCCGGCTATGGATTTCTCTACCCATTTCTTGCATTGTTTCATGGGTTTCCGGTGTTTGGTTTTATGATTTCTCCAACTATCTCAATTGAAATTTCAAGAAAAGAAATATTAATTATACTTAAAATATAGACATGATTTGTTCATTCCAAAAAAATCTGTGGCAGTCCAGTGACTGAACTATGAGTACGCCTAGGGCCATCACCGTGAACCCCCAAATTTTAAAAATTTTCATCGTCCCCCATATTTTCAGAAAATTGTATTATTAGCTTCTAACTTTTTAAAATACCCAATGTGTAAGTATGTCACTTAGGGTATACAAAAAGATTAATGATTTAATATTTAGTAACCATTTATGATGTAATTACATAGATGAGTGTCAATTGTACTACCAAAGACACTTGTTGGATATTTTGATGACCATAGAGAAAAAATAAGGAACTTTTTTTAAAATTAAAATAGGGATACAAGTATGGTTTATATTAAAAGCAGTTCGTTGCTTTATGATTTATTTTTATTATAATATCATATAAATTATTATTTGCGATCATAATTTATTTATAGACATAAGGTTACATCTTAAACAAGAAAAAAAAAAGAGAATTATAATATTGTCACAAATGAATTTTTATGAAGACATGAACCAATTTTTGAGTTTTGTGCTCAAAATTAATTGGGCGCCCATTGGTTTTATGACTAACAAACTTGATTTATAGATTGCAGTTCACATTGATTATTACTTGCTCATAGATTATAGGTTAACCAAATGACTTTACACTTTCTTGGGCCATAACAATCTACTCTAGCTCTTTAGTTTCATTTCTAACACCCATCAGTGGTTCAATTTTACATGCTCAATTCAAAGGAACAGCCTGTAAACCCACAATACTCTGTTGATGTTACACTGTCTTTGTTGAAAGCTCATGATACTGCTACATTTTGGGCGTGATTGACATAATATAGATTGGCAGCATGGAATCAAGAGTAATTATTCATGCATTGTAAGTTTCACCTTAAGATAATCAGGAAGAATGGACATATAGGAATTTTGTAGGTTGTTGAGGGGGAAGACTAAGGCTACATTCATGTTTAGCCAATCATCTAGAGGTGAGACAAAAATAACTCATCACCAAAGAAGGAACTAACTTTTTTGAGTTGCATAAGCCGATTCACAAAGAATGCTAGGATGATTTCCTATGTAACAAATTCTATTGGATTTTAGAGACACCACATCTCAGCATGCAGGGTGAAAGATCATTCATCACTTTTATGATAAACAAGCCATTTCATTTTCCTGCCAACCTTTTTTTTTTTTTTTTTTGTGTTAGATTTGATTTGCTTTAGGTTGTACATTGGGTTAGAAGTTGAAGATTGGGAATTTTCAATGATCTGGTCATTTTCAATAATCCATGATTTTGCCTTTGAATTTATTGTCCATGCACTAAAAATATTTGATTTCATCAATTTTTTCCATACATATGATGTTACTGGAATGTGTGGTTGTAGATGGTGAATACCAATGTAAGCAATGTAGGTAGTGACGATGTGGTTGAGGTTCAATCCACCAAATCTGATACCCCATGGCCTGATAAGAGTGAGGCATTTTTTATAGATTTAATGGATGAGCAGGTTGCAAAAGGAAATAGAGGTACTACTACATTCAATAGAGAAACGTGGAAATATATTCTTGAGGAACTGAAAAACCGAACTGGGTATTCATATAACCATGAGCAACTTAAGAATAATTTTAATCAGTTGAGGCAGTATGGGGTGATTTTCACAAACTAGTTAATGAAACTACGGGAGTTGGTTGGGATCCAGAGAAAGGGATAGTGACTCTGCCAGATGATGTGTGGAAAAATTTGTTCAAAGTATAAATTTTTATTGTGTTCAAATGTGATATAATTTTCATTAAATGGTCATTACTAGAATGTGTTTTATAATAATCCTATATTGTTAGGTCAATAAGAATGCCAGAAAATTCAAGAAAAATGGTTGTCCACATTATGATGCATTGTGTAGAATCTATGGTGACACAACGGCAACTGGTGAACATGCTTACCCTTCAACCAAGCCTCCCTTTGATGATGAACATGACCCCAATTATGACCCAAAAGATGATGAGGAATATGGAAATGTCGATGACAATGTGGATGATAATCCAACTGTTACCAATCGTAATCGAAGCCGCTCTATCACTCCTAATCGTAGTCGGCTATGTTCTCTCAGGTCATGACTATGTTCTAGAAATATTGAATGGACATGAGGATAGGTGATATGATCAGTTTCGAATGGACCCCCATGTGTTTATTTTGTTTTTTGAAAAACTAAAAAGTAAGGGGAATTTGACAAACTTTAGGTATGTGACAGTTCAAGAACAAGTAGCTATTTTTTTACTGATTATATCTCACAATGAGAGAGTCCGTTTGGTAGCAGAGAGATTCCAACATTCAGGTCACACTATTTCCACATACTTTCATCGAGTCTTGAAAGCAGTTTGTCGACTTGGAGTGCACATTATCAGACCTCCTGATTTCCATATCGTTCCATCTCAGATTCGACACAATCCTAATTACTATCCATTCTTCAAGGTAATGTATCTTCTATTTCTTATTATTTTTTATGTATATTAACATTCTATTATGTTTTAGAATTGTATCGGTGCTATAGATGGAACTCATGTTGACGCACGTGTACCAGTGAGTAAGCAAATCCCATACCGTGGTAAGAAAGTTGAACCAACACAAAATGTCATGTGTGCACGTTCGTTTGACATGCGATTCACATTTGTTATGAGTGGTTGGGAAGGAATTGCTAATGACTCGAGAGTATTTATTGAGTCCATTAACAATCCAGAAAATAATTTTCCAATGCCTGAAGGAGGTAATATTCTTCATTGTAACATTTATTTCCATTCGTAGAATTTATAACTTATCACTTACTGTGCATGTGTACCATTTGCCAGATAAGTATTATGTTATTGATGCTGGATATACGAACATGCCTGGGTTTTTGTCACCGTATCGTGGTGAGAGATATCATTTACGTGACTATAGAGGTAGTGGCCGACATCCGAGAAGTAAGATAGAGCTATTCAATTATCGTCACTCATCACTTCGGAATGTCATTGAGCGTTGTTTTGGAGTGCTAAAGGTTCGGTTTCCCATTCTCAAACAAATGGCCCCTTACCCTATAAGAACACAAAAATACATTCCAACTGCTTGTTGTACAGTTCACAATTTCATTAGAATGCACGCTGCTCAAGATCAATTATTTGATGAGTTCAATAATTAAGAAATGGTGGATGATAACGCAGGATCGACTTCATAGAACCCGATTGAAGTAGATACCAGTCAAACTTAGATTCGTCAAATGGCTTGTGTGCGAGATTGCATTGCCAATGAGTTGTGGGCAAGTGTTGGACATTGAGACATATGGTTTTTGGTGCATATGGATTGTTATCTTGGATGTTTGTAAATTATGGGATATATTTGTAGTATGGATGTTTATGAATTATGTTATGCCTTAATATGTTATCCTTATATTCTGTTATTTTTACAGTTAAACTAGCATGGAAGTGTATGGTGTAAATAAGTTGTTCATAAAATAATTTAGAAGTGCTTATCAAACAAGTTTTCTGTTTCTGTTTTTATTTTTTTTATAACAGAAAATATAACCAAACAGGTTTTCGGTTTTCATTTTTTATAAACTGAAAACCAAAAATCATTTCAGTTTTTATTTTTTAAAAAATTGAAAACCGAAAACGTTACCAAACGGAACCTTAGATTTTTGTTTCATTTGAGTATCAAACATTTTATTTATATATTATTTGTAACTACACAATGCAGAAAATAGATTTTGCAACGGAGTATTGTCTATATCCCTGTCTGAACTACCAATTTTTCGAAATTATTTTCAAAAATGATGTTCCTTAATTTATCAAACATCCAACCTTTAGATAGCATAAGATCATGCCCATCGGTTAACTCTAGCCCAAAAGTTAATGTCATCATTATTGACGATTGATTTCTTGAAGTTAACCCTTACTCATTACGGTACTCACTAATTATGGTCGTATCCACAGGTCATTTTGGTATGAATAATGTTATTTGGACCTAAAAATCTGACATAATTTACTCACATAATAATGTGGCTTCATAAGAATAATTGGATCAATATCAAGTTCCAAACAATCAATCCAAATGTCACAATGAATTAGATCAACAAATTATGTTAATAAATTAATTTCAATAGCATTGCTCGATTGGAATATATGTAACTACACTTGTGGAACAACGAATGGATTATCACCTTCTTCGTTGCCTGTTTTTTGTATGCTTTTTGTACAAAGCATATATATTTATTTAGGTCCTATTAAAAACCTTAACTATATTGACTTTTTTTGTTAGGGAAGGTCTCCGTAAAGACAAATTGTAAGCGGTCTGTAAACTTATGTATAATGTGTAATTGTCTATTATGTTTTTTTTTTCTGGATAAGTAGTATTTTCAGATTACAAATTGTATGTCTACATTTACTTTTGATGGGCGATTCATATGATTTTGTGATGAATCGTGTGTTGTACAAAATTCAATTAAAAAAATTATAAATAAATTTTTGATTTTGTGTTGTTAAAAAACGCAATTTATTATATTAAAATTGTGTTCAAAACTAAGTACCTAATCATCCTTATGTTGGATTGTCATCATACCAATCCAAAGTTAATATAGGATTGGATTAGATTTCTTTACAAAAGATGCAATGATCATTTCACCATCTTTCATCTACACATGTAAATGGAGCCCACAAAACAAATGTTTTTCATCCAAAGATGAGATAGAATGTGATACTATTCATTAGAATTGAATCAACCCGGACTACTTTACATTGGGTTGAATTAGATTCGGATTCAAATCCAACCCAACCCAATCCACCATGGCGATCCAAACACCCCCTGAAGGAACGAGGCTTTAATGTACCATGTTCGCGAGTAGCTTGGGGGATAAGGGATGAACTTGATCAATAGTTTGGTGCAATTGGCCAAACAGTTCACTACTTCATCACGAGTAGTCAAAGACAGTGAGGTATTGCTCTCACTGAAGGAAACGTGGGAGGAGACACTACCGGGGCGTTTGGATAGTGGGTTAAAGGTGGTTATCCACTAGTAGGATGGGATAAAATAGGAGTGGGACCCATAAAACCTTTGTTTGGGAAGTCATTTTTGGGATAGGATATCAATCCCGGGTCAAGGCTTAACCCGGTTGCTACAGTTCCATTTAACCCCCATACGCCGGTCACACTAAACCCACCCCCCTCCTGGGTTTCAAACCCAGGCAATGGGTTGCCCCCACAAAGACATATTTGCCCCTTTCTCCACCCACTCACAGCCAACGACGAATCCCTCTCTCTTTGTATGTGTTATGTCGCTACCGTGACTTTAGATTGCACCATCACCGCCCCCATAAAACCCATCACCAAATCGCGATGACTACAACCAGAGACATCAACTGCACAATCAATGGCCTATCCATGGCGATGATGATAAATATGTAGCAAGAAGAGAGATAGAGAGAGAAGTGGGTTTGTTTTTTCCCTTCTTAGTGCAACTCTCTGTTTTGTCGTTGCTGCTGAAGAAATGGAGAAGGGATATTACTCAATTGTTTTGAATTAAATTAGAGAGAATTACATTAAGACCCCTGAAGTTTGTCACTTAATTACTCAGACCTCCTAATATTTGAAGTATTATATATAGATCCCTTAAAGTTTATACGAGCTTAACACTTAGACCCCGTAAATATATTCGTTAATAAATTATATCCAGACCTCCTAACATTTGTTTGTTTATTGTCCTTTTGCTTTCCTAACAAATAAAAATTATTATTATTATTTTATATGTTTTTATGTATATGTGGAAAATGTATAATTTTATTAGGATAATCCACAAATCCAAACATAGGATAAGATTGATTTGGATTGGAATGAATAGAGTCATGGGTAGAATGGTAAACTACTACAAAATTATTTGTGTAATTTATGGTGCCCATGAATTACACATTTGTTTCCCAAACAAAGGTTAGGATTGAATATATTCCTAGGTTAGAGTTTTAAAGTGGATGAGTGGATTTAACTTGGATGAGTTAGGATATAGAAAAAAAAATCCTAACCTATCCAACCCCGTTACCCAAACACACTCTACAGGATTACACGGGCCAGGAATGTGATCGAGAACTGAAACCCAAAAATAGCCACTGCTTTAAATTAAGCTCAGCTTGCCGTAGGAAAACCTGTTATATCAATTGTTAAACGTATGACATGTTCTTGACATGGACGAGCTGATGATCAGAGTGGACAAGATGAAAGTCTGCTATCCCCACACTCTTACTGGGACAAATGAACACGATTTTATTAGAATAGATCTACAAGATCCTTAACCACATCATAGGGAAACCGTACTTCAAGTGGCCCACCAAATTTGCTGGCTATCTAGAGAAGAGGAATCCGAACCTTAGGTGTACCTACCATTGGGATGTCAGGCACATGACTGAAAACTGTCGGTCTTTGAAGCATTACTTAGAAGAGCTGGTCCAAGTTGGCCATCTCAGCTTGTACATCAATGAGGAAGGAACAAAATAGGAGCAGCATCAGCAAATAAAAACAACTCCTAGTTGTAGGGCCTATACGAGGCCACAAACTTTAAAACACAATGGCAGGCAAAGTTCACTAGTGCACTACCTATTGGAGCAGCAAAGAGGTTAAGAAAAAGAAAGTAAAAGAGGAGAGACAGGAAAGGGGGGGAGTGGGGGGAGGGGGGGTCGGATAAGAGAGAGGAGGATAATGCATCGAAGGCAATAATTTCCATGTCTCAAAATTCCCAGCACCAAAAAAAAAAAAGCCTTGCAACTAGTAGTCAAAAGATGAACACCTAAGATCTGAGCAAGACATAAAGTAATAATTGACACCCACTTAGGAATAAAACGAAGGAGCTAGAATTGGCTTATACGCTTACCCATTCCACATGAAAGTCAGCCCCTCATGTCAATCACACTTTTTCCCAACCACTGGCACTATCTGATCTTATCCGGCCAAATTCATGGAAGGTTTCATGGGAAAGTTGAAAGGAAAGGGCAATGTTCTCTTCAATTATGAGGGTGTGAAGGAAAAAGGGACTCAGACTTAGCCACACCCTTGATCAAACATCTTAGAACTCAGCATGAAATGATAACCAATAAAAATGTGGATAAGCATATATTAACAAAGGAACAAGCAAAAGCAGCTATAAGACCCTACGACAGGACAGACTCACAAGTATTAAATAATTATTAAGCAGTTAACAGAGAGTTCAAAGAGTTACAGAAACAAGACAGAAAGGAAATTAAAATAGTACCTACAACAAGAACATATGATTGATATGGCAGTCACAAAACACCAGCGAGATTTCCAACATGTCAACAAGTACAGAAAACCAGAATTAATAGCCACTTACAGCGAAAGTGCAGGATGTGGGAGAAAAGAGGGAGGGGGGGTAGAGTCCTAATTGATGAGGTGAAGGATAATTGCTTGTAGTATCAAACAAAAACAAAGATAGCTCAATACTTTTTATAGCAGTTGAGACTGAAACCTAGCTCTTCATATTTCCAACTCCAACCTTCTGCACTTCAACCTTGAGAGACTTCAGGTACTTAACAGCTTCATCAAGAACAGCCACCGTATTCATTTGGTTGGCACCAGGCACGATGCCTCTCAGTGCCTTCACCATCTTCCTCATTTTCCGACGCTTACTTTCACTGCAGCTGGGGCCACTAGCAGAGGATTTCTTTAAAGAAGGTAATCTACCCTTTCTGGGGTTTGAACCATAATTGGAGCAAGAATCAGGGGAATCACTTCCACAGTTTCCATGTGTTCGTGCTGTGCTGACCTCTTCCTCGTCACTTTCTTCCTCTTCCAAGCTTAACAATGCATCAATATCATCTGAATCTTCTTTCATGAAAGAGTTCTCTCTCCCGCTATTTGCATCTTTCCTGTCAATAATATCATGGAAGTAAGATGTCCCTATATTCAAACCAGGATAACCAAATTTGGAGCCAATGGCTGGGTGGAACATGATCTGGCTTCTGTTATCAGTCTTGTCAAAGATAATGAAATTCCTTGGACAAACCTCAGAGGGTTGAAATTCAACAGCATTAGCACCTGGAGGCATAACTGTTCCACCAAAAGTGGATGCAATAGGAGCATTACGGATGTAAGCACCACCCACTTGATCAGCAAGGGGGACCACTGGCTTTTGGAGGAAAAATTGCTGGTCACTCTGCATGAGAAGTCCTGTTGAGTGAAGTCCTGTTAAGTGAAAGACAAATCTGTGCCTTCTGATACAGCAAATTTTCAATGTTTTATTGGATGAAAGTTCCTAAGGCAATTAGAAGACTAACTAATACACTTGAGGTGTTTCCAAAACAGTACAAGAGCTGTCTACTCCAAATCAACAGTCATCGCAAGTAAGCTTCGTCACTTGTCACCACTCTCAATGTCCCAAGGCTCCTACTGTACTAGACTACGTAACAGGTTTAAGCAACTGACGGAAATACTCGGCCTGTAAAGCAAATGAGAGACCATGAGAATTAACGTTATTCACATGTTCAAACTCATATTAGCAGTAGCATTTTTTCCCTTGAAAAAAACACCAAAAAGGGATTAACAGTATCGAAGTTATATCTTGCAATTGATGTCTGACATGAACAAAGATGAACAGTGTGAATGAGCACAATCTTGATCTTTAACACGACATTGTCAACTGTGGCCGCATAGCAGTCATTCATAAAGGGGCATCCCAAGAATGGATCTCTGCCCGTACATTGTTTATCATGTTAGCTAGGACCTTCATTCTGGAGTGAAATTTGTGGAATCCACAAATCTAATTTCTTGTTATTTGACACATATCATAGGATTCAAGAATATTCAGACCATACAGGTTAATTTCCATCGAAAAGGGATGCAGAAAAAGAATGGAAAAACTAAAAGAAAAAAAATCAGGTTTTCATTCTAGATGAATGGGTGAAAGATTCAGAAAATTATCATTTAGTGTGCAACAGTAGGAAGTGGTGCACATCACTAACAAAGGAAGATGACATACAATACGTAAAGAAACTGCTGATTATGAATTTCTTTTTCAAAAAGTCTATTCTTGGTTCCCATTATGGTTCAGTTTCACCTGCTCCAATTTCTTCCTCCTTACTTTTAATCAATGCAGCTTCAAGAAAGCCATCCCAAAAAGCCCATTTTGAACATTCAGTGAGAAGTCCAAAGATAAAACTGACAAAATTTTTGAAAATATTTCTGCTTGAATTGTTTCGGGCTCAAAAGCCAGGATACTCTTACAAAGATGATGTATCCAATGCTCAAGACCGACACTTCTATGACATATGTCCAATGCTCTTTTATTTGTGTCCACAATTGAAGGTAAAATTTTAGTTTCAGACACGTGTTCGATAAGCTTTTAGCGATGGGTCCAACACATCTTTAGGTCGTGTCAACTTTAATATCAAATGTTGAATTGTAATTACCAAAGTTTAGAACTTTGACAAATGACTATCTTATACTATGAAAGATGTACATTTGTAACACTAGTCATATTAAAGATGTACTTAAAATTTACTAATGAAAGCAAAGGATGTATAAATATTTTACCAAATACTATGATTCTTGAGTCCAAAAATCCATGCTAGTTGATTAAGCATAAGATGTGTTTGTCATAAGTACGGGAGTTCTTATAATATTACAATAGTTATATCCATCTTTGTTATAAATTCTATAATCTTGTATGTTCAACCTAATTATTTGTAACGTCTCAACAACATATTTGTATCTGGTCAAAAAAAAAAAAACCTATTTGTGTCCTACTTTTTGAGAAAAGACGTGTCCATGTCACAACACATCTACGGCCATGCACCATATCCGTGCTTCTTAGGGTTTGGAAGGCAAATTAATATCATCCAGTCCTTTCTCAACAACATTGAAGACAATTTGATTAAAACAATAAAATTACCAATGGTCATTAAATTTTTCCAAAAACACGCCACTGGAGTTTTGCACATGAATTTCAGTGTTTCAAATATAGAAACAATGACAGGTTTTACTACCATGTTAGATCAGATTATGAAACCTATGGTTCTGGAAAAAACTCTGTAGGAGATCATAATTATCAGTAAGACACAATTACCTGACAAACTTGCATCAATTGATAATAAGCAATGATCCCAACACTCATTTTAATCTTCCCAACTTCTCTCACTGGTCGATATCTCCTCACTGTAACTGCAATGTACATTCTCACTCCTCCCACCGATATTAGATAGTAAGCAAAAATAACACGGGAAAACCTCCCGAATCAAGCAGATAGACCTACACCAGGAAACCAAGTAAAACACTCATTAGCATTTTGCAACTGAATTACATCCTAATAAAAAAAATCAACCATAAAAATTCTAGTCATTAACCCCAAGTTTAACTTCCTATTAATGGCCATTACAACCTAAACACAATGCTGCGTTTTGAAGCAGAAAGTCAAAGCATTCGGACAAAAAAGCAAAAGAAAATTAGTCCAAATGTTATTCCATTTCCACGAACTCCAATTCCAAAGCATCCTGCTATGCATCCAAGCGTCAATCTCAGTAAGATTACTCCACACTTTTCCCTTTTCCATCATAGCATTGCAAAAATGACTAATTCTTATGTAATACAAGTTTCTCCTTTTTTCATCTTTACATAATCCAAATCTTTCAGCTATATAAGAAACAAAAATTTCGAAGCACAATAACTGTAAACTTAAGGGGAAAGGAAAAGAAGGGAGATTTCTCACCTACACAATCAAATTACAGTATGACACGAAAGAACACCACCAAGCGAACACAATTCCCGCAATAATTCAAAGAAGAAGACGTCCACGGCATGTTGATCTACTATATGGCCTTTTAAACCTTCACTGAAGCAACATAACAAAACCCCATAAATGAAAGCAAGCACAAAGCTGTAAAAATCACATAAACCCCAACAGCAGCCACAAATTCCCAAGTCTGAAACACAAACTCTTCTAGAAACCCTTAAATTCATAAAACTAAGGCAACTCATATCAGTTGAATGTCAAAGAAATCTAAAGCTCTGCACAGAAGATCGGATAGACCCAATACAAATCTGACATAAACACATACAGTACATATTAGATAACACAAATAAACATATATATAATCAATAAAATTGACAACAACCCATGCTAATACAAACAGATCAAGGAGAGAAAGATAATAAGTTGAAGGAAATCAACAATTATTGAACTTGAAAATAATTTTTTTTCCTTTTTTCTCACTCACAGACATTAAAGTTCTTCTGTGGTGCGTGTATGAGCATGTAGACCTACATATATACCCACATAGACTCATAATCGTAAGATCTAGCAGGAAATCAATAGTAGAATAATCTCAAAAATTGACTCTATAGGCCTGGCTATACATACAAAGGGCGGTAAGAGAGCTTGAAGTTCCAAGAAAATAGGGTTCCTGAGAAGATCAGAGCTTCAAGATTGAAGCTTTTTCTACCAAAATTGAGAGAGAGAGAAAGAGAGGAAGTGATGAAACTCTAGACAGAGGAGTGGGTGATGGGCTGGTGAGATGTAAATGTGGTGTTGGTGGTTTGGGGAGGTGTGCCAAAGGGAGTGTTGTAGACATGGAAGAGTCAAACCCGGAGATTCTGAACCGTTAGATTGGGCTGGGAAAGCTTTCCGTACAATGAGGGTGGGACTGTAGCCGTTGGATGAAGAGCACGCGTGATGTGGGGTGGGCTCACGAGGTTTGACAAAATGCACATCGCCACCTCGAAATTATTAAAATTATACTTCACGCTTTGAATTTATTTGTTTTTATTTTTCTTTCTATAATAAAAATTACCAAACCCATATGTAGGAATCTACATTGACTTTTGAGGACTGCAAATCGGGTGGTTAACCGAAGGACATGTTTGTTTGAAGGATAATAGTCCTATACGGAGGCGGAATTAGTAAAAATAGTATGTGAGGCTCAGTAATATTTTATTTATTTATCTTTTTTTGTGTCGTATTATTTTTGGGGTCACAATACTGACCCGTTCGTTACAGTCACCGAAACTCATATACATGGGTTTATATAATATCACCAAAGAGGTGGTATTATTTTTTAGATTTTGACCACCAATGGTATTAAGGAGATTAATGATTGAATTATCTTTCGGCCTTTTAATATTAGGATGAGATTTGGCTACCAATAGTTTTTTATTTTTTAATTTTATTAATTTTTTTTTAAATTCTGATTTTAATTTTTTTCCTTGTATTATATTTAAACATACTATGTCACCATTTTTTTTATTTTAATTTTTTTCTTTTATTATAAGTGTACTGTGTAACCGGTTTTTTTTTATTTTTTTAATTTATTTTTAAAAAAAAAATTTTGAATTTTTTTTCTTGTATTATGTTTAAGTATACAGTGTCACCGATTTTTTTTCTTATTTTTTTAAAAAAAAATTATTTTGAATTTTTTCCTTATATTATGTTTAAGCGTACCGTGTTAGCGAATTTTTTTTTTTTAATTTTTTTAAAAAAATTATTTTGAATTTTTTTCTTATATTATGTTTAAGCGTACGAATTGTCATACCATATATTATACCAAACATTATGCAAAAACGTTACACAAACGGAGTAATGGAATAGATGTGATAGAATATATGGTTGTTTGTGAGGTCCATCATAATACCTATTAAACTAACAAACATGGAAGGTGATTAAAATATTTTCTATTACCAGTACTAATTTCTATTGGTATTGGAAATATAAGGAATACATTTCTCAATACCATATACAGCTATCCTCAAAAAAAAAAACATGCCCCAAATGTACTCTTGAGGTTTTGATTCAATTCGGGTTGTGTCAAATTTACTAATAAGTCATTTCATTATTTTTTAGATTCAACCTTAGTATTAAACCTTTTAGTCCTAAAGTTATTCTGGTTAGATTTAGTTTGATTCATGCAAATTGCACCTCTCATAATGTAGAAGTCATAACCATGGTTAAGACTAATAATCGAGTTAAGTTACTCAAACTTTACTCATATTCGACTTATTTTAAGCTTGATTCAGACTTGCCTCATTGTTTAAACGAGTTTTTTAGACAAATAAGCTCGACGGACTTGGCTTGAGTCACAAAACTCACTCGGCTAAATTATCAAGCCTACCCATTGCCCTATTTATTATTTGATTGGCAATATGTTTTGCAATTAATTATTTGTATACAGGGAGAAATTGATAGGAAGAATAGATTAAATTGTCTATTATTAAAATACTAGTCATTGCATGTACCCGAAGACACAGAATAATAAAAAAAATGGTCAACAATAAATATATTTATTATATTCACACATAAAATCAAATTACAAACATAAAGCAAAGAAAATAATTTAAATATCGGTTGTAATGGGAGTGAACCGTGGTAGTGGTGGTAGTGGGAAACGGTGATGGTTGTGGTGGGTGGCGACGACCATGGTGATGGTGACAGACATGGGTGACAATAGTGATGTTGGTGGTGGATTTTTTTTGACGATGATGGTAGTGACAGTCATAAGTGACGGCGGTGGTGGTTGACAGCGGTGGTGATAGGGTGATGACGGTGGTAGACAATAATGATCGTGGTGATGGACTTCTTAACGACAGTGTCATGAGTTGTGGTAAATAGCGGTGGTGGTGGTAAGTGTGGTGGGGGTAGGTGACACTGGGTGGCGACAGTGGTGGGCACTGACGATTGGTGGTGGTCAGTTTGATAGGGGTGGGTGACAGTGACTGACGGTAATAATTGGCAATGATGGGTGGTGGTGGGTTGTGATAGTGGGCGACGGTGATTATGGTAATAAATATAAAAATAAGATGAAAATTATGGTGGGCGGTAGTGGTGGACGACGCTAATAGCAATCGGTGGTGGGGCATCGGCGGTGACGGGGGGTGGTAATGGTGGGGGGTAGGATGGCGACGGTTGCGACAACGACGGTGGTGGTGTTGGTGAGGGTAAGGTGGCGATAGTGGTGGTGGTGGTGGTGATGGTGGTGGTAGGTGGTAGGTGTTGGTGGGGATGGTGCTAGTGGTGGTAGTGGTTGAGCGGTTTCAAATACTATTTTTTTTTTTTAAAGTATTCATAAGTAGTTATACGTTCTAAAAATACTTTTAAAAAGTCACCACAAACACACTCTTAGGCCCCGTTTGGTAACCTGAAGTTTTCGTTTTTTTTTGTTTTTGTTTTCATTTTATGGCCCAAAAAAAAATAAAAGCATGTTTGGTGAACGTTTTTATTTTTTTTTTAATTGCTCTGTTTCAAAAACAAGTCTCAAATATAGAAACATCCAAAATGATGCTTTTGAAAACATCAAAAAAATAAACACGCGCGAGTCCACTTAATGAGGTCTGGGCTTCGATCTTCCTTAGCAACAAAATATAAATTTTTTTCTTGAGTATATAAAGAGGCATATCTCTTTCACCTCTCAGATCTCTGTTGCTCTCTCTCTCTCTGTGCTAAGGAAGATCAAAGACGACAAGAAGCCGAAGCCATCGCTGGTTGCTCCAGACGCCATCTCCCCACCCCCCCTTCTCCTTCTGTCGCTCTCACTCTCTCTCTCAACCTTCTTTCGCTAGTGGTGGTGGGGTTGGTTGGTGGTGGTGGTGGTGGGGTTGGGTGGTGGTGGGTTGGTTGGTGGTGGTGGGTTTTCGGGGATGGGGATGGGTTGGATGGCTGTGGATTTCGGGGATGGGGTGGGGTTGGGTGGTTGTGGGTTTAGGGGGTGGTTGGTTTTCGGTGGTGGTGGGTGGCTGGTTTTCGGGGATAGGGTGGTGGTGGGTGGCTGTGGGTTTCGGGGGTGGTTGGTTTTCGGTGGTGGTGGTTGGCTGGTTTTCGGGGATGGGGTGGTGGTGGGTGGCTGTGGGTTTCGAGGTTGGGGGTGGGTTGGGGGGTTGTGGGTTTCGGGGTTGGGGGTGGGGGTGGGTTGGGTGGTTGTGGGTTTCGGGGATGGGGGTGGGGGTGGGGGTGGGGGTGGGTTGGGGGTTTGTGGGTTTCGGGGTTGGGGGTGGGGGTGGGTTGGGTGGTTGTGGGTTTCAGGGATGGGGGTGGGGGTGGGGGTGGGTTGGGTGGCTGTGGGTTTCAGCCGATTGGGGTGGATTTCAGTGGGTGGCTGGTGGTTGGCGGAGGTGTTGGGTGGTAAATTTTTGGAATAATACCAAACATATTTTTTATTTTTGTTTGTATAAATTTTTAAATATAAATGACTACCAAACATGTTTTATATTTTTAATTTTTATCACAAAAAAACAAAATTTTTGTTTTATTTTTTTTTATAAAAAAAACATAAAAACAAAAACGTTACCAAACGCACCCTTAGATGCCTATTTTCATTATTAAATTTGAGGTGTTAATATTAACCGTCAGATTAACTTTAGAGTAAAATTTAAAGATATTTTAACCGTGAAAAGTAAAAGTTATTTTGTTTATCTTTTGAGATTTGAATTGTATTGTATTTTATTATATAAATTACTTAGACTCATATTAGATACCTAACACGATGAAATATAATTTTGTTAAGTTGATTTGAGTTGTTATCAAAACATTGTTACTTTTTTTTTTTTTTTGATCAAAAACGTTGTTACTTTGAATGGTAATAAATGTGGTCAATAAATTTTTGCTCCAAGTAAACATTGTTATTTAAGATAATTTTGAACTTATTAAATAAGCAAAAAGAAAAAGCTTACTAAAAACTGTGCTTCTTTAATTCAATTATTTTGTAATCAAAGAAGAGTAAAACCCATTAATAACCCTCTTTCAGAGGAGAAAAAAACCTATAAATTGCTGAAAACAAGATTTCTCAAACCCTAACTACATTCAGACTAGTTACTCAAACTAAAACCTAAAACCTAAAACCCTAAACTGAACCATGAAAGCTAACTTGAACTGGAAATGAGACAACATCATCTCCGATCACAATGGAGTGTCCACCGGCCGGCAATAGACGGTAAGCCGTGTAGTCAACAATTCCCAAGCTCTTGCAAGCATTCAAGTCGAACTTAACCTTTTCGCTCCCTCCAGCTGGGACAAACACTTTTTGGAAACCAATCAACTGCTTCAATGGAGCTCCGACGATCCCGGCGGGAGGGGTCCAGTACACCATGACAACCTCACTGCCATCTCTTTTTCCGATGTTCTGAACTTCGACCTCGAACTCAAAATGATCATCGCAGCTCAGGTCGTCGATAAGAACTGCCGGGCATGGCGGCCGGAAAGCATCTTCGGTGTAGGTGATGTCCCGGCAGTGTTGGAACTTGTTGAGCTCTATGTGGAGTGATCTCTGTGCGCTTGTGAGCTTGTAGGTGAAATTTGTGTAGCTGAGACCATACCCGAATGGATAAACTGTGGAGCCATTGAAGAATTTGTATGTTCTACCAGGGTAGGATAAGCTGTCAATTGGCCTCAGGGGTAAGGAGGTCATTGGAAGCATACCTACATAATTGCTTTCATACCAGGTTAGAGGCAATCTTCCTCCTGCAAGATACTAAGCACATGTCAATGGCAGATCAGATCAGTGTAAACAACACAAAAACCTACTACTACTGGGATTTTGATAAGTTGTCTCACATTGTGTTTTTTTAATTTTCTACGTAGTTTTGTGTTAAAAATTACTCAGACGATATAGTTAGGTTTTTGTTGCGTATAAACTCATAGCAATTGCAGACCATCATGAACAAAATAAAAAACAAAAGTAGGGTAGCCTGTTTCAAACCATGTAAGTGGTTTCGTGTTAAAAATTAGTCAATTCATACTCGAACTTCGGTTTTGAGTCATGTTTAGCCGAATTTGTGTTGTGTTTAATTAGATTTGTGTCGATTAAGTTATTGATAGGTATGATAGATCTATTCGTGCAATACTCGAACGAACCTGCTATACTAAACCCATTTTGTGTCATATTTGTGGGTCATTTGAATGTAATAAATGCATTGGTTAGGTGATAAAAATCAAATTGCTTACCTGGGTTATAACTCCCAAAAACAACATCTGCAATAGCTCTGCCACCTTCTTCACCAGGGTATCCAGCCCAGAGGATAGCTTTGATGTTTGGATCATTCTTAGCAAAAGAAATATCAACCCCACCAGCAGACATGACCACAAGGACCACAGGACCTTTGGAAGCTGCAGCAACTTGGCTGATGAGTTGTGTTTGGTAACCAGGTAGAAGAAGGTCCACTCTGTCTAAGCTCTCAGCCTCAACAGTCAAATCAATGCCCACTACAAGTATGGTAGCATCTGCTTTCTTTGCAGCTTTCATGGCTGGGAAAATTAGAGTATCATTCTTGCATGCAACATCAGCACAACCCATTTCATGTATCACCTTCCCATATGCAGAGAATCCATCAATGGGGGTTGTGTATTGGCATGGAACACCTAGAACAAATTGCAACCAGTTAGTCTATATAGTTACTACTAAAATTACTAGGGTCTGAACAACTCAATCTAGTGAAGTTATGACAGCATGGAGTTACTTGAAATCAATCATAACAAGTTAAAATCAAAATTTTTGTAAATCATAACTTAACCTGGTTGAGTTGCAACTATTATTTACCTGCATAATTTCCAATCATCACGGTGGTGGCATTGGCATGAGGTCCAACCACTGCTACTGTCTTAAACTTGTGATGGTTCAGAGGCAAAGTTTCATCATCATTCTTCAAGAGAACAATGCCTTCTCTTGCAGCCTCGGTTGCTAACCGAATGTGTTCAAGAGAACACACATTTTCGCTTCCAAGAGAACTAAATTTAGGGCTGCCATCGAAAAAACCAAGCCTCATGAGTACAAAATAGAGGTTTTTAAGTGCCTTGTCTATTTCTGCCTCCCTAACTTTCCCTCGCACCACTGCACTCTGTGTGTAATTTGAGTAAAAAAATCCACAGTCCAAATCCAAGCCTGAGGCAACACAGACAAATTATATCAAACAATTGGCATTAAACATCAATAAAATACCAACAAAATGAAGAACGAGCCAACCACGCAACTAGGAGATGCCTCCACAGGTGTATGTAGTGTTGTGAGCAATCCCTCGGGTTATAAGGGAAATCTAGTTGCCTTTGTCTACTTACATCGAACATTTGGCATAAAAAGGAAATAAAAAGCTGAAAATTTTTAGAAAAGAAATGGACTAGCCTGCTTTTAAGGCTTGTGAAACAGCATCTTCTGGTTCATCATTAAGCCATTTCTGATTATCAAGCATGACCTCAATAGAATCACAGTCTGAGACTATATACCTGCGAAAAAAAAAAACACAAATCAGTGGTTATTGGTTTGAGTTTCAAAGTATGAACATAAGTATTTTTTGCACTTTTGGCAATCAAGTTAGTGTAATTATATTCAGTACCCATGAAGATCCCATTCTCCTCTGATTGTATCTTTTAGAAGCTTTGGATCAGCACAAGCGGGGATGCCATTGACACGGTTATAAGAGCACATCACACTAGTAACATCTCCATCTTTCACACACATTTCAAAAGGTCTTAGGAAAGTCTCCACCATATCTTGTTCAGTCACCTTTACAACACCAAAAAGTAAAAATAATAATTCAGGCAACAAGTCATATTATGGTAAAAACTCTATCATCAACACTGAATCAAAGTTTCTTTAGTGATCAACATATTATACCCATGACTCAACATGGTAACAATTTAACATTGTTACAGTTACAATGACTGTTACTGTTATTTAAAATTTAAAAACTATAGTTGGACCTTTGGATCAAAATTTCTGTAGGGATTGATGTAACGTACCCGAGAATCAAAGTGGTAGCGATCGACTCCGAGCCAATTATCAACATCATAGGCTGCATAATGCTTACAGCATGCAGCAACCTTGAGAGGTCTAGAGTTCAAGTCTGTTGTGTTCTCAGTCCCTTCAACATCTTGCAAGCCCCTAACATAGTTGACAGCATACCTCCCAACAACATATGGATCTTCACCTGGTGTCTCTAGGGCTCTTCCCCATCTAGGGTCTCTTACTACATTGATATTAGGGCTCCAATATGTTAATCCAGCATGCCCTAGATTGTGCATGGCCCTTGCTTCTGTTGAAACAGCCTGAAATTGTAATAGAACTTAGTCAGTAAATTGCTTTGGAGTACTTTTCAAATCAGCAAAAGGTAGTAGACAATATTATACATTACATCTGCATACAAATATGCATGTATGTGTGTTTGTGCATGTCTATTATAGAGACGTGGGAGAGAAAGAAAATGCTACTTGGACTTAAAATAATATCTTGATTTGCTGACTTATCAATCACAACTATTGAATAGATTCACCTGGCCAATGGTTTTCCACATGGATTCATTGAAAGAAGCAGTGGTGAGAATAACAGTAGGAAAGCTGGTTGCTCCAGGAACAACATCATCAAAGAAGCTGGCTACGCTCCCCTGCTGACCAACGTTTGACACGCCGTGCAAAGCCTCCGACCACCACTCGTACTTGGGCAGTCCAATCCTCGCCACCCCGAGGGCAGTGTCCCCGATCTGCTGCACCTTCTCCGCCAATGTCATCCTGTCAATCAAGTCCTTAACCCTAATCTCATATGAGAGAGAACTGTCACAGAAGGCAAAGTCCCTCATGTCCAGCCCAAGGTCTGCAAACCTTGAAGCATCACAGACATGGGTGTAGTTCCTTGTGGGCTTGAAGACGCCATTGTCGAGACCTAAGGTTGAGCTTGTGAGCTTTTTTGAGGCGACATTTCTGGCAGAAGCAGAGAGGACTAAGAGAGAAAGAGTGAAAAATAGAAGAAAACTGAGCTTGGCCATAGCTTCTATGATATTATGGAGAATTTTTTTATGTGGTTGAATAGAAGTGACTGTATGTGTTTATATAGTGGAATTTATCATATTTTTCTCTAAGTGGTTCATATCCAATCTTTCTGTTGTTATTATCTAACTCGAATTCTGTTGAGCTACTGATTCTTTGGAAAAAATCTCTCTTTACATTATCCAAAGTGGATGTAGTAAATCTCTCTCAAAATCTTAGATTTCTTGTACACTATTTTCTAATTTTATTCACTGATAAATTGCAATTATAAATTTAAGTAAGATCCACTATATATAAATGAATCTTCCAGTAATAAACGATAATTAATTGATCGGGTCGTATTATCATATTGAAAAGTAATTTTTCAATACTATATCTCTTTTTTTCCATTGAATGAGAAAGTGACGCATGTAGAGTTTTTTTTTTTTTTTTTAATTATTTGACATGATTTTACTAATTTTAAGCAATGACTGTAAATAAATCAGCAAAAAATCTGTGGCCGTAAATTTTTTCGGGTATGGTATCGATATTTTTTTTGGTATCATAGCCTCATCTTGATCGATCTAGTATTGTGAAAAAAATTGTAGTGGATGGAATATGGATCCAATATGATTTTAATATTTTCTTGAGTTGCTTAAACTTCATGTTATCATTGTTTTGGTCATATTAATACAATTATGTTCATAATTTACTACAAAAAATTAGGATCAGGCAGATTGAATGACATGTTTGTGATAAAAATGTAGATAGACATACTCGAGTTTGTGTCCTACCGGAGGCTAGAAGCTTAATTACCTTTAATCTATATCCAAACCTGCCTACCTCAAAATTCTCTCATCAGATAACTTTAACCAACGAGGAACCCAAGAAAAATTATTATATATATATAAATAAAAGAAGCAATGCTTGATTTGGTTCTACCACGTTTTTGACTTGGACCTATACATGGCGTTCAAAACCCATCTTGAAATGAATGATTTAGAATAAACGAAGAAGTAAGGAAATGAGATGACTCTTTGTCGAACTGTATTATAAACATATTTCAACTAGGATTTTGCTGAGTTAAAAACAAAATTATGGAATATGAAAAAGAGGTGACCAAATTAACATGCAAGTAAAATTTGGAAAGAGGTTGCTTGTTGTTGGGTAACGCTTTTAAAAAAATAGATAATTTTATAAAAAAAATAAAAATATGGTAATTACTATTTTGCATAAGTGATACAGATAAAAACAATATCTAGATGTATCTTAGTACATGAATTATATCACATTTTATATTTTTGTATATGTGATTATAATTAGAAAAAGTAAGTCCAAGAACAAAATTCAAATGGAAAAATATAAAAACAAATTGTATTTAAAAAATTCCTAAAAGAAAACAAAAAGATTTGGATGAATTTTTTTTTGTTACACATCATAGGAAATTTTTTATCCATGCATACGAATTCGATCCAAATATGTTTATCCCTCGCTAAAAAATATACTTAATGATAAAATTATAGAATATATTAGCAATAAATTCGGATCGGATTAACTAATGAATCCGTTGCCCAAACACCAAGAAGTTCGTATTTGGGTGATTCTTGCCAAATTCCACGGATAAATGGTCGGATCGGAACATAAAAGGCTTTGATCCATTTCTAATCCATTGGCACTTTGTTAGTTTAGACTAAGGGTATAATTTGGGCGGGTCAATCTGAATTTAACCCAAACTCAACCCGAAAAAAATAGGACTTAGGTGGAGGTTTTAATACTTGGGTTAGACTGAGTAGAAAAACATCAACCTGAATTAAATTCGGACAGTACTTGAGTTGAGGCCTCAGGTTACCAGGTTCAACCCGAATATGTAAATTAGGCTCAATCCAAATTTTAAATCGGGTTCAACCCAAATATATAAATCGGGCTCAACCCAAACATATTTTGATGATATCTAAAGTAAATCCAGACGCGAGCTTAGATAGTAAGCTCAGCTCGGGAGCTCAGGTAAAATAAACAGAGCTCATCCAGCAATGGTCTGAGCAGACAGCTGGTACTAGAGCTCCCAGCTGAAGACACGAACTGAGAAATAACGAGAGGGCAGCAAAATGACAGCAGATACCCTCGTAATGGGAATTAAGCCGATCCAAGGCGAGAAACCCGTTGTCAACCAGGATCCTCTCCTAAAACCAAGGAGAGGATCCCATGATAAAAGGCAAAGAACTCGCCATTCGGAGCCAGCCATAAGAAGTTTAGGTAACCCCGAGATTATAGATGAAGATAGGGCACCATCCCTTCGATAAAGAAGGTGATTTCGAATTAGAGGTAAGCATGAGGCTATAAAAAGGAGGGCAAGCCCCCATTGAAGAAAAAGAGAAAACCCTAATACCCAAAATACTCTACTGTAACCCGTTCGACTTAATCAATAAGAAAGGGAGGAGCCAGAGACTCCATGGCAGAGTGGACTAGCAGAGCTCAGGCCGGTGAACCACTATAATCTTATTATCCTCCCCTTTCCCCAATTCCCAAAGCATTAACCCACTCTATCAAGTACGAGCCTCGTAGCTCAGACGCCGTACTTAGCTCTACGCAGATCGATCATATCCAACAATCCTGCTCCATAGCTCATTCGCGTAGATTTACACCATCAGTTTGGCGCCGTCTGTGGGAACGACTGTTCCTATTACAAATAAGCTGATTTCTCAGTAACTGATGGTAACTACTCGAAATATGAGCAGAAGTCAAACAAATCTACCACGAATGCAAGATCCACAAGAAGCTACCAACGGCAGACAACCCGAAAACGTCCAAGAAATTAATTCCCCCATTAACAACGAGATGGAGGCCCTTCGACTCGTCAACCAGCGCTTGCTAAGGGAAAACGCAGAATTATCAAAGCTCGTACAACGCCCACAGGAGGCACGACCGGCCCTAGAAGGCCAGAACAATCCCCCTCATAGGGAACAACGACACTGGGACCCCCTTAGAGAGGTCAACGAAGGGGGAGAAAGCAGCCAGACCAGGGGGCATGCTCCTTACCTACCCCCTAGGAATGGCCACAACGAGGAAATGCAAAGTCAGAACGATGGGGGTGAGAGGGACGATTTTTTCCCTTACCCGCAAGACAGGAGAGAACAACATTGGGAGCAACGCTTCAAAGACATCCAGCAAGAGCTCAGCCACATGAAGGAGGCTGTGAAAAACAAGGCTCCGGTTACAATGGATGTCCTAGTGCAACAAACCGAGTCCCCATTCACCACTGGAGTGCTACATTTTCCTCTTCCACCAAAGTTCAGGATGCCACAAATAGAGGTCTTTGACGGGACGAAAGATCCCGTAGATCACCTCAACACTTACAAAAACCAGATGGAGTTGCATGGATACCAGGATCCCGTACGTTGCAGAGCTTTTGCCATCACATTGAAAGGCTCTGCCCTAGCCTGGTTTCACAGGCTCCCACCAGCCTCGATCTCATCCTTTAAAGAGCTCTCCATAGCTTTCGTATCTCACTTTATAGGAGCCAGGATATATAGAAAGCTGAGCTACCACCTGCTGAATGTGAAACAGGGGCCTCAAGAAAACCTGAGGTCTTATGTCCAAAGGTTCAACTCGGAGACACTAAAAGTAGACGTTCCAGACGAGAAATTCGCCATAACTGCCTTTATTGCAGGGTTGGGAGTGCAATCAAAGGATCTAATGTTCTCCATATCGAAGAACCCTCAGGCGAGCATGGCTGAGGTGTTAGCCAAGGCAGAGAAATATATAAACGGTGAAGAGGCACTCCTTTCCAAAGTAGGGGGTACATCCTCACGGAAGGAGAAGGAGAAAGAAGAAAAGAGAAGGGACCGGAGTCCCAGGAAGGAAAAAGGGCGAGAGAGGTCTCCGAGAAGGGATAGGGACTGCTCGCCAAAGAGAAGAGGAAATGTCAGGGATCGCCTGGGCCCCATGCAGCCTGAACTCCAGCCCAGATACGGACCTCAGCGATTCACCCCGCTCACTGCCGCTGTGTCACAAGTTCTGTATGAGGTCCAAAACGAGAAGTTTTTAAGATGGCCACCTCGAATGAAGGTAGTTCCAGCCAAAAGAGACCCCACAAAGTACTGTGATTACCATAGAGATCACGGTCACCACACTGATGACTGCATTCAGTTGAAGAAGGAAATCGAGTTCCTGATCCAGCGAGGTCAGCTACGCCGTTTCGTAGCCCATGACAACCAGAACCGAGCTCTTCCACCTCCACCACCTCAGCAGCAAGCACCTGCACCACATCAGCAGCCTCTAGGTGAGATCAGAGTGATATCTGGAGGGTTCGCGGGAGGCAGAGAATCTAGCTCAGCCAGGAAAACACAGCTCCGCCGGATCAGAGCCGAAGAAGCTCTCGAAGTGCACGCTGTATCCAAAGCACCACGCTTAGATACAGCTATCACTTTTTCAGATGCTGATTTGGAGGGGTGCCAGTACCCTCATGATGACCTATTGGTGGTGCGAGCTGTGGTGGCTAATAGAACTGTTCATCGGGTTCTAATCGATAACGGGAGCTTGGCAGATATCATTTTCGCACCTGCATTTGACAAGATGGACATAGGCAGGGAGAGACTTGAACCTGTAAACACTCACTTGCTGGGATTCTCCGGAGAAAAAGTACTCCCCCTGGGCTCGATCCAACTCGTGCTCACCCTAGGGGACCCACCTTGCCAAGCCACCACAACTGTGAAATTCCTAGTGGTCGATGCGCCCTCCGCATATAACATCTTACTTGGAAGGCCATCCCTTAATTCTATGAAGGCAATCCCATCTGCCTATCACTTAGTCGTCAAATTCCCGACAGAAAATGGAATCGGGGTAGTCAGAGGAGACCAGCGCATAGCAAGAGAATGCTACATGGCCTATGTAAAAAGGAAGGAGGTTGAGTACATCCAATTGGATGAACTCGACATGAGAGATGAAATGGAGACAAGACCAATGCCCTCAGAAGAGCTGGAGCCAGTTCAGCTTGATGGGAAGCCGGAACACCTCGTTTATGTGGGTTCCAGACTGAACGCTGAGCTCAAAAGTCTCCTCATCCGGTTCCTAAAGGAGAATATAGGAGTGTTTGCTTGGAAGCAAGAAGACATGAAAGGAATTGACCCTTCGGTTATTACCCATAAGCTAAGCGTGAACCCAACTTGCAAGCCCGTCAAACAGAAGAGGAGGAGCTTTGCATCCGAAAGACAAAGGGCAATCAATGAGGAGGTCAGCAAACTCCTCCATGCCAAGGCCATCAGAGAAGTTGACTACCCTACCTGGTTGGCAAACGTCGTTCTCTTCAAAAAGACCAATGGCAAGTGGCGGCTGTGCATCGACTTCACTGATCTTAACCGAGCATGCCCCAAAGATAGTTTTCCCTTACCTTGGATCGACCTAATAGTGGATGCCACAGCCGGGCACGAGCTGCTTAGTTTCATGGACGCCTTCTCAGGCTACAACCAAATCAGGATGGACCCCAGCGATCAAGAGAAGACCTCCTTCGTAACTGAACAAGGAACATACTGTTATCAAGTCATGTCTTTCGGGTTGAAGAATGCTGGAGCTACTTACCAGCGGTTGGTGAATAGGATGTTCCAAAAGCAAATAGGAGCATCCATGGAAGTTTACATCGACGACATGTTGGTGAAGTCACTAAAAGCAGAGCTCCACATTGAGCACCTAGTCGAATCATTCCAGATTCTAAAGGAGTACAAAATGAAGCTCAACCCTGCGAAGTGCGCATTTGGGGTCTCGGCAGGGAAATTCCTGGGTTTTACTGTTAGCAGCAGAGGGATTGAAGCTAACCCAGAGAAGGTTAGGGCAATGGTGGAGATGCAGTCACCATCCAACACAAGGGAGGTGCAGTGCTTGACAGGCAGGATAGCTGCCTTGAGCCGTTTCGTGTCTAGATCAAGTGATAAATGCCAGCCATTCTTTCAGATATTAAAAAAGGCGTTCCAGTGGGATGCCAAGTGCAAAGAAGCGTTTAAAGCCTTGAAAGATTATATGAGCTCTCATCCTGTTCTGGTGAGCCCTTTAGAAGGGGAAGTCCTTACTCTCTACCTGGCGGTTTCAGATTTTTCAACTAGTGCAGCACTGGTTAGGGAGCGAGACAGAGCTCAGCAACCAGTCTATTACTGTAGCAGAGCTCTGAGGGGGGCAGATGAGAGATATCCAAAGATGGAAAAACTCGTTTTAGCGTTGGTGACAACAGCCAGAAGACTCAGACCCTATTTCCAGGCTCATACTATCGAGGTTCCAACAGACCAGTCGATGAAGCAAGTACTACATAAGTCAGAGTCCTCGGGGAGGTTGGTTAAATGGGCCATAGAGCTCAGTGAGTTTGACATCATATATAAGCCAATAACTGCCATCAAAGGGCAAATTTTGGCGGATTTCATTGCAGAGTTCACAGCAGCAGCGCCTATGGAGACCACAGATCTAATACCAGACCTCCCCATCTGGAGACTTTCAGTAGATGGAGCTGCCAATGCTCAGGGAAGTGGTGCAGGAATGATCTTGACCTCCCCAGAAGGAATAGATGTCGAGTATGCCCTTAGATTTGGGTTCAAGGCTTCAAATAACGAGGCGGAATATGAAGCTGTCATCGCTGGGCTCAATCTTGCGTATTTTATGGAAGCAGAGCAGCTGGAGATCTGCAGTGACTCTCAATTGGTAGTAAAGCAGATAGAGGAGTCCTACGAGGCGAGAGGCGAAAAAATGGTCCTGTACCTCAGAAAGGTACGAGAACTAATGAAGAAATTTGTGCAGGTTAAGGTCAGACACGTGCCTAGAGCAGAGAATGCACGAGCAGATGCATTGGCGAGGTTAGCAACTGCCTCACAAGAAGATTTGGATAGGCTAATACCAGTAGAGCACCTTCCAGAGCCTTCAGTGGGTATCGAAGAAGAGGACATACTACCAATCGAAGCTCAGCCAAGCTGGATGGACCCCATCATAGGGTACCTGCAGA
Organism: Ilex aquifolium; assembly: GCA_951799425.1. Classification (NCBI taxonomy): domain Eukaryota; kingdom Viridiplantae; phylum Streptophyta; class Magnoliopsida; order Aquifoliales; family Aquifoliaceae; genus Ilex; species Ilex aquifolium. Next base: position 49,648,814 of record OX637392.1, on the reverse strand, counting down.
GTGGGACTCTGCCAAGCGATGCCAAGGAGGCATCCAAGCTGAGGACCAGGTCAGCCAGATTTTCCTTACTGTAAGGAAATCTGTACAAACAAGGATTCTCAACGCCCCTCCTTAAATGCGTGGGAGATGAAGATGCTAACTATATACTCAGAGAAGTACATAAAGGGATATGTGGCAATCACATAGGAGCTCCGGCCTTGGCAGGAAAAGTACTGAGACAAGGGTATTATTGGCCCACCATGCTCAAAGATGCCACCGATTTGGTCAAAAAATGTAGGACTTGCCAAGAACATGCCAATGTTTCCCATTGTCCACCCGAGCTGCTAACCTCGGTGGTTAGCCCATGGCCTTTTCAGCAGTGGGGTTTGGACATTCTTGGACCCCTTCCCATCGGTGTGGGACAATGCAAGTTTGCTATTATAGGGGTGGATTACTTCACCAAGTGGGCGGAGGTCGAACCTTTGGCAACAATCACCGAACAAAAAGTCCAAAACTTCGTTTGGAAGTCGATAGTTTGCAGATTTGGGGTTCCCAGAGCAGTCGTGTCTGACAATGGAAAGCAGTTTGACAACTCAAAGTTTAAGAGCTTCTGTGCTGAGCTTGAGATAAAGAACTATTTCTCAGCTCCTGCACATCCTCAATCCAATGGGCAAGCAGAGGTCACAATCAGAACCATAAAGACAGCTCTGAAGACTAAGTTAGAAAACCTAAAAGGCAAGTGGGTGGAGTACATCCCTGAGATATTGTGGGCCTACAGGACCACCGTCAGGTCAGCAACTCAGGAAACCCCCTTCACTTTGGCCTTTGGAACCGAAGCAGTAGCCTCTGTTGAGGTAGGGCTCCAATCACCAAGGGTGGAATTTGCAGATGCCGAACACAATGATGAGTCTCTCTTATTAAACCTCGATCTCCTGGATGAAAAGAGAGAGAGAGAGCTCTGCATCGTGTCCGACTTTACCAAAGGAAAACTGCAAGATACTACGACAGGAAGGTAAGGCACAGAAGTTTCAAGGCTGGAGACTTGGTACTTAGGAGGCTTCTGCTTGCAAGGAAGGATCCCACGCATGGGAAATTGGGACCCAACTGGGAAGGACCCTATATCGTATCAAGGGTAATCAGACCAGGGAACTATGAGTTGCAAACAGAGGAGGGGAAGGTCCTACCACACTCTTGGAATGCCGAACACCTTAAGAAGTTCTTTCAGTAAGTGTCACTTGTAGTAGAGCTGTTTTAATAAGAATAAGCGAGTTTTTATTCACCCTTATATGGTTTCCAAAGTAAAGGAATGTGCAGTAAGCTTTAAAGCTAACGATAAGCTTCTCAGCTTATAAAGAACAAGATGAGCTCTTCAGCTCATAAACACACGATAAGCTTCTAAGCTTATAAAATTCAAGATGAGCTCTTCAGCTCATAAACAAACGATAAGCTTCTCAGCTTATAAAGTACAAGATGAGCTCTTCAGCTCATAAACAAACGATAAGCTTCTCAGCTTATAAAGTACAAGATGAGCTCTTCAGCTCATAAACACACGATAAGCTTCTAAGCTTATAAAATTCAAGATGAGCTCTTCAGCTCATAAACAAACGATAAGCTTCTCAACTTATAAAGTACAAGATGAGCTCTTCAGCTCATAAACAAACGATAAGTTTCTCAGCTTATAAAGTACAAGATGAGCTCTTCAGCTCATAAACACACGATAAGCTTCTAAGCTTATAAAGTACAAGATGAGCTCTCCAGGTCATAAACACACGATAAGCTTCTCAGCTTATAAAGAACAAGATGAGCTCTTCAGCTCATAAATAAACGATAAGCTTCTAAGCTTATAAAGTACAAGATGAGCTCTTCAGCTCATAAACACACGATAAGCTTCTCAGCTTATAAAGAACAAGATGAGCTCTTCAGCTCATAAATAAACGATAAGCTTCTAAGCTTATAAAATTCAAGATGAGCTCTTCAGCTCATAAACGAACGATAAGCTTCTAAGCTTATAAAATACAAGATGAGCTCTTCGGCTCATGAATAAGCAATAAGATTCTCAGCTTATAAAGAACAGAGCGAGCTTTTCAACTCATACAAACGACAAGCTTCTATGCTCATAAAATTCAAAGCTGATCTCTTCTTGGAGACACCAACAGTCTTTCCTCCACGACTAGTAGCCCTTGTGCACTGCCTACACACTCGAGGATCCCAATATGTGTAGTACAGTAGGGATCACCTACGAAATCAGGTTGGAATTAAGGTCAGCGCAAACATGATCTTCTGTTTTCCATCAATGTTCGTGGTTCGATCTGTGCAGTCAGTCAAAGACTAAGGGCAATGCAAACATGATCTTCTGTTTTCCATCCACGTTTGTGTTCTGAACGCGAAGAGTGTGCTGAAATAACCTTACAGAACTCGGAATGAGCTCCTCAACTCGTAAGGAGTTGCATATTTCAAAAATGAAAGATCAGGTATTCAGAGTATCCAACAGTACAAATATTCAGAAAAATATAAGGAAAGTCATAGTTCGGCATCACTCAAGAAAAGAAAAAAATACAAGGGTAGAGCTCCTAATTCTTCTTAAGCAGCGACTTCAGCTCGGCCACTTCCTCCTTCAGGCAATCATTCTCCTCCTTCAGTTCGTCTCTTTCTTCCTGAGCCTTATGGAGTGAATCAAGAAGCTGTTGACCTGCGGGGGTGAGGAAGATAGTGGACAGAGAGTCAGGGGAAAAAGAGTCGTCTCTCTTACGCTTCTTTGAGCTCGCACCAGTATCCCCATCCTCGTCAGAATCCCCTTCCTCGTCAGAATCAGAGAAAGAGGTCCAGGAAAAGTAGGGGACAGAGGAAAATTCATACTCCGTAGCCAGGCCCCCAAGCAAGAAAAGGTTTTCATCCGTCATCAGCTCAGAATAGGTCTTGGACTCCGCAAGCAGCAGCTCATTAATGTTCACCATCTGGGGCACGTCCAGATCAGGTGGACCTGTGCAACAAATTTTTTTTTTAAGAATGCGTCCTCAAAAGGAGATGCTCAAAAGAGTTCAGCTCGAACCTACCAGTGCGAGAGAAGTTCTTCCAGGACCGTGGGACCCTAGCTTCGCGGCAACGATCCTCGGTGGACCTCCAAGACTCTCCAGAAGCGAAAAAGAAGTGTTTGGACCATCCTTCAGGATTGAAGGGAAGGCCTAGAACCAAAGGGCGTAATTTAAAATTCCTCCAACGGAAGAAGCTAAAGCAGGGGGCATCGTCTTCTTCGATCTCGAAGAAATACAGAAATTCAGAGACAAAGGGGAACCTGCCAAGACCGTGTAAACGGCAGAACATGAAGAAGCTTACCAAAGCGGCCCATCCCCGAGGGGAAAGGCGAGAAGGACATAGGCCATAGTAGGCAAGAATTCGCCCTATGGCCGGGTGGATGGGAAGGCAAAGCCCCATGTCCAGAGCACCTTCAAAAAAGTAGACTTCCCCTCGAGGAAGGTAGTTGCAGGGCTCGTCCGGAGTGGGGATTCGCAAAGGTAGATCAAGATCAAGAAGGAACCATTTCTGGATAGCTTCCAAATCAGAGGACTCCAGGGACGATGGAGATAAATAGCGGCAATGCCACTTCCAGTCAATCCCGAACGAAGTCCTTTCTTGGAACAGAGAAGAAATAGGAGCAGCCATTAAAGTTCACGAAGAAAGGGTAATCACGAAGAATCAAGAAGAAATTCAGGGTTTTTCGCAAGAGAGGAAATAAACTTAGCAGGTTAGAGGAAACTTAAAGAAGGCTGTAAGTTTTTAGGAAACCAAGAGACATGCGAAAGGAAATCGGCTGTCTTTTTGGTTTCTTAATTAATAAAGGCGGTTATGGTTATGGAAAGCAGTTAAAAAAAAAAAAGAAAAAAAAAGAAGAGAAGGCGGGAAAAGGAATCAGCACAAGATCAACCCTCCTATCGCACTCAAAACGACCAAAGAAATTTCTGACCCCACCAAAATATTCCTCATATTGGAGCTCAGCCCGATTGGCAACATTGCACCTCAGAATGATCTCCCAGACCTGCGGCTCCTAGAGCCTTGCCCACATCAGAATGATAAAACTCCTGATGAGTTCCTCAGTTCATCAAAAGAACTTAGCGACTCATGAAGTCCATAGTCTTGCATGAAGAAGGGCTGAAGTACTTCTCAAAACGCAGAAGAAAGGTCAAAAAAATGAAATTTGTTATCTATTTCAGAAAGGGTCCATTAAACAAGCCATGTATAACTCAGCAGAAACTCCCAAGTTCACAATATCAAGCTATGTGGCTCAGAAGGGAAAAGAAAAGAGAAGGGATCCCTAGGATACCAACTACCGAGCTCAATAGCTCAAGAGAATCCATTGAGCATAACACCAAGTCTTCTATACTCTTCAAAACTAGTAATTTTGCTTCAAGAAGTGCAGAGCACCCCTCAAAGCAAAAGGGGGCAAGGGGAGCAGTATACAAAGCAAAACGCATATAAAGCAAAACAAGTAAGTGAGCAGTTCAAAATTCGAAGATATATATGTGATAAACCAGCAAAAGAAAAACAAGATGAAGATTACAAAGAAATTACAACTAAAAAATCCTAAGTTTCTGGAGGGGGAGTAATTGAAGGATCTCGCAGCTCAGTAGATGAGCCCTCAGCAACAGAAGCAAAGGAAGAGCTTCCAGAAATGCCTTGGGTCCTTGCTTCCGTTGATTCCGGATCTTAAGCAAGGGCTTCAGTCACCAACTCAGCTGAAAATGGTGCAAAAACAGGAACAGTAGGATCTGCAGCAAGGAGCTCAGGAGTCGCCGTTGGAGGCTCAGGAAGCACGATAAGAGCTCCAGAAGTCCCAGGGGCAGGTATGTCTTGACTCAAGGCTGCAGCTGAGGGAACCGAGACATCCTCCTCATCATCAGAGACAGACTCTTCCATTTCTTCTTCGGTGGGGATAGAGAAATTGAAGTCAAGGTCAGGGAAAGCTTTGACAGCCTTGCGCCTAAAGGCAAGCCATCCAGTAGCCCACAATGTGGTGGCCTCATCTCTTAGCTCAGCAATCTCCTTCTCCCTCTGTTGGACCAAACCTTTCTGCTCCTCGAGCTCTTCGCAGAGCTTGCCGTTAGCCTCGTTGAGGGCGAGATAATCTTGATTGACCTGGCTGAGCTCTTTCCTGGCATCAAAAGCCTCTTGGCTAGCTTTGGACCATGCCTCAACCTTAAGCTTCAGGTCCTCCTTAACTAGCCTTAGCTCATCTCGAGCTTTCTTCTCCCCTTCCTCAGCTCTGACCTTGACGGTTAATGTGTGTTTGAGGTCGGAGGCTTGCTTCACCGTTTGCTCTTTGAGGCTCTCCACCTGAGCCCTGAGGTCTTCATTCTGAGCCCGGAGGTTTTCGTTCTCAAGGGATAATTCAGAAACCTTGACTTTATACGTTTTCAGAACCTTGAAAGAGCTCTCTTGAGACCGAACCCGGTGCAGCAGACCTTTCGCATGGAGGGCAGCCTGAGAATATAAAGTTCAGTAAATTGCGCCAGATCACTAAATAAAAACAAGTAAAGGGGGGGAAATGCTAGCACTTACAGCAGCTGCTCCCTGAAGAGCTGAAGAGATGGACTCCTCAAGGGGCATAGAAGCAGCCTTCAGGACATTGGACTCAGAAAAAATAGAAGAAAGAGCTCTTGCAGCAAGATCCATGTTGTCAAAAAAATCCTCGTCTTCTCCCTCAGATTTTCTCTCTTTCCCAGAAGTAGTGTATGAGAAATTTCTGGGTTGGAGATCAGGGATCACTCCCAAAGCTTTCTCAACCTCAGAAGAGGAAGGGGAAGCCTGATCTCCCACTTGAGCAGACACCAACCCAGGATGGGCCACCGGAGGGGAAGGAGGAACGACAATTTGAGGGGTGCCGGATGAGGAAGGCGGTGCCTTATTGGGAACCAGTTCTTCGGTAGCAGAGGGGGGTGAAGGCACCTCCAACCTGGGGATTTTAGCCCGGGTGTTTGGACCACTCCTAGAGCTAACCCGGGCCTTGCGCTTGCCAGATCTGCCTTCTTTCAACAGTTCCTCAACCTTAGCCTGAAACTCCTCTGGAGTAGACTTCATGGTAAAAGGACCTGGAAGGTCTGAATAGAACGAGGAGTAGTAAAAAGAAGAGGAAGAGAAGGAAAGATGATGAAAAAGGAAGAGAAAGAAAGTGACAATGAAATTACCTTCTTCAGCCCCTAAAACAGATAATGGAATAGCTAGGGTCACCGCAGGAGGACTCAGACCTAGCTTCACCAAATTTCGAGACTCAATCAGGTCGGCGTACCTCTCTGGCTTAATCTTCCCCAACTTCACTAGCACCTTCTTATCTTCAAGGCTGAGCTCAGGACGACCACCTGAAAAGAAGAAAGTGTGCAAATAAGAGAAAGGCAAGAGGCCTATAAGTTCCAGATCAGAGCTCAGTCGACTCAAGTGAAGACTCACCCAAGTTGTCTGGTTCTGTCCAAGCCGTAGGGATACCAAGAGTATCTATCTTATCAGCAGGATTGTACTCCCAATTGGTACCCCCAATGTAAAAGAAATGCTTTTTCCACGCTTTGTGAGAAGAGGGGAGGTCAGTAATAATTTTCTTAACTTTAGTGCGCTTGGAAATATACAGAAAACCTTCAGCGGAGGTCAGTTTGACATTGAAGAGCTCCATAAGCAGAGAAATGCTAGGAACCCCGAGTTTATGCTTCTTAAAGATGACTAAGAGACCAACCATGACGCCATAGAAGTTGGGAGAAATCTGGGAAGGGCATACATGGAAATGTTGCAGAACAACCTTGATGAAGGGATGCAGAGGGAAGCGAAGACCGTTCTCAAAGGCGGCAAGAAAGAAGCAGACCCTATTGCGTACTTGCTCTACATAGTAGACGGATTTATCTGGACACCAGGGTTCAACCCCAGGAGGAAAACCGTATCGAGCCTTATAAGCTCTCATTAACCCAGAGGCCTCTTTACTGCAGCCCACAGACTCTGCATGCCTGAAAGCAGACCCCAAATATGAGGTCTTTTCTTCAACCCCGACTCCACTCACCTTAACCTTGCCTTTATCAGGTCTGGGGGGCATAGGAGAAGAAGTAGAGGGAGGTTCCTCGGTGCCAGCCTCGGCCTCTCCAGCCTCCACTTCGAGAAAGTTGTCAATCTCATCGCCAACATCCCCCAGATCGGTGTCCTCAAATCGATCCCCTAATAGGGAAACAGAGGGACGAGTAGCACCAGAAGAAACAGACATATTTGGGCAAGAAAAGGGAAGATTAAAGGAACGGTATAGAGGAGGAACACTACTCAAACTTTCCCTAATAACCCTAGGGTCAGCACAGTAACTCCCAACAGCGAGTACGCGCACGATGGAACTCCAGTCCACGAAATGGGGAAGGGGAGACAGGCAATAATCACGAGACCAGAAATAGAAGAACCTATGGGCCCAAAAATGCAGCAACCACCTAGAACACAGAGGGTCCAGAGTTGGAAAAATCTAAAAAAGGATAGGGAAAACGTACCTAGAGGGGGAAGAGCAGCGAACAACAAATCCGGAACCGAATCAAGAGGGGAAGCACTGCTAAGCCTTTGAATCAGACACAGAAAGGCCGATTTTGGGCAAGAGTCAGAGAGCTTCAAGACTGGGGCTCAAGAATTCACAGAGGCAAGGAATTCGGAGAAACAGAGGAGAAGATGAACAGTGCAAAGAAACGGTTCAGGTAGCCGTTTTGGGTATTTAAAGCTTGAAAGACGTGGGCTGAGGCATGCGCGGGAATCGAGGAGAGTCATGATTGCTGCAAACCGTCAAAAGTCTTCAAGTCACGTGCCAAACCAGGGGCAGCCACATGCAGATCTAACTCGATTTTGGGAAGCAGGTCAGCCCCTGCCTAAGCCGACTTAAGGCATGGGCTGGGGGGCAACTGATGATATCTAAAGTAAATCCAAACGCGAGCTTAGATAGTAAGCTCAGCTCGGGAGCTCAGGTAAAATAAACAGAGCTCATCCAGCAATGGTCTGAGCTCTGCCAGCTGGTACTAGAGCTCCCAGCTGAAGACACGAACTGAGAAATAACGAGAGAGCAGCAAAATGACAGCAGATACCCTCGTAATGGGAATTAAGCCGATCCAAGGCGAGAAACCCGTTGTCAACCAGGATCCTCTCCTAAAACCAAGGAGAGGATCCCATGATAAAAGGCAAAGAACTCGCCATTCGGAGCCAGCCATAAGAAGTTTAGGTAACCCCGAGATTATAGATGAAGATAGGGCACCATCCCTTCGATAAAGGAGGTGATTTCGAATTAGAGGTAAGCATGAGGCTATAAAAAGGAGGGCAAGCCCCCATTGAAGAAAAATAGAAAACCCTAATACCCAAAATACTCTACTGTAACCCGTTCGACTTAATCAATAAGAAAGGGAGGAGCCAGAGACTCCATGACAGAGTGGACTAGCCGAGCTCAGGCCGGTGAACCACTATAATCTTATTATCCTCCCCTTTCCCCAATTCCCAAAGCATTAACCCGCTCTATCAAGTACGAGCCTCGTAGCTCAGACGCCGTACTTAGCTCTACGCAGATCGATCATATCCAACAATCCTGCTCCATAGCTCATTCGCGTAGATTTACACCATCATATTTAAAAATAAATATATAAACCAATATAACAATATAACTTACAAGTTAATTTTTTTTTTGTTTTAAATACTATGGTCTTTATATTAAATATTTGATTGAAGTTGTTGATTGTTACTGTAGATAAATATTTGATCGGGCTTGAATGAACCCAACTCGAATTCTAACCCGAAGTCAATTCGAATTGCGTAACTTAAATTCAACCCGAATTCTAACTTGAAATTTACCTGAATTACGAAATCTGAATTTAACCCGAGCCCGCCCGAACTAAACTTGAGCAATATTTGGATTGAGTATCTCGGGTTGAGGTCGGGTTAGGGTTAGGGTTAGGGTTAGGGTTAGGGTTAATAATTATATATCTAGGGTTGAGTTAAGATTAACCCCTCAACCCGCTTGAATTGCACCCGTAGTTTAGACTAACATGACATCATGACTAGTTGTTCTCTTCGGATATGAGCTCAACCACCTTTTGTAGTCCACCTAAAGTAGAGTACAACATTTGATTAGGGTTGATAATCGAACCGAGTTATTCAAATTCGGTTCATTTTGTGTTCAATTCAGGCATTGAGCTTGAACATTTTTCAGGCTCGTTTAGAATAACGAGCTCGACAGGCTCTACTCATTTTTCAGGCATTGAATACTCGGGTTTGGCTCGTTGTAAGCTCGGTTCACACTCGACTCGTTTTCTAAACAAGCTGAGAAAATGAGTTGAATTTGAACACTTTTTTAAAATCGTTTAAAAAAAGAGCTCAGTAGACTCGACTCTATTATCATCCCTACATTTGACCCATTTTTTTTAATTATTGTTTTTTTTGCTAAAGGTTTGGAATTGAACCATTAATAATAGATCAATATCATTTGGGTCATGGGTTTTGAATCGGATTCAAATCCCTTCTAATACTTTTTCTTTCAATTTTTGTTTGTAGATCATTCATGTTATATTAACTCACTTTTATATAATGGGTCTCACTTTAATTTACGACATGTGATTTACTATAAAAAAAAAATAGAGATAAAATGTATTAGGTGAAATTTCATATCACTCTATTCGGAAAATATAAATAATTAAACAATTGGCCCTTGAGATTTGCATTTATTATACTTTGTCCCAAGTAATTTTTGATATTATGGAGAAGCCCTTGAGATTTCACATCATTTTACAGTTAATTACCTCAACTAAATTGATTGTTAGTTCCTAACCAATTTTTGTTGGTGATAATGTAAGAACTCAGAAACATGAGATTAGCGCTTGAACTAAGGAGCTCAAGGCTTAGGAATAGTGGTGTGTGAATGAACAGTGAGTGAGAGATCAATGTGTGGCTGAGCCCGATGGCTCTATAAATTGCTACAGTAAATGTAGAACAGAGGTAAAAGCGAGAGAACGAATAAGAACACACAGAATATAGTGGTTCACAAGCTGACGAGCTTGGTTAATCCACTCTAATGGAGTCTATTGCTCATTGGGAGGTTTTCTATTGCATGAGGGAAGAAGATAGAGTTACAATTGCAAAGATAACAATTGGTGTGTATATACATAGGTGGTTACCATTGTATTTATACCCACATGTGAGGTGATCCTCACGTCTTCACCACATGGTCCCCAATTTTTTAGGAGTTTGTTAGGAGAATATTCGTCCATTTATACCCTAGGTGTGACGTGGTCCTCTAGAACATGATGAGGCAGCCTGAAGACCCTTCTCTGAGCCTGGATATACTGTGATCCTTTTTCATCTCTGAGAGTTTGTACTACTTGGGATGACCTTTTATTCTTTTGTTGAGCTCATGACTAAAGGAACTCAATCTATGCTCCTAACATGTGCTGTAAATGCTGAACTCTTTATGAGATGAGATGGACAACCTGGTCATTCTCATCTGAGGTCATACTTGTGCAAGTTGTCCACTCGACTTGAGGTTTACGTATGAAACTAGAGATGAGGGGTTAGATCTTGTTATTCAATCTTGTTGTAGTTGAGATATGGAAATATTCTTCTGCTTATTTCTGGTATTATTTTAGGTATCATCAGTTGCCCTCCAATCCCGAGCTTGACCTGCCTTTTCTAGACATAGGTTGGGGCTAAGTGGCAATGTTCTTGAAGCGTCGTGTCTTGTCGAGACGAGCTCATGGTGCTTTGGTCAGTCGAAAGGACATGATGGGACAACTTACCTAGGATTACAATGTCTTGTAGGTGTGGGGAGTAGGATGCGCCTCATTTCTTAGATAGTGCCACACATTTCGTGCCACATGGAACGACGTGTGGTGAATTTAATGCCATGATGAAATAAAACCGCCAAAGTTTCCCTTATTTAAACCCTTCCAAAATTCAAACATCTACTTTACCAAATTTATCCTTCAAAAACCCAAATGTTTCTTTCTTCCTCAAATCTTCTTTGCAATTCCTAGAGAGTTCATGTGAGTCTTGAGAGAAATCGATTGAAGTTGTCAGGAGACTCAGGAGATCTTGGGCTTCGATTTCTTGTTGTCTAGTGTTCATCTCGTCAGTGTCTAGGTTGTTCATCTTCCGCTATCCATCACCATCGTCTAGGCAAGTTTTTCTTCCCTTTGACTTCTTTGCAAACTCAACTGTTGATGCTTACACCCTCATGCCATTAAGGATAGCTGTTTGAGTATCTCTCCTCCATTTTACTCTGGGTTAGATTACTTCATGTCCCTGACGTTACATATGTTTGGGACTTCGTTTGCTTCTAGGTCTTCCATATCTCGTATGTTTGAGGATGGAAACGAGGATCTTGAGGTCGAGTTTTCCCCTTAACGAAGGGTGATAGACTTGGAAGAGGACGACGAGACTCTGTCTATGGTACCTCATGAAGAGAGTTATTCTTGACATGAGGCTCCTCTCTTCCTCAAGAATGTGCCTAGGGAGGGACTCTCTGGCCGAGGTAAGAGGAAAAAGGCCCCCAAGAAAAGGGTTTCCAAATCTTCCCAAGCTTCTCCTTCTAGAGAGGTTAGAACCTCGGGCAAGTCTGAAAACTTGTAGAGGCTATCTTCGACTTTGAACCATAGCCACATTACTGAGCTTAGGCTCTAGTCTTTGGTTGATTGTTATCAATTCCCTGAGGGCGTCGTGGCTTACCCTCATTTGAACGTTGGCTGCTATAATGTCTTCTTGGCTGGAAACAACTATTTCTTTGTCTCGGCCTTTGAATCCAGACTTAGGTTTCCTGTGCATCTCTTCCTCAAGGCCGTCCTCAGATTCTTTAACATCTGTCCCTCGAAGTTGTTCCCCAATTTCTAGGGAACCTTGGTTGGCCTCGTAATCTTCTGGAGGAAAAATGAGTTGGGTCAAGCTTCTTCTATGTCCGAGCTCCTCCATTTTTTCAACATCAAGTGCTCCCCCACAGACGGATTCTTCTATATCTCCAAGCGTGTCAAGGTCAAGGCCTCAGTCGTAGTTGCCCCTTCTTCCCATAAGACTTGGAAGGATCATTTCTTCTATATATCTGGTGATGGTTGGGAAGTACAAATGATGCCTCTGACGTTCTCCGTGTTCCTAAACTTTGGGGAAAACTTCAGAACTTGAGTGAGTGTCGAGCTTCCAACATACCCTATTCCTTTTTAGGTTTGATTGTTCTTACTATTTTTTCTTCGAATTTATAGGATATCGGCCTAAGGTGCACCCTTCTGAGGAGCTCAGGGTTGTAAGGGTTGAGATGTGTAGGACAAGAAGTTTCAGGGAGCTCGTTACTCTAGAGAACCTAGCACGGTACGTCATTGGCCCTCGAGTGATTGAAAAACTCCCAACTCTAGCTCCTTCTCCTTTCGCCCCTTCTGTGGACAAGGTCTTTCTTTTTGAAGACAACCAAAATCCTGTTGGTCAGTGTTCCAACACTTAGTTATTTTTTTTAATTTCTATTTCCTCTTGTATTTTTCCTGGTCGTGATATGTTTGCCCTTTCCATACCTTGATCCTATAGCCCTTGAGCTAAATGTTGTGTAGGATTTCATCGCTACGAGGAGAGAAAAGCAGGGACGTCTAATCAAGCCCCTGGACCCCGACTCTCCCCTCAATGCTAAAGCTCGTCAAGTCGAGGTGGGGAGCACACTTGACATGCTCTCTACTCCAATTCAGGAGCTTGGGCCACACTTTTTGGCGAGGGAGATCTTTCAACTACTGATCTTCCTCAAACAACTTCTATAAAGCCCGATGTGCCTCCTTCTATTTCTCTAGTTAATTTAGGGGTAGCCCCAACTGTTCTAGCAGTTATTGTCCCTCTGAGGTTGGCATTAATCCTTGCAGTTGTAGAGAAGAGTTCCCTTCTCTCCAAAACTGCTTTGGTTGCCACCAAGAAGTTGAGCGTTCTACCCCAGGAAGACATACTCAAGTCTGTAGCACTTAGTGTAAATGATGAGGCTGCAAATGCTCTTCATGGTCTTGTCGTGGTATTAGCTTCGTCTTAAACTTTCTTTGAGATCTTGTTTTTTATCCCTTATTTTTTACTTAGAGTTTATCTATTGCAAGCTGTTATTCATGTTAGTGCCCTACTTGGCCAAGTTCAAAAGTTTGAGAAGTTAATAGAAGAGCTCGAGGCTGGTTTGGTTACTGCTCACAAGAAGCTAGAAGAGCAGGGCTCCCAGATCGACCAGCTCAGATCTGCGAAAAGAGCTCTTAAAGATAAGCTGAGGGTTAGGGAGACAGAGCTATACAGGATAGTTGGAGCTATGGATTATGCCAAGCTCGAGAAGGAGGCTGTTGAGCTGAAGTTAAAGCTTGTTGAATTGGAGTCAACTATGGCGACAAAGGATCAAATCATCAAAGACTTGAAGACTGAGTGCACCGTGAACTACGTTGAGGGTTACGAGGACTTTAAGGACTAGGCCAAAGAGAAATTTGCTAATCTTGACTTCAACTCCTTTGTGCCTCCTCTATCTTATGGGAATGCTGAGAAAGTTGGAGAGGGTCGAGCTAAGGGAGATCCTGAGTAGCAGACCTCTAGCACTAAGCTGGATCCTATTGATCCATACTCTATTATTGTTCCTACAGTGCTGGAAGGGGCTGAACAGCAAACTAGATGAGCTGATCCAGTCAATTGAAAGGTTCACTTTCCTCATCATCAAGAACTTTTTTAGGCATTCCTTAGGATTTTGCAGCTCTGTAACTCTTTGATTTTTTAAAAAAAAAAAAAAAATTAAACAACATATAACTCTTCCTTTTCTTGCAATGGAATATGAACTTTCTTTTTCTCTTTTTTTTTTTTTTGTGGAAGAATATTAGTATATCCCTACCCCTTCAGCTGTTGGAAGGCAGTAATAGCCTTATAGCTATGATGATTCTTTGCAGTTTTGGTGACTAAGTACCAGCTCTAGGTGGCTCTTTAGACTTAGTGACTTAAACTCAGTTAGATTTGCGAGAGCTGAGGAGCTCTATAAGCTGAAGAGCTTATCTTATGTATGAGCTGAAAAGCTCTATAAACTAAAGATCTTATCTTTTGTAGGAGTTGAAGAGCTCTATAAGCTGAAAAGCATATCTCACGTATGAGCTGAAGAGCTTATATTTAGTACGAGCTAAAAAAACTCTATAAGCTAAAGAGCCCACCTCATGTATGAGTTGAAGAGATCTATAAGTTGAAATGCTTATCTCAAGTATGAGCTGAAGAGCTAATATTTAGTACGAGCTTAAAAGATTTATAAGCTGAAGAGCTTATCTTTTGTATGAGCTGAAGAGCTCTATAAGTTGAGAAGCTTATCTCATGTATGAGCTGGAAATATCATATTTAGTATGATCTTAAAAGCTTTATAAGCTGAAAAGCTTACCTTTTGTATGAGCTGAAGAGCTCTATTTAGTAGACGAGCTTAGAACCTTCGTTTGTACTCAACACTTAGGAAATTTTTGCGTACTCAATAATTTTTGTGTCAAGATTTTGTAAAATTTTTATTTATCTCAAATATTCACAACTATCTTTTGAAAATAGCTGTTTCACAAAGTATAAAAGTAAAGGTATCCAACCTATTGTTATCATTGGTAAAGCTTCTTCAGGTGATCTGCGTTCCATGAGTGTGATAGGTCTATCCCTTCTTCAGTCTACAACTCGTAATTGCCAGGACTGTCAATTTTTTTTACTATGTAAGGTCCTTCCCAGTTGGGGCCTAACTATGGCTTGGATATTTTTGGGCAGGTAACCACTTCTTTAGAACGAGGTCCCTTGCCTTGAAGCTTCTTCCCCTAACCCTTCTATTGTAATATTGCGATGTTCTTGTTTTATAAGAGGAGATCCTTTGCAACACCTCATTCCTTTTTTCATCAAGGAGATCGAGGTTCACCAGCAGAGCTCAACCATTCTGGTTAGGATTGAAGAATTTAGCTTTCAGAGAGGGATGCTTGATCTCTACTGGTGCTACTACCTTTGAAGGGAGTTTTTTTGTGGTTGTTTGAGCTCTCATTCTGTATGCCCAAAACACGCTAGGGAGTTGGTCGACCCATTGGCCCTTTAAAGCTTCCAGACTAGTTTTAGTGCTGATGGTGTAAATCTACGCGAATGAGCTATTGAACAGGATTAATTCGTATGAACTATCTACGTGGGGCTAAGTAGGGTGTCTGAGCTGCATGGCTCGTATCTAACAATGCTGGTTGATGTTTGGGGGAATGAGGATAGGGATGATAACACGACAAAATTATAGTGGTTCACCGGCCTGAGCTCGGTTAGTCCACTCAGCAATGGAGTCTCTAGCTCCTTTTCTTCTTATTTGTGGTATTGAATGTATTACAGTGTGATCAGGAGGGAATTAGGATTTTTTTGTGGCTCTATCGCCTCATCCCCTTTCAATGGAGGCCTAACCCCCTCTTATAGCCTCTTGCTTACCTCTAACCCGAATTTTCTTCCTATAATGAAGGGATTTCCCTTCTCTCTCTCTCTTCAATCCTGGAATTACCATAACTCCATTCGGTTGGCTTTAATGGTCTATATCCCGAGATCTTTGCCTTCTACCGTGGGATCCTCCTTAATCATTAGAGAGGATCTTGGTTGGTTGAGGGTTTTATGCCTTGATTCCAGCTTGACCCCTACTTCGGGGGTGTCTGTTGTCATCTTGCTGTCTTCTTGCCTCTTTCTCCTATTCTCTTACCTGGAGGAGCTCTAGTACCGGCTGGATGAGCTCCGACTACGGCTGGATGAGCTCAGCGCACCCTACCCGAGCTCCTGAGCTGAGCTCACTTCCTGAGCTCATGTTTGGGGTTTTTTTTTAGGTATCATCAGTTGCCCCCCAGCCATTGCCTTAAGTTAGCTTAGGCAGGGGCTGATCTACTTCCCAAACCGAGCTGGATCTGCATGTGGCTACCCTTAGCTTCACACGTGACTTGAAGCCCTTTGGCGGTTTACAGCACTCATGGCATTCCTTGATTCCCGCGCATGTCTCAGCCCACGTCTTTCAAGTTTTAAATACTCAAACGGCTGCCTGAACCGCTTTTCTGCACTGTTCACCTTCTTCTCTGCTCTTCGAACTTCTTGCCTCTGCGAATTCTTGACTCCTTGTCTCGAAGCCTCCTGATTCTTGCCCAAAATCGGTCTTTCCGTGTTCGATTTGAGGACTCGCAGCGCTTCTTCTCTTGATTTGTTCCCGGATTTTTGTTCGTCGTTCTTCCCCAACTAGGTACGCTTTCCCTATTCTCTTTTCAAACTTTCCAATTCTGGACCCTTTGAGTTCTAGGTGGTTGTTGCGTTTTTTGACCTATAGGTTCTTCTACTTCTGGTCCCGTGACTGTTGCCTATCCCCCCTTCCCCATTTCGTGGATTGGAGTTCCATTGTGCACATACTCGCTGTTGGGAGTTACTGTGCTGACCCCAGGGTTATTAGGGAGTGTTTGGTTGGTGTTCCCCCTCTTTATCGTTCCTTTAATCTTCCCTTTTCTTGCCCAACCATGTCTGCCTCTTCCGGTGCCACCCGTTCCTCTGTTTCCCTATTAGGCGATCGGTCTGAGGACACTGATTTAGGGGACGTAGGTGACGAAATTGATAATTTTCCTGGTGTGGAGGCTATAGAAGCCGAGGTCGACACCGAGGAACCTCCCTCTACACCATCTCCCATGCCTCCCAGACCTGACAAAGGCAAGGGCAAGATGAGTGGAGTTGGGGTTGAAGAAAAAACCTCATACTTGGGGCTTGCCTTTAGGCATGCCGAGTCCGTGGGCTATAGTAAAGAGGTCCTTGGGTTCATGAGAGCTTACAAAGCTCGCTACGGTTTTCCTCCTGGGGTTGAACCCTGGTGTCCTGATAGATCTATCTACTATGTAGAGCAAGTGCGTAATAGGGTTTGCTTCTTCCTTGCCGCCTTTGAGAACGGTCTTCGCTTTCTTCTGCATCCCTTTATCAAGGCCATTCTCCTACATTTCAATGTATGCCCCTCCCAGATTTCTCCCAACTTCTTTGGCATTATGGTAGGCCTCTTAGTCATCTTTAAGAAGCATAAACTTTGGGTTCCTAGCATTTCTCTGCTTATGGAGCTTTTCAACGTCAAGCTGACCTCTTCTGAAGGTTTTCTATATATCTCTAAGCAAACTAATGCTAGGAAGATTATTACCGACCTCCCCTCTTCTGACAAAGCGTGGAAAAAACATTTCTTTTATATTGGGGGTACCAACTGGGAGTACAATCCTGCAGATAAAACGGATACTCTTGGTATCCCTAAAGCTTGGACTACCCCAGAAAACTTGCGTGAGTCTTTACTCGAGCTAAATGAGCTCTGATTTGGAATTTATAGGCCTCTTGCATGTCTCTTACATATATATCTTTTTTTTTTTTTTTTAGGTGGCCGGCCTAAGCTCAGCCCCGAAGATAAGAAGGTGCTGGTGAAGTTGGGGAAAATCAAGCCAGAGAGGTACGCTGATCTTATCGAGTCTCAAAATCTAGTGAAGCTAGGTCTGAGTCCCCTTTCGGCAACTTTAGCTATTCCAATATCTGTTATAGGAGCTGAAGAAGGTAATATTACTGTCACTTTCTTTCTTTTCCTCTTTCGTTTTCTTTTTATACCTCCTGATTCCAATCAGACCTTCCAGGTCCTTCTACCATGAAGTCTACTCCTGAAGAGCTCCAGACAAAGGTTGCGGAGCTGATGAGGGGTGGTAAATCCAGCAAACGGAAGGCCCAGGTCGGCTCTGGGAGTGGCCCAATCACCAGGGCTAAAATCCTGAGATTGGAGATGCCTTCGCCCTCCTTACCTGCTAAAGAACCGACTCCCCTCAATGCACCACCTTCCTCATCCGGCACCCCTCACACTACAGTCACCTCCTCTCCTCCAGAGGCCCAGCCTGTGTTGGTGCCAGCTCAGACGGGAGGTCAGGCTTCCCCCTCCTCTTCCGAGGTCGAAAAAGCTTTGAGACTGATCCCCGAACTCCAGCCTGACAATTTCACGTACAGTGCCTCTGGGAAGAGAGTTGAGAAAGGGGAAAGATCCGAAGAGGAAGATGAAGATTCCTACTTTGATAACATGGATCTTGCTGCGGGAGCCCTTTCTTCTATTTTCTCTGACTCTGATGTCCTGAAGGCTGCTTCTATGCCCCTTGAGGAATCCATCTCTTCAGCTCTTCAGGGAGCAGCTGCTATAAGTGCTAGCACTTTTCCCTTTTTACTTATTTTTATTTCGTGGTCTCATGCAATTTGCTGAACTTTCTTTATATTCTCAGGCTGCCCTTCATGCGAGAGGTCTGCTGCACCGGATTTGGTCTCATGAGAGCTCTGTTAAGGCTCTGAAGACGTATAAGGTCAGGGTTACTGAATTGTCCCTTGAGAACAAGGACCTCAGAGCTCAGGTGGAAAGCCTCAGAGAGAAAACAGTGAAGCAGGCCTCCAACCTCAAACATACATTAACCGTCAAGGTCAGAGCTGAGGAAAGGGAAAAGAAAGCTCGGGATGAGCTTCACCTAGTTAAGGAGGATCTGCATCTCAAGACTGAGGCGTGGTCCAAGGCCAGTCAGGAAGCTTTTGATGCCAAAAACTCCCTTTCGCAGGCAAGGCAGGAGTACCTCACTCTTAGCGAAGCCAATGGCAAGCTTTGCGAGGAGCTCGAGGTGCAGAAAAAACTGGTCAAGCAGAGGGACAGCGAGGTGGTTGAGCTGAAAGATGAGGCTACCACCTTATGGGCTACTGGGTGGCTCGCCTTTAGGCGTAAGGCTATTAAAGCTTTTCCTGACCTCGACTTCAATTTCTCTATCCCTACTGAGGAAGAAATGGAGGGCTCAGACTCTGATAACGGAGAAGATGTCTTGGTCCCACCAGCTGAAGCTTTGAATCAAGACGTTCCTGCCACTGGGACTTCTGGAGCTCTTGCCGTAATTCCTGAGCTCCCAACTACGACTCCTGAGCTCCCCACCACAGCTCCTGCTGTTCCTGTTACTACGCCGTTTTCAGCTGACTTGGTGACTGAGGCCCTTGCTCGCGATCCGGGATCGACGGAAGTAGGGACTCATGTGGCAGGCATTTCTGGAAGCTCTTCCCTTGCTTCTGTTGCTGAGGGCTCATCTACCGAGCTGCGAGATCCTTCAATTACTCCTTCTTTAGATATTTAGAGCTCTTTATGTTTATTCATGTAATCCTATCTTCTTTTTTTATTCTTGTACTTCGAACTTGTGTTTTTGGAATACAAACTTCATGAAGTAATTTCTGAATTTCGTTTTGAATTGTGATGATGTGTTGCAATTTGAGACATAACTCACATGTTTCTGTTTTTCTGAATTTTCTTCTGAGTTTTCTTATATTTCCCTTGCCCCACTTGCTTTGAGAAGTACTTCAGTCCTTCTTGAAGCAAGATTATGGACTTCATGAGCTGCCAAGTTCTTTTGATGAACTGAGGAACCCCTCAGGAACTTTATCATTCTGATGTGTGCAAGGTCCTTGGAACTGCAGGTCTGTAACGCCCCAAATACCACCCAGGACGACATTACATTCTAAAACCATTCAGAGCATGAGAGCAACTAACTATATATCCATCAAATAAGAAACATCCTAGATTTAACAAAATTTGGGCAGAGTCTCCTTTGTATGGGAAGCTCTACCCAAAAACACAACCTGTGCAATTATATTAACTTGACCACACAGGGTCCATTTAACCCTCTAATAACAATAAAATTCCATTTACCATCTATACTATCCATAATGTTATCCCAAAAGAATAGGCCAAGTATGGCAATTACATTCCCAAAAGAATTACATGAATATACCGCAGCAGAATTTCAAAAGAATCTAGACATTTACATTGTTCAGAAATAAATCTCCTAGTCTAGAACAAAAATAAGCTACATCTCTAGATGTCCCACTCGGGATCTAGGTACCCCTCCAATGAGGCATCTCCAAGGCCCGGCTCATTAGCGCCAAGCTCCTTCTCTATAGCATAATCTGAAAAATGTTAGCGGAAGGGGGTGAGCACGAAGCTCTGTAGAAAATTTCTCCCAAACCCAAACAAGGTTTAGAAAACATATAAAACGGGTCGGTCTCATTTCACAAATAACATATATAGTATTTGAAGTAAAACGAGGACATTTAATTAGATCTCAAGTTTACGCATCAACAATAATTGAAATGGATAAATAAACACCATATACCATTGGTAATCAATTTCCAAAACATAATCCATCCCACCATACACCATTTCCACAAGTTCTTGTGGCATCCCATACTACCCCAAAACTCTTGTTGAAACCGTCTATGGTAAAATGAACAATAACCAATATACAATAAATAATCCATTCTACCATAAACCGTTTCCAACAAGTTCTCACGGAATCCCATACTTCCGGAAACTCTTGTCGAAACCATTTCTGGTACAATGCACGATAACCCACACTGTATGTCCGACACAACCCACGTTACTAATCCGTGATCATTAGTGATAGGAAAAGTTCGTACCCACACGGCGTACAAAGACGTCTACCCACTCCATGTGGTAGGAAAAGTTCATACCCGTGTGGCATACAAAGACGTCTACCCACTACATGATACCCGGTCAATAGTAATCCATGTTCGTATCGAACAACCACACATGAGATACAATACCCCCGCTTTTCAAAAATATTCAACCATTTCATCACCATTTTCTCCAATTTTACCTTTTCGGAATGAGCATCCTTACAAGGAACCTTTCACCCTCAAGGTTTCATTCCACAATTAACCAACAATTCCATAATCCCCAATTTTTCCATCCCACTACACATGTAACATTTCAATAAAACAATTTAAGAAAAACACATGAGATCATTGAAATATCATTTTATTACTCAACACAAAACACTAAATTTCTTTTTTAAAAACAAGATAAAAGAATATCCAAGGAGAATCCACACTTCGTGAAGAAATAGAGTTTTGAAGTGAGGACATGTGAATGTTGGGTTAGGATATCAAGGGCCAATGGATATAAAGCTTGAAATCAAGAACAATTAAACACAAGGTCTTGAAATTAAGAATAAAGGAGAAACAAGGTTGGACATCAAGGACAAAAGAACAATCAAGCCTTGACATCCATAGCGACAAATATCAAGCTTGGGAATCCAAAAGTGAAGGAACAATCAAGTTTTGTCATTTATAACAACAAACATTAAGATTAGACCTCATGAACAAGGGGGAAATCAAGAGGAACTCAATTTCCTTGCAATTAGAGTTTCGAAGGCACACCCAGAGATTTAGCGATTACCCAAGCACAACATAGTATAGAACATGTAATATTTAAGGTTAGGAATCAAGAGAAAAGGAGAAATCAAAAGAAAACACAATCTCCTTGAAAATTTGGGGTTTCAAAGACATACAAGGGATTTATGGCTATCAAGCCCTAATTTCGTTCATGATATGGTAAGGGATTACAAGAGCAACAAGAAATAGAGATTCCATAACATACATATAAGATTTGGAAGCAAAACATACATAAATATAAACCCTAACCTCAATGTAAGAGAAAAGGAGAAAACCCCTACTTCTTAGTTGTAGCTTCAATCTAAGACTCAAGCTTCAAAATCTTCCTATTCTCCTTCCTTTTTCCTCTTAATTTCGTCCTCATAGGGTTTCAAGAGATTTGGGTGAGAGTGATTGAAGAATAGAAGAAAGAAATGGGTGGGGAAGTGATATTTTTTTTTTTTGAGAAATCTAGGGTTTGATCTTCACAAATGATGTAAATCTCTCTCTTGGATGTGTTTTTCTCTTCCTCTCTTCTCCTCTCAAGCTATCTAGGGTTTGGAGTGGTGTAATGAAGGCTAAGGAGGTGAGAGGATGTATTTATAGTGAGGGAAAAATCGAGGGTTCGCGAACTAAAAAAATTCGGATTTTTACAGTGGCTACCGGTAGCTGATTTTGGCTACCGGTAGCTCGGGTACACTGGACACTCGACTATCTGTTGGCTACCGATAGCTCGGACACACTGGACCATTGGCTACCGGTAGCTGATTTTGGCTACCGGTAGCTACTACCCAGATTTTTCTACTTCCACTTCCAATGCATTTTTGACCCATTTAGAGGTCGAATTGGAAAATTTTAATTAGATACACTTTTGTAGCCATAGATGTCTACTATCTACTGTCAAAATTTCAGGTCATTTGGAATTAAGAATAAAAAGTTATTTCCAAAATACTAAGAAGTATTCAATACCCATTTTTACCCAAATTCTCGCTAAAGTGTATTTTAACTCCGGGACACTTCCTAACTTCCAATACATCCATATTACCACTCCCAATGTTTTTCGACCTTCCGGATTCAATGGAATCATTATTTTTACCTACAAACTTTTAGAAACTTGTCTAATCACCCTTTCCAAGTTTTAACATCTTCGACACATAACTTCCCAATCAAATTGTCTCCATAGCATTTATTCCTACGGTTTATTCTTATGTCACTACATATATCTACATCTTTACAAATATTATTTACTATATATATATATCTCTATAAATATATAAAAGAAAATTCGGGGTGTTACAAGGTCTCAAAGACTTGCTATAGAGGTGATATGTTGTCGACCGGGCTGAGCTCAAATATGAGGAATATTCTGCTTGGGTGGGGTCAGAATTCCCTTCGGTTGCTCTGAGTGTAATAGGAGGGATAGTCTTGTGCTGATTCCTTTTCCCACCTTTTTCCCAACCGTTTTCCATAACCACAACCACCTTTATTAATTAAGAAACCAAAAAGACAGCCGACTTCTTTTCGCGTGGCTCTTGGTTTCCTAAAAACTCCCAATCTTCTTTAAGTCTCCTATCATCTACTGTGTCCCTTTCTCTTTTGCGAAAAATACTTCTGAGTTCCTTTTTATTGATCCTTCGTGGTTACTCTCTGTTTTCATCGTGATCTTTAATGGCTGCCTCTACTTCTTCTTTGTTCGAGGAGCGCACTTCCTTTGGAATCGAATGGAAGTGGCACTGTCGCTACCTATCTCCTTCAACCTTAGAGCCCTCTGATTTGAAAGCCATCCAGAAACGGTTCTTTCCTGATCTTGATTTGCCTTTGCGAGTCCCTACTCCTGACGAGCCCTGCAACTTCCTTCCTCAAGGGGAAGTCTGTTTTTTTGAAGGTGCCATGGACATGGGACTTCGCCTTCCCATTCATCCGGCCATAGGGCGAGTTCTTGCCTACTATGGCCTATGCCCTTCTCGTCTTTCCCCACGAGGATGGGCCGCTATGGTAAGCTTCTTCCTGTTCTGCCGCCTACATGCCATCGGCAGGTTCCCTTATGTCTCCGAGTTTCTATACTTCTTCGAGATCGAGGAAGACGATGCCCCCTGCTTCAGCTTCTTCCGTTGGAGGAATTTTAAATTACGTCCTTTGGTTCTAGGCCTTCCCTCCAATCCTGAAGGATGGTCTAAACGTTTCTTTTTTGCTTCTGGGGAGTCTTGGCGGTCTTATGAGGATCGTTGCCGTGAAGCTAGGATTCCACGGTCCTGGAAGAGCTTCTCTCGTATTGGTAGGTTCGAGCTGAGCTCTCTTGAATATATACTTTCCTTGAAGGTATATTCTTATTATATCCTTATTGATCAGGTCCCCCTGATCTGGATGTGCCCGAGATGATAAACATTGATGAATTGCTGCTTGTTGAGCCTAGGTCTCACTCCGAGTTAATGACGAGTGCAAACCTTTATTTGCTTGGGGCTGAGGCTACTGAATTTGAATTTTCCTCTGTTCCTTACTCTTCCTGGACCTCTTTCTCTGACTCTGGCGAGGATGGGGATTCTGACGAGGATGGGGACGCTGGTGCGAGCTCCAAGAGGCGTAAGAGGGATGGCTATTTCTCTCCTGAATCTCTGTCCACCATTTTCCTTACCCCAGCAGGTCAAAAGCTTCTTGATTCACTCTATAAGGCTGAGCAAGAAAGAGATGAGCTGAAGGAGGAGAATGCTCGCCTGAAGGAGGAAGTGGGTGAGTTGAGGTCACAGCTTAAGAAGGACTAGGAGCTCTACCCCCTTGTATTAATGTCAAACTTTTTTCTCCTTGCATTTCCTTGAACGCTTGTATTCTTGGATGTTTTGAATGTCAGATCTTTCTTTTTGAATATGCATGTTGACGTATGAGCTGAGGGGCTCATCTCTTATGAGCTAAGTAGTTCTTTCTGAATTCTGTAGGCTTGTTTCAGTACATTCTTCATGTTCAGGACATGAACGTGGATGGAAAACAGAAGATCATGTTTGCACTGACCTCAGTCCTTGACTGGTTCCCCAGATGATCTCCACTGCACTAGACATGCGTAGGCAGCATACAAGGACCACTGGTCGTGGGGGAAAGACTGTTGGTGTCTCCAAGAAGAGATCAGCTTGTATTTTAGAAGCTTTATTATTTGTACATGAGCTGAAGAGCTCATTTTGAATTTTATAAGCTTAGAAGCTTATCGTTTGTATATGAGCTGAAGAGCTCATTTGAATTTTATAAGCTGAGAAGCTTACCGTTTGTATATGAGCTGAAGAGCTCATCTTGAATTTTATAAGCTGAAAAACTTGTTGTTTGTTTATGAGCTGAAGAGCTCATCTTGAATTTTATAAGCTGAAAAGCTTATCGTTTGTATATGAGCTGAAGAGCTCATCTTGAAGCTTATCGTTCTTTCCGCCCCTTCTTTTACTTCGGAAATCATGTGAGGAAAAGACTCGTTTATTTTTATTGAAAATAGCTCTGTTACATGGAAAACTTACTGAAAGAACTTCTTAAGGTGCTCGACATTCCAAGAGTGAGGTAGGATCTTTCCTTCCTCTGTTTGTAGCTCGTAGTTTCCCGGTCTGACTACCTTTGACACGATATAGGGACCTTCCCAGTTGGGTCCCAGCTTCCCATGTGTAGGATCCTTCTTCTCAAGCAGAAGCCTCCTAAGCACCAAGTCTCCAACCTTGAAACTTCGGTGCCTTACCTTCCTGTCGTAGTATCTTGCAGTTTTCCTTTGATAAATTTGGACGCGATGCAGAGCTCTGTCTCTTTTTTCATCCAGGAGATCGAGGTTCAATAGGAGAGACTCATCATTATGCTCGGCATCTGCAAATTCCACCCTTGGTGATTGGAGCCCCACCTCAACAGGGGCTACTGCATCGGTTCCAAAGGCCAAAGCGAAGGGGGTTTCCTGAGTTGCAGATCTGACGGTGGTCCTGTAGGCCCACAATACCTCAGGGATGTACTCCACCCACTTGCCTTTTAGGTTTTCTAGTTTGGTCTTCAGAGTTGTCTTTATGGTTCTGATTGTGACCTCTGCTTGCCCATTGGATTGAGGATGTGCAGGAGCTGAGAAATAGTTCTTTATCCCGAGCTCAGCACAAAAACTTTTAAATTTTGAGTTGTCAAACTGCTTCCCATTGTCAGACACGACTGCTCTGGGAACCCCAAATCTGTAAACTACCGACTTCCAAACGAAGTTTTGAACTTTTTGTTCGGTGATTGTTGCCAAAGGTTCGACCTCTGCCCACTTGGTGAAGTAATCCACCCCTATGATAGCAAACTTACATTGTCCCGCACCGGTGGGAAGGGGTCCAAGAATATCCAAACCCCACTGCTGGAAGGGCCATGGGCTTACCACCGAGGTTAGCAGCTCGGGTGGACAATGGGAAATATTGGCATGCTCTTGGCAAGTCTTGCATCTTCTGACCAATTCGGTGGCATCTTTGAGCATGGTCGGCCAATAATACCCTTGCCTTAGCGTTTTTCCTGCCAAAGCCCGAGCTCCAATGTGATTGCCACATATTCCCTCATGAACTTCTCTGAGTATATAATTGGCATCTTCATCTACTACGCACTTAAGGAGAGGAGCTGAAAATCCTCGTTTGTATAGATTTCCTTGCAGCACCGAGAATCTGGCTGACCTAGTTTTGAGCTTAGAGGCTTCCTTAGCATCGCCTAGCAAGGTTCCTTCCTGTAGGTATTCTACGAGAGGGTCCATCCAGCTCGGCTGAACTACGATTGGCAGCACGTTCTCCCTTTGAATGCTTATTGAAGGCTCCGGAAGATGGTCCACCGGTATTAGCCTATCCAAGTCTTCTTGTGAGGCAGTTGCTAACCTTGCTAACGCATCTGCTCTTGAATTCTCTGTTCTAGACACGTGTCTGACATTAACCTGCACAAACTTCTTTATTGGTTCTCGTACCTTTCTGAGATAAAAGATCATTTTTTCGCCTCTCGCTTCGTAGGATTCCTCTATCTGTTTTACCACTAGTTGAGAGTCACTGCAAATCTCTAGCTGTTCTGCTTCCATAGAATGAGCAAGACTGAGTCCAGCGATGACAACTTCATATTCTGCCTCGTTATTTGAAGCTTTAAACCCAAATCTAAGGGCGTACTCGACATCTATTCCTTCTGGAGAGGTCAAGATCATACCTGAACCGTTTCCTTGAGCATTGGCAGCTCCATCCACCGAAAGCCTCCATATGGGGAGGTCTGGTACTAAATCTGCGGCCTCCATAGGTGCTGCTGCTGTGAACTCTGCGATGAAATCCGCCAGAATTTGTCCTTTGATGGCAGTTCTTGACTTATATCTGATATCAAACTCACTGAGCTCTATGTCCCATTTGACTAACCTCCCCGAAGACTCTGGCTTATGTAGCACTTGTTTCAACGGCTGATCTGTTGGAACTTCGATGGTATGAGCCTGAAAATATGGTCTAAGTCTCCTAGCTGTTGTGACCAAAGCCAAAACGAGTTTTTCTATCTTTGGATATCTCTCCTCTGCCCCCCTCAGAGTTCTGCTGCAGTAGTAGACTGGTTGCTGAGCTCTGTCTCGCTCCCTGACCAGCGTTGCGCTTGTTGAAAAATCTGAAACTGCCAGGTAGAGAGTAAGGACTTCTCCTTCTAAAGGGCTCACCAAAACAGGAGGAGAGCTCATATAACTTTTCAGGGCTTTGAATGCTTCTTCGCATTTAGTATCCCACTGGAAGGCTTTCTTCAAGACTTGGAAGAATGATTGGCATTTGTCGCTTGACCTAGACACAAAACGACTTAGGGCAGCTATTCTACCTGTCAGACGTTGTACCTCCCTTGTGTTGGATGGTGGCTGCATATCTAACACCGTCCTAACCTTCTCTGGGTTGACTTCAATTCCTCGGCTGCTAACTATAAAACCCAGAAACTTTCCTGCTGAGACCCTGAATGCACACTTCGCAGGGTTGAGCTTCATCTTGTATTCCTTTAGAATCTGGAATGATTCAGCTAGGTGCTCGATGTGGAGTTCTGCCTTTAGTGACTTTACTAACATGTCGTCGATGTAGACCTCCATGGATGCACCTATCTGTTTTTGGAACATCCTATTCACCAACCGCTGGTAAGTGGCTCCAGCGTTTTTCAATCCGAAAGGCATGACTTGATAACAGTACGTTCCCTGTTCAGTTACAAAGAAGGTCTTTTCTTGGTCGTTGGGATCCATCCTGATCTGGTTGTAACCTGAGAAGGCGTCCATGAAGCTAAGGAGCTCGTGCCCGGCTGTGGCGTCCACTATTAAGTCGATCCGAGGTAAGGAAAAGCTGTCCTTAGGGCATGCTCGGTTGAGGTCAGTAAAGTCGATGCACAGTCGCCATTTACCATTGGTCTTTTTGACAAGAACCACATTTGCCAACCAGGTAGGGTAGTCAACTTCCCTGATGGCCTTGGCATGGAGAAGTTTGCCGACCTCCTCATTTATTGCCCTTTGTCTTTCTGAAGCAAAACTCCTTCTTTTCTGTTTGACGGGTTTGCAAGTTGGGTTCACGCTTAGCTTATGGGTAATAACCGAAGAGTCAATACCCTCCATGTCTTCTTGCTTCCAAGCAAACACCCCCATATTCTCCTTCAAGAACTGGATGAGGAGACCTTTGAGCTCAACGTTCAGTCTGGAACCTACATAAACGAGGTGCTCTGGCTCCCCATCAAGCTGAATCGGTTCCAGCTCTTCTGATGGCATTGGCCTTATCTCCATCTCATCTCTCATGTCGAGTTCATCTAATTGAATGTTCTCGACCTCCTTCATCTTCACAGAAGCCATGTAACATTCTCTTGCTACACACTGGTCTCCTCGGACCGCTCCTACTCCATTCTCTGTAGGGAACTTTACAACCAAGTGATAGGCAAATGGGATTGCCTTCATAGAATTAAGGGATGGCCTTCCAAGCAAGATGTTGTATGCAGAAGGTGCATCGACCACTAGGAACTTTACGGTTGTGGTGGCTTGGCAAGGTGGGTCTCCTAGGGTGAGCACGAGTTGGATTGAGCCTAGGGGGAACACCCTTTCTCTTGAGAACCCCAGTAAGTGAGTACTTACAGGTTCGAGTCTTCCCCGTCCTATGTCCATTTTTTCAAATGCAGGTGCAAAAATGATGTCTGCCGAGCTCCCGTTATCGATCAGAACTCGATGAACGGTTCTGTTAGCCACTACAGCTCGTACCACCAGTGGATCGTCGTGAGGGTACTGGCATCCCTCTAAATCAGAATCTGAAAAAGTGATAGATGTATCTAAGCGTGGTGCTTTGGATACAGTGTGCACTTCGAGAGCTTCTTCGGCTCCGATTCGTCGGAGGTGTGCTTTCCTGGCTGAGCTGGATTCTCCGCCTCCCGCAAATCCTCCAGATATTACTCTAATCTCACCTAGAGGCTGCTGATGTGGCGCAGGTGCCTGCTGTTGGGGTGGCGGAGGTGGAAGAGCTCGGTTCTGGTTGTCATGGGCTACAAAGCGACGTAACTGTCCTCGCTGAATTAGGAACTCGATTTCCTTTTTTAGTTGAATGCAGTCATCGGTGTGATGACCATGATCTCTGTGATAATCGCAATACTTCGTAGGGTCTCTCTTGGCCGGATCTGCCTTCATCCGAGGTGGCCATCTTAAGAACTTCTCGTCTTGGACCTCATACAGAACTTGGGATACAGCGGCGGTGAGCGGGGTGTATCGCTGAGGTCCGTATCTAGGCTGTAGCTCAGGCTGCATGGGACCCAAGCGGTCTCTAAGATTTCCTCTTCTCTTTGGGGAGCGATCTCTATCCCTCCTTGGAGACCTTTCTCTCCCCTTTTCTTTCCTTGGACTTCGGTCCCTTTTCTTCTCTTCTTTCTCCTTCTCCTTTCGTGTGGGCGTACCTCCCACCTTGGAGAGGAGTGCCTCTTCACCATTTATATACTTTTCTACCTTGGCTAACACCTCAGCCATGCTTGCTTGAGGGTTCTTCGATATAGAGAACATTAGATCCTTTGATTGCACTCCTAACCCTGCGATAAAGGCAGTTATGAAAATTTTTTCGTCTGGGACGTCTACTTTTAGTGTCTCCGAGTTGAACCTTTGGACATAGGACCTCAGGTTTTCTTGGGGCCCCTGTTTCACATTCAGTAGGTGGTAGCTCGGCTTTCTATATATCTGGGCTCCTATAAAGTGAGATACGAAAGCTATCGAGAGCTCTTTAAAGGATGAGATCGAGGCTGGTGGGAGCCTGTGAAACCAGGCTAGGGCGGAGCCTTTCAATGTGATGGCAAAAGCTCTGCAACGTACAGGATCCTGGTATCCATGCAGCTCCATCTGGTTCTTGTAGGTGTTAAGATGATCTACGGGATCTTTCGTCCCATCAAAGACCTCTATTTGTGGCATCCTGAACTTTGGTGGGAGAGGAAAGTGTAGCACTCCAGTGGTGAATGGGGACTCGGTTTGTTGTACTAGGACATCCATTGTAACCGGAGCCTTGCTCTTTACAGCATCTTTCATGTGGCTGAGCTCTTGCTGGATGTCTTTGAAGCGTTGCTCCCAGTGCTGCTCTCTCCTGTCTTGAGGGTAAGGGAAGAAATCGTCCCTCTCACCCCCATCGTTTTGACTTTGCACTTACTCGTTGTGGCCATTCCTAGGGGGTAGGTAAGGAACATGCCCCCTGGTCTGGCTGCTTTCCCCTCCTTCGTTGACCTCTCTAAGGGGGTCCCAGTGTCGTTGTTCCCTATGAGGGGGATTATTCTGGCCTTCTTGGGCCGGTCGTGCCTCCTGTGGGCGTTGTATGAGCTTCGATAGCTCTGCATTCTCCCTTAGCAAGCGTTGGTTGACGAGGCGAAGGGCCTCCATCTCGTTATTAATGGGGGAATTAGTCTCTTGGATGTTCTCGGGTTGTCTGCCGTTGGTGGCTTCCTGTTGATCTTGCATTCGTGGTAGGTTTGTTTGACTTCTGCTCATATTTCGAGTTGTTACCATCAGTCACTGAGAGATCAACTTATTTGTAATAGGAACAGTCGTTCCCACAGACGGCGCCAAACTGATGGTGTAAATCTACGCGAATGAGCTATTGAACAGGATTAATTCGTATGAACAATCTACGTGGGGCTAAGTAGGGTGTCTGAGCTACATGGCTCGTATCTAACAATGCTGGTTGATGTTTGGGAGAATGAGGATAGGGATGATAACACGACAGAATTATAGTGGTTCACCGGCCTGAGCTTGGTTAGTCCACTCAGCAATGGAGTCTCTAGCTCCTTTTCTTCTTATTTGTGGTATTGAATGTATTACAGTGTGATCAGGAGGGAATTGGGGTTTTTTTGTGGCTCTATCACCTCATCCCCTTTCAATGGAGGCCTAACCCCCTCTTATAGCCTCTTGCTTACCTCTAACCCGAATTTTCTTCCTATAATGAAGGGATTTCCCTTCTCTCTCTCTCTCTCTTCAATCCTGGAATTACCATAACTCCATTCGGTTGGCTTCAATGGTCTATATCCCGAGATCTTTGCCTTCTACCGTGGGATCCTCCTTAATCATTAGAGAGGATCTTGGTTGGTTGAGGGTTTTATGCCTTGATTCCAGCTTGACCCCTACTTCGGGGGTGTCTGTTGTCATATTGCTGTCTTCTTGCCTCTTTCTCCTATTCTCTTACCTGGAGGAGCTCTAGTACCTGCTGGATGAGCTCCGACTACGGCTGGATGAGCTCAGCGCACCCTACCTGAGCTCCCGAGCTGAGCTCACTTCCTGAGCTCATGTTTGGGGTTTTTTTTTAGGTATCATCAAGTGCCTTGACAACTATTCGTATGGTGAACTTTGCTTGACCATTGGACTAGAGATGAGAAATAATTCTTTATGCCAAGCTCTGGGCAAAATTTTGTGATGGTTGAGTTGTTGAACTTTTTGTCATTATCAAATACAATAGCCATGGGGATTCCAAACCTCCACACAATAGATTTCCAAACAAAGTTTCTAATTTTCTGCTCGGTAATAGTTGTCAGTTGCTTGACTTTGGCCCATTTTCTGAAGTAATCTATCTTTACTACAAAAAACTTGCACTGTCTCATTCCAATAGGAAGAGGTCCACTATGTCAATCCCCTACTATTGAAAAGACCACAAGCTCAATATAGGTGTGATCTACTCTAGTAGGCAATGAGGGATGTTTGAATGCAACTGGTAGGTTTTGCACTTCTTTACCATTTCCTTCGAATCTTTCATCAAGGTGGGTCAAAAATAACCCTGTCTCAATGCCATGTACGCTAGGGTAGCTCCTATGTGACTTCTACAAATATCTTCATGAATCTCTCTCAGAACGTAGTTGGCTTCCTCTATTGCCATACACTTCAGGAGGGGTGTAGAGAATCCCCTTTTATAGAGCTTCCCTTGAATCATCGTAAACCTTGACGATCTGCTTCGTAACTTGGCTGCTTCTTTTGAATCTTGGGGGAGAACTTCGTCCTGTAAATAGCTGATTAAAGGGTCCATCCAGCGCGATGAAATTTCCACTAGTAAGATCCCTTCCTTTTCCCAGTCAAGGTGGATACTTGGTTCCTTTAGGTGTTTTAGGGGAATGACTCTATCAATATTCTCATGGTGTGTGGAGGCTAATTTGGCTAAGACATCAGCTCGAGCGTTCTCAGCTTGGGGTACTTGGATGAATTTTGTGTGGATAAACTTTCTCAAAAGATCTTGTGCTACTTTCAAATATAAAAGATATCTTGTCCTCCCTTGCCTCATATTTTGACTCAATTTGTCTTACCACGTGCTGAGAGTCATTGTGGATCAAGAGTTGTTGTGCTTCCATGGAGAACGACAGTCTAAGTCCAGCTATCAAAGTCTTATACTCAGCTTCGTTATTAGAGGCTTTGAAATCAAACCTGAGAGCGTACTCTAGGTTGATCCTTTTTGGTGAGGTCGGGATGAGGCCTGCTCTGCTTCCCTGTGCATTAGAGGCACTATAAACAAAGAGCTTCACTTAAAGGTCAGGTACGAAACCCTGCCTCTCTTAGATAGTTTCAGGCTCAAAGGTTAAGATGAATTTAGATATGAAGTCAACCAGGATTTTCCCCTTAATGACTATCTTGGAATTAAACTTGATATCAAACTCTCCCAGCTCGATGACCCATTTGACTAGCTGACCTGAGGATTTGGGCTTGTGCAAAACCTGTTTCATAGGTTGATCAGTTGGAATTTCAATGGAATGGGCTTGGAAGTAAGGCCTTAATCGTCTTGTTGTTGTCACCAGTGCTAGAAGTAACTTCTCCATTTTAGGGTACCTCTCCTCTGCTCCTCTTAGAGCTCGATTGTAAAAATACACATGCTATTGTCTCTTCTCTTCCTCCCTTACTAAGGTTGTGCTGACTGAGAAGTCTGACCCAATTAGGTATAGGGTAAGGACTTCCCTTTATTTTGGACTAACCAGCAATAAATGAGAGCTTAGGTAAGTTTTCAAACCCTGGAAAGCCTCCTCACACTAGTCATTCAATTGAAAAGTGCTTTGAGGACCTTGAAGAAGGGCTGACATTTATCACTAGATCGTGAAACAAAACGGTTAAGAGATATTATCATCCCAATTAGATGCATCACCTCTTTGATATTTGTGAGGGATTTAATGTCGATCATCGCTTTCACCTTGTTGGGATTCACCTCGATCCCTCTTTTATTGACGATGAAGCCCAAGAACTTTCCAGTTTAAACTCTGAAGGCGCACTTAGTAAGGTTAAGCTTCATTCCATATTTCTTGAGGATTTGGAACGACTCTTCAAGATACTGGATGTGGCGTTATGCCTTTAAATTTTTCACTAGTATGTCATTGATGTATTACTCCATTGTTGTCCCGAGCTTCTAAATAAACATTTTGTTCACCAGTCGCTAATAAGTGGCTTTAGTATTCTTGTGCCCAAATGGCATGAATTGATAGCAGAAGGTTCCCTGATCAGTCATAAACATTGTCTTCTCCTGGTCATCAGGATCCATTCTAATATGGTTATAGCCTAAGAAGGTGTCCATAAAGCTCAGAAGCTCATGACCTGTAATCGAGTCGACTATGAGGTCAATTCGAGGCAACGAAAAAAATATCTTTTGGACAAGCACGGTTGAGGTCGGTGACGTCGATGCACAAGCACCATTTTCCATTAGTTTCTTTCACAAGTACCACGTTGGCCAGCTACATTGGGCAATCCACCTCCCTTATGGATTTGGCATAAAGAAGCTTGGACACCTCCTCATTGATTGCCTTTTTCCTTTCTGAGACAAAGCTCATTCTCTTCTATTTTATAGGTCTGTAGGTCGGGTCTACGTTAAGCTTGTGGACTATCACCTTGAGATCTATCCATTGCATATCCTCCTGCTTCCAAGTGAATACATTTGAGCTATTTCTCATGAATATTACAACCTTCTATTTGAAATCGTCCACCAGTCTGAATCCCACAAAGACTGGGTGTTCTAGGTCTTCGCCCATTTGTATGGGGTCTAGTTCCTCTAAAAGGGTTGGTCTTATATCCATCTTATTCCTCATATAAAGATCATCTATCTAAATAGAGTCAATCTCTTTATACTTCATGGATGACATATAGCATCCCTGGCCTTCCGCTGATCCCTTCTTACAACCTCTATCCCTTCTTAGTAGAAAACTTCATCACGAGGTGATAGGTAGAAGTAATGGCCTTGATTGAGTTTAGGGATGGCCTCCCAAGGATAATTTTATAAGCATAAGGTGCATCCACAATGAGGAATTCCATCGTAGTAGTGGTTTGACATGGAGGGTCCCCTATAGTGAGTACAAGCTTAATTGAGCCCAGGGGAGAGACTTTCTCGCCAGAAAACCAAAGAAAATGTGTTTTAATTGGCTCGAGCTTCTCCTTGCCAATGCGTTACTTCTCAAAGGGTCTCGAGAAGATGATATCGACAGAGCTCCCATTATCCACGAGCACACGATGTACGATTTTGTTTGCAATGATTACCTTTACGACCAAGGGGTTATCATGGGGGAGTTGATAGCCCTCGAGATCAAAGTTTGAGAAAGTAATTTTAAGGCCAAGACGAGAAGCTTTCAACACTGTTTGAACATCAAGGAGGTCTTCTGTCCTGACCTTCCTCACGTGGGCCTTTCTTGTCGAGCTAGATTCTCCTCTATCTGCAAAGTTGCTAGAAATTACTCTAATTTCACCTAGAGCTTGCTGATGTTGTTGTTGTCTTTGTTGGGGATGTTCTTGTGCTTGTTCTGCTTGTTCTTCACCTTCTCAAGCAACAAAGCACCTGAGCTTCCCCCTCTGTATTAGAAACTCAATTTCCTTCTTGAGTTAGATGCAATCGTCAATATCATGTCCATGATCTCAGTGGAAGTTACAGTACTTGGTATGATCTATCTTACGAGGATCTAACTTCATCTCGGATGACCATTTGATGTACCTCTCATTCTAAACTTGATGTAACACCTGAGCTACCGAGGTGTTGAGTGGAGTGAATCACTCAAGTGCGTATCGAGGTTGTAGATTTGGTTGTGGGGGTCCCAAATGATCTCTTACATCTCCCTACTTCTTGGGAGATCGATCTCTTCTTCTCCAGGTTGAACTGTCTCACTCTTGACTTCGTTCTCTATTTTTCCTGGGGCTAGACTCCTTCTTATTTTTCCTAGAATGCTGCTTGGGGATGGCTAATGAACCACCTTTTGATATGAGAGCCTTATCCCCATTAATATACTTCTTATCCTTCACTAGCACCTCGACCATGGTAATGAGGAGGTCTCCTTAGATTGAAGACCTAGACTAGTTGTGAAGGTTGTCAAGACAACCTTCTCATCTAGCACATCCACCCTAAGGGATTCTTGGTTTAATCTCTTCACATAACTTATCAAGGACTCACCAGGCTCTTGCTTAGCTGCCAACAAGTGGTAGTGGGCTTTATGTACATCCTCGCCCCGATGAAATGAGAGATGAATTGCACCGAGAACTCTCTAAAGGATGAGATTGAAGCTAGCGCCAATCTGTTGAACTAGGCAAGAGCTGAGCCCTTCAATGTGACGGTGAAGGCTTGACAACGAACAAGGCCTTGATACTAGTGGAGTTCCATCTGATTTTTGTATAAATTAAGATGGTCCACAGGATCCCTAGTACCATCAAATGCCCTTTGTTGTGAAGGGCGACTTAGTTTGCTAAACCTAGGCTTCCATGGTGACAAGAACTTGATTTTTCACGACCTCTTTCACATTTCCCAATTCGTACTAGATTTCTCTAAAGCGTTCTTCCCAAAATTTATCCATGGTGTTTTGCTATAGGGGAGGTTGTCGATTTCCTCTTCTCTCCCATGCAGTGCTGCTCTGTGCCTCGCCTCCAGTTTCTACCTTTTGTGGTTGACATATGATTTTTTCTCTAGATTGACTATGTCATTATTTTTTCACCCCATTCAGTGGGTTTTGAGGATTCAGAGGGTTCAAAGGATTCTGAACTGGTGAAGAGGGATTTTACTACATTGGTTGGGGATTTTGGGCTTGAATGAGGGTGACTGTTAACTCCTCATTTTGCATGAGAAGGCAGAGGAAAGTTTGTTGGTAAGTTTCTAGTTCTTCTCTAGGTAGTGGGTTTACCACTGAAGGATTCAGTGGAGGAGGAACCCTCTATTGGTTTTTTGGAATTTGGCTCATGCTTTGAGTTAGAACCATCAAGTAAACAAATGAGAATGATTCAAAGAAAATGATGAAAATTGTTTCCCACCGAAGGCGCCAACTGATGATGTAAGGACTCAGAAGCGTGAGATTAGTGCCTGAACTGAGGAGCTCAAGTCTTAGGAATAGTGAGTAAGAGATCAATGCGTGACTGAGCCCGAGGCTCTATAAAATGCTGCAGTAAATCCAGAAAAAGGGGTAAAAGCTAGAGAACGAAGGAGAACACACAGAGTGCAGTGGTTCACAAGCTGAAGAGTTTGGCTAATCCAGTCTAATGGAGTCTCTTGCTCATTGGGAGGTTTTCTATTGCTCGGAAGAAGAAGATAGAGTTACAATTACAGAGTTAACAATTGGTGTATGTGTGTACATGGGTGGTTGCCCTTGTATTTATACCCACATCCTCATGTCATCATCACATGGTCTCCAATTTGTTACGAGTTTGTTAGAAGATTATTTGGCTGTTAGAAGATATATTCCCTAGGTATGATGTGACCTTCTAGAACATGATGAGGCCGCCTCGAGACCCTTCTCTGAGCTAGGATATATTGTTATCCTTCGTGTCTATGAAAGGTCGTACTGCTTGAGATGACCTCTTGTTCTTTTGATCAACTCACAACTAAAGTAACTCGATTTGTGCTCCTGGCCTATGCTGGAAATGTTGAACTCCTCATGAGATGAGATGGACGACCAAGTCATTCCCGTCTGAGGTCATACCTGTACGAACTTCCACCTCGGCTTGAGGTTTACGTATGCAACTAGAGATCGAGGGCCAGAACTTATTATTTATCCTTGCTGTAGTTGAGATATGGAGATATTCTTTTGCTTATTAATGGTATTATTTTTAGTATCATTAGTTGGCATCATCAAAATTCCTAAAACAACTCATACACTTGATTTATATTATTGTCTTACAACCTAGAACATAAAAAGTTAACCTAAAAAATTGTCATAACAAAAAGAATTGTGAGAGTTTTGGGATGGAGTTAAGGTGCGGTGGGGAGTGATGAAAAATATAATGGTGTCTATTTCACATATTAATGTGAAGACAACACACATCCCAATCTAATGCTACCAATTAACACGAGTAATAAATTGTTTGAATTAGCGTTAGACACAACTTAATTATTTATTAGTACAGTGGGAAGAACATCTGATTTTTCGTTCTTATTTCTTGATCTCAATTTTTTGAGCTCCTGAGCTTCGTGGCTCGTATTATGAACTGAAGAGTTCTTCCTGAGCTTCGCGGCTCGTATTATGAACTAAAGGGTTCTTCCTGAGCTTCGTGGCTCGTATTAGGAATCAAAACAGTTCAGCGTGAGCTACGTGGCTCATATTTCGAACTTTTGAGTTCTTCGTGAGCTACATATGGATAAATCAAGAATCTGATGTTTTATTGAAAACCCTTTTGTTACAAAGGAGACTTACTGAATTTTTTTTTTTTTTAAGGTGCTCAGCATTCCATGAGTGAGGTAGGATCTTTCATTCCTCTGTCTGCAGCTCGTAATTTCCAGGTCTGATCACCCTTGAAATGAGGTAGGGCTCTTCCATTAGGTCCCAGCTTCCCATGAGTGGGATCCTTCCTCGCAAGTAGAAGCTTCTTGAGCACTAAGTCCGCTGCTTTAAAGCCTTTGTGCCTAACCCTTCCGTAATACTCCCTTGCGGTTTTCTTTTGGTAGATTTGGATGCGATGGAGAGCTATGTGATTGATTGGAAAACGCGTTGTTGTATCCTAACCTCTAAACATCATCCCTAAATGTGTGTATGGCTTATAGGAATGGGTGAGTGTCACTCTCACTCGGAATGATGCAAAAGATTAGGCAACAACGGAATGGTGGTGGATGGAATTGTGGAATGAACAAAATATGTGGAATGAGATGCGGTGTGTGGTGAACAAAAGTGCTCCCCAATCGCAAGGAGTCTTTCGTTGTCGTGTGTTTTACTTGGAAAGTATTCCAAGGTCGTCTCCTCAAGGAAGGAAAGGGAATTCTATGGAAGGTGATTTTGCAAAAGAGAAAAGAAAGTGTAAAATCTTGTATTTGTGTTTTGTGGTTGTGTTTATGTATGGAAAATGCAAGAAAACAATGTTGGCTAATCCAAAGGAAGTCACTCCAATAGGACTACCATTTCAACTCCAATCCCTCCTTAACTCCGATAGAGCATGAATGAACAATTGATTCGGGGGAAGCAAGGGATGAGGTTGGTGATGATCTAAGAATAAACCGTGACAAGTCTACGGAATATCAAAGGCACCAATTCATCCACTCTCAACCCCGTCAAACCGAACCATTGGACTCTTAAGGGAGGGAGGAGAATGAGTTGAAATGGAATCCCCAAGAGGAATTTTCCCTTGGATTAACCAACTTAAATCCTAGCTACTCATATTAAAAATGCAAGACAAGCATAATGTAGATGGACATGGAAGAGAAATGGAGATTTAAAGCATGAAACTTAACTTGAAGCAAGAAATCTAAAGCTATGAAGAGAAATATTCAAAACCCATTTTAAGCTAAAAATGAAGAACTTGAAAGCATAACAATGGTGAAATGTAAAGTGCAAGGCTAAACTTGAAATGTTCTTCTAATAAATGGCATTAAAGACAGTAAAGGAAGCTTACAATATCCTTACAAGAGGTTACAAGAGAAATGGATGGAAGAACATGTAAAAATCACAACTTTACTATTCATCTTCTTCCTCACTAAAACTACTCTAAGCTTAGGTAGCCAACTCCTTTCTTGTGTGTTGAATGTTGAATGTATAATGGAGAGTGAGAGCCTTGAATTTCGTCCATGGAGGGTCCCCCTAGGTGTGTGCAGGTCTTACACCGAAGAGGGGCTGAGTTCAAACCTTGGACAGACCAGCCTGCAACCCCCTGGCAGCCCATTTCTCTCTCTTCCTCCTTGAATGCCAAGCCTCAAAAGTCTTCCAAAATGTGTAAGAGACCTGCAAATGTGTAAGGAAATGTTGGGATAGGCGTGGGAGAAGTGTAGGTGGGACCCCCAAGCCTCAAAGTTGAGTTACAGGCTGTTTTCGCGACCAGAAGGTCCGGAGTACCGGTACTAGGTACCGGTACCATTTGGTACCGGTACCGAGTACCGGTACTGTTTTTCTGCACTGGACCACCTTCGGTAGAATCGTCATAACTCTTGATCTAACCGTTGGATTGGGCTGAAATTTTTACACCAAACAGAAGACACCCATATCTACAACTTTCATGTTTTGAACTTTTCCAAATTCTGAGTAGATCATGGTAAAAATGGAGGAATTCCGAGGCAGTGCTTCCAATTGTTGCTGCAGCTGGTGCCCTTGTTCCCAAGCACCAATGCCTTCTTGATTTCTTCACTTTTAAGCCTCCAATTCTTCATGTATTGTGTCCATGCCTTCAAAACACATCCATCAAGGTTGCAATGTCCTAAAATCAATCATTTAAGCTATAAAAGGTTACAACATCAAAATATCAACATTATAGACAATTTTGGCTAACACTAAGTATTTAAATGCAAAAGTTGAGTTATAATGCATGTAATGAGCCCTTCAAATATGAAATATTATGCGCTCATCACTATGTCTCTTTTTTTTTAATTCAGGAGATCGAGGTTCAGCAGGAGAGATTTATCGTTGTGCTCAGCGTCTGCAAACTCAACCCTAGGTGATAGGAGCCCCACTTCGACTGGTGCCACTGCTTTGGTTCCAAAAGCCAAAGAAAACGGGGTTTTCTGAGTTGCAGATCTGGCGGTAGTCCTGTAGGCCCACATTACTTCCGGGATGTACTCCACCCATTTACCCTTTAGGTTTTCTAGCTTGGTCTTCAGAGCTGCCTTTATAGTTCTGATGGTGACCTCAGATTGCTCGTTGGATTGAGGATGTGCCGGAGCTGAGAAATAATTTTTTATCCCGAGCTCAGCACAAAATCTTTTGAACTTTGCGTTGTCAAACTGCTTTCCATTATTAGATATGATTGCTCTGGGAATTCCTCACCTGCAAACTATAGATTTCCAAACAAAATTTTGTACCTTTTGCTCGGTGATAGTTGCCAAAGCTTCAACCTCTGCCCATTTGGTGAAATAATCCACTCCTACAACATCAAACTTGCATTGTCCCACCTTGGTGGGAAGGGGTCCAAGTATATCCAAATCCCATGGCTGGAAAGGCCATGGGCTCACCACCGAGCTCAGTGGCTCGGGTGGACAGTGGGAAATGTTGGCGTGCTTCTGGCAAGTCTTGTATCTCTTGACCAATTCAGTGGCATCCTTGAGCATGGTGGGCCAGTAGTACCCTTGCCTCAATACTTTTCCTGCTAAGGCTCGGGCTCCGATGTGATTGCCGCAGATTCCCTCATGTACTTCTTTAAGTACATATTTGGCATTTTCATCTTCCACACACTTAAGGAGAGGTGCTGAAAAACCTCGTTTGTATAGATTTCCCTGCAACAGAGAAAACCTAGCTGGCCTGGCTTTTAGTTTGGAGGCTTCCCTGGGGTCATTTGACAAGGCTCCGTTTTGCAAGTACTCTATGATGGAGTCTATCCAGCTCAGATGAGCTGAGACGGGGATCACTTCTTCCTCCTCGATGCTCACTGAAGACTCTGCTAGGTGCTCTACTGGCATTAGCCTGTTCAAGTTCTCTTGCGAGTCAGTTGCCAATCTTGCCAGCACATCTGCTTGTGAATTTTCTGACCTGGGAACGTGTCTGACCTTAACCTGCACAGACTTCTTGATTAGTTCTCGTACCTTTCTGAGGTAGAGGATTATTGTTTTGCCCCTTGCTTCATAGGACTTCTCTATCTGTTTTACCACTAGTTGAGAGTCACTACGAATCTCCAGCTGTTATGCTTCCATAGAGTGAGCAAGATTGAGCCCAGCGATGACAGCTTCATACTCAGCTTCGTTATTTGAAGCCTTAAACCCAAACCTAAGGGCATATTCGACATCTATTCCATCTGGAGAAGTTAGGATTAATCTTGCACCGCTTCCTTAAGCATTGGCAGCTCCAACCACTGACAGCCTCCATATGGGGAGGTCGGGTACTAACTCTGTGATCTCCATTGGTGCTGCTGCTGTGAGTTCTGCGATGAAATCCACCGAAATTTGCCCTTTGATGGCAATTCTTGGCTTATATCTGATATCAAACTCACTGAGCTCTATGGCCCATTTAACCAACCTTCCAGAAGACTCCGGCTTATGTAGCACTTGCTTCATCGGCTGGTCTGTTGGAGTCTCGTCAGTATGAGCCTGGAAATAGGTCATAAGTCTCCTAGCTGTTGTAACCAAAGCTAACACGAATTTCTCCATCATTGGATATCTCTCATCAGCCCCTCTCAGAGCTCTGCTGCAGTAGTAGACTGGTTGCTGAGCTCTGTCTCGCTTCCTAACCAGCGCTGCGCTGGTTGAAAAATCTGAAACTGTCAGGCAGAGAGTAAGGACTTCCCCTCCTAAAGGGCTCACCAAGAAAGGGAAGGAGCTCATATAATTTTTCTGGGTTTTGAATGCTTCTTCGCACTTGGTATCCCACTGGAATGTCTTCTTCAAGACTTGAAAGAATGGTTGACACTTATCGCTTGATCTGGATGCAAAACAGCTTAAGGCAGCTATTCTACTCGTCAAGCGTTGTACCTCCCTTGTGTTGGATGGCGACTGCATATCTAACACTGCCTTAACCTTCTTTGGGTTAGCTTCAATTCCTCGGCTGTTAACTATAAAATCCAGAAACTTTCCTGCCGAGACCCCGAATGCACACCTCACAGGGTTGAGCTTCATCTTGTACTCCTTTAGGATCTGAAACGATTCAGCTAGGTGCTTGATGTGGAATCTTGTCTTCAGTGACTTTACTAACATGCCGTCGATGGATGCCCCTATCTGCTTTTGGAACATCCTATTCACTAACCGCTGGTAAGTGGCTCCAGCGTTTTTCAAACTAAGAGGCATGACTTGGTAGCAATATGTCCCTTGCCCAGTGACAAAAGAGGTCTTTTCCTGGTCGTTGGAGTCCATTCTAATCTGATTATAGCCTGGAAAGGCATCCACTATGAGATCAATCCGAGGTAGGGGGAAGCTGTCCTTGGGGCACGCGCGAGTGAGATCAGTGAAGTCAATGCAGAGTCGCCACTTGCCATTGGTCTTCTTGACAAGAACCACACTGGCTAACCAGACGGGATAGTCTACTTCCCTGATTACCCTGGCGTGGAGGAGTTTGCTGACCTCCTCGCTGATTGCCTTTTGTCTTTCTGAGGCAAAACTCCTTTCCTTCTGTTTAACGGGCTTGCTAGTCGAGTTCATGCTTAGCTTGTGGGTAATAACCGAGGGGTCAATACCTTCCATGTCTTCTTGCTTCCAAGCAAACACCCCGATGTTTTCTTTCAGAAAACGAACGAGAAGATCCTTAATTTCTCTGCTCAGTTTGGATCCGATGTAAACGAGGTGTTCTGGTTCTTCGTCAAGCTGAACAGGTTCCAGCTCTCCTGACGGCATCGATCTCGTGTCCAGTTCGTCCCTCATGTCGAGCTCATCCACATGGATGCTCTCAACCTATTTCTGCTTCATCGAAGCTGTGTAGCACTCCCTGGCTATACGCTGGTCTCCCCGGACTACTCCTACCCCATTCTCCGTAGGAAATTTTACCACTAGGTGATAGGCAGAGGGGATGGCCTTCATGGCATTAAGAGAAGGTCTTCCCAGTAGCATGTTGTATGCAGAAGGAGCATCCACTACCAGGAACTTCACAGTGGTGGTAGCTTGACACGGAGGGTCTCCCATGGTGAGCACAAGCTGGATAGATCCCAATGGTAATACCCTCTCCCTGGAGAATCCCAACAAGTGAGCACTTACCGGATCTAGCTTCTCCCTTCCTATGTCCATTTTATCAAAGGCAGAGGCAAATATGATGTTTGCCGAGCTCCCGTTGTCAACCAGGACTTGATGAATTGTTCTGTTTGGCACTATAGCCCTTACAACCAACGGGTCATCGTGGGGATGCTGGCAACCCTCCATGTCTGAGT
The DNA here is from genome assembly GCA_951799425.1 of Ilex aquifolium. Lineage (NCBI taxonomy): Eukaryota > Viridiplantae > Streptophyta > Magnoliopsida > Aquifoliales > Aquifoliaceae > Ilex > Ilex aquifolium. Next base: position 49,605,994 of record OX637392.1, on the reverse strand, counting down.
CGTAGAAGGTTATGGTGGTGCTTAGCCGGGATGCCTTGGACACAATGTGAACCTCCAACGCTTCTCCAGCTCTGACTCTGCGTAGGTGGGCATTTCTAACAGAGTTGGATTCCCCACCTCCTGCAAATCCTCTGGATATCACCCTGATTTTCCCCAGGGGCTGTTGATGCTGAGCAGAGGCTTGCTGTCGAGGTGGTGGAGGTGGAAGAGCTTGATTCTGATTGCCCTGAGCAATATAGCGGCGCAAGTGCCCTCGTTGAATCAGGTATTCAATCTCATTCTTCAACTGGATGCAATGGTCAGTGTGATGACCATGATCTCTGTGGAACTCGCAGTACTTGGTGGGATCCCTCTTTGCTGGGTCTGCCTTCATCCGGGGTGGCCGCTTTAAGAACTTCTCATTTTGTACCTCATATAGGATTTGGGACACCGTAGCAGTTAGAGGAGTGAGCTGCCGAGGTGGATACCTTGGCTGCAGCTCTGGCTGTGGAGGGCCTAAACGATCCCTGACGTTACCTCTCCTTTTTGGGGAGCGATCTCTATCCCTTCTCGGAGACCTATCACGTCCCCTTTCCCTTCTGGGACTTCGGTCCCTCTTTTTCTCTTCGTTGTGGCCGTTCCTAAGGGGTTGATAAGGGAGTTCCCCCGTGGTCTGGCTATTTCCCCCCCTTTCGTCGGCTTCTCTGAGGGGGCTGAGGTGTTGCTGCTCCCTGTGTAGGGGGTTATTCTGGCCTTCTTGGGCCCGTTGTGCCTCATGCGGGCATTGCAAGAGCTTCAAGAGCTCTCATTCTGTTGGAGTAAGCGTTGATTGACCAGGCGAAGGGCATCTAGTTCATTGTTAACAGGAGGATTCACCGTAGGTGGGTCGTCTTCAGCGGTGGGGACGAAATCACGAAAGTTTTCCGGTTGTCTCCCACTGGTGACCTCCTGGGGATTCTGCACTCTTGGGGGATTCATCTGAATTTTACCCATGTTTCGTATAGAGACCATCAATCACTGAAAAAATCAGTATATTTGTAACAAGAACTGTCGTTCCCACAGACGGCGCCAAACTGATGGTGTTAAACTATCGAATATGAGCAGTGATGGTGAGTGAAATCAAATGTGGTGTCTGAGCTACCAGGCTCGTGCATTGGTGGATGAATGCTTTAATTGATCGACGTGTAGTGTGTGTGATACATTAGAAATATAGTGGTTCACCGGCTAATGAGCTCGGCTAATCCACTCTCTCAATGGAGACTCTTGCTCCTTCTCCTTTATTGATTGTGTTGGGTGTATTACAATGTAGCCTGTATGAAATAAGGGTTCTTCTTGGCACTATCCTTCCCCTCTCTCCCGGGAGGCTTACTCTGCTCTTATAGCCTCTTGCTTACCTCTAATCCGATTTTACTTCCTATAATGAAGGGATCTCCCCATCTTTACTCTCCCCAATCCCGGAGTTACCCAAAATCTATATGGCTGGCTTCACAGACTGTATCCCGAGATCTTTGCCTTCTATCTTGGGATCCTCCTTAATCTTTGGAGAGGATCTTGGTTGGCTAAGAGTTTTATGCCTTGATTTCAGCTTGGCTATTACTTCGGAGGCATTTGCTATCATCTTGCTGTCTCCTCACCGCTTCCCACCTCGTTTCGCTTGGGAGAAGCTCCTACTAGGGCTGGATGAGCTCTGACTGTGGCTGGACGAGCTTTGCCTATGGCTGGACGAGCTCTGCCTTATCTTACCCGACCTCCTGAACCGGGCTTATTATCTGAGCTCGTGCCTAGGTTTTATTTTAGGTATCATCAGATAATGTCTGAAATAAAAACTATGTTAAGTTACAAATTAATCAAATATTAAATGATTGAACATGTGATTAAAATGAGTGATGTGATTTTTTGGGGAGAGGAAAAAATATGTCGGAGATAAAAATTCAAGTTGCTAGGTGTTTTATTATGTAAATTGTAGTACCATCACATTTTATAATATCATAAGGTCGGTGCTATGAAAAAAATATATATTTTCATGACATGACATTAATATTTTGTTTCAATTGGCCTATTTAGTCTAATGGTTTATAATCACAATTCTATTTCGATTTGAAAATAATATATTTTCAAAAAAAAAAAAAAAAAAAAGCCTCGACCGCACGCATAATATTATCATTTCTAGTTTTTGTTTATTTATTCGTTGTTCTTTTTTTTTGCTTTCGTGGTGGTCTGCATTTTGTCTGTGGCCTAGCCCAATAGTCAAAAAAAGGCTCATTAAGTCATGCATGATCTAAATTGACCTACGAACCACCGGGTTATTGGATAGGCTCACTACTTAGTCTATCAATCAATTTTTTGGCCCTTGCACATGATAAAAGAAATTATTTGATCATGTTATCTTGTTTGTCCATTACTTAGTTTGCTTGCATGATTTGGTTAGTTGTTATGTATTCATACCTTCTTATTATACTATGATTCTATGTCATGATTGTTATAGGCCGTCATTGAATTGACATTTATAACAACAATAATTCTATACTGACCAAATTTTGGGACCAAATTTGGATCCCAAATGACATGGCAGCTGACTTGGGCTTATTTATTTGGTGTCATGTCATTTGGGCCCCAATAAAGACTCCAAATGACATGCTGCCATGTCATTTGGGCTCCAAATTTGGTCCCAAAATTTGGTCAGTGTAGCATTACTCTTATAACAAATAAGATAAGAATATGTTGAGTAACTTGATTTTGTATCGTGCTTGTTACATGTTGTTATTGGATTAGCATTTATGACAAGAAAAATGGAGAATATTTTAGGTACATATGAGAAGAATCAATGAGATTTACTCTTGACCAAGCTAGATATGTTGCATGCAAACATAGAAAGAGAGAGGTTTGTTCAAATATTCAGGAGGAGTAAATTTTGCAAACTTGGCATGAAGTCACACATTTTAATTTGTTTATTTTTCACTTGTTATTTGACTTATGAACAACAATTAAGGGGGGGGGGGGGGGGGGGGACTTCTTGTATTTCATATTGATAAAACAATAGGTTCTCAAGCAATTGGACAAGTTAGTCTATAACGTGTTACATAATTTCACTTGCATGATGTATACATACTTATGCCCTATACTTAACTTCGTGATTTCCAGACTTGTGATTATGTTATGTATTTCTCTAACATATGATGTTTTTCACGAGTTTTTGGTTTGAGTGGTGATCTGCAGGATTACGATCTTCAAGCTTCATCAAAAGAAGTAGATCCTTGTACTAAATAGAGATTTAGGATGTATGCATGAGAGTTGAGATTAGTTTACAATTCTTTTGTTCAATGGTTTTGAATTGTAGTCTTAATTTTTAACTTGTGTTTTTTCTCAGGAAATTATCAAATAGGGAGATTGTTAATCATATTTGTAATTGACTAATTTCGTGGAGCCCATTATAAAATTTTAACCTATTTCATGTTCACGATTTTATCAAGTTCAAGCTCCGCAAGTGCCATTGAAGGGAGGAGATCAATCGTCAAAGATACATCATTCAACCTCCATATGCACCTTCATGCTTAGCACAAAGATGATGCCATTATCTAAAAACCTAAGATGAACTCTTAGCTATTTTAACTTAGATTGATTAGGAAAAAAATAAAATTGGAAGCGATCCTATTATGTTGGTATGAGGCTTCAATACTCAATTCCTATTAGTTTGAATTTTGAGGTGTGTGCTTTATGGAAATTAAATTAATCATTTGTCCTCTGAATTATATATTAAAGCACATTTCGGCCTTTAAATGAAAATTTATGTAATTTTAATACTTAAAAATCTTCAGAGATTGACAATTACACACACACTCGCACATAAAGAATTGTGTATTTTGATTTTTTTTTTGAATTAGTTTTTTTGATTAACTGTTATAATTTGTGGTTGGTTTTTGGTGTGAATATATATGATAGATTATAGTATGTTTGTGGTTGGTTCTGGGTGTGCGTATGTATGATGACATAATATATTATTTTTTTTGTTATTCTATGTCTTCGAACACCAGCAATTACTAGTAATCTATAATATAAAACATGACCCATTTTGAATCTTTTAACTTATGTTAGCATAAGAGTTACTGAGATTCACACAATCTAATGGCTCAAGCTCAATTTATTTGTGTTACCCAGTGCCTTTAGGCACAAATTATTCATAGTTATACTATATGACACACTACATTTAACTTATGTAAAAACACGACTTTTAGGGGTGTTTGGTTGGTGTTTTTGTTTCATGTTTTTTGTTTTTGGTTTCACTTTTTGCAAAAAATAAAAACAAAAACGCGTTTGAGTTTATGTTTATGTTTCAGATAAGTTGTTTTGAAGATAAGGCTCAAAAACAAGAAACAAAAAAAGATGCTCCAAGAAACAAGGAAAATAGAAACAAGCGCGCGAGGGGGGGGGGGGGGGGCGGGGGGGGGGGGGGGGGGGCTGGGAGAATTAATGAGATTCAGGCTTCGAATCTTCTTAACAGCAAAACACATCTTTTTTACTTAAAGTATAAAAATCCATTCCTTTCTTTATTTCTCTCTCTCTCTCTCTCTGTATCAGACGAGCGCCACCCTCTGCCTCTCTCTCCATCGCTGCCTCTCTATCTCTCCATCTATGTCTGTCTCTCTCTCTCCTGCGCTGCCTCCATCGATGTGTCCCTCTCCATCGCTACCTTCATCGCTGCTTCTCTCCATCGCTGCTTCTATGGCTCCCTTCATCGTAACTCTCTCTCGCCTTGGTCTATGCAACGAAGAGATCTCAGATCTTGAGAGTATGATTTCTGCCTCCATCGCTGCTTCTATGCGTGTCTGATTTCTGTGTTTGTGTGTGTGTGTGTGTGTGGGTGTGATTTCTGGGTCTCTGTGTGTGTTTGATGTCTGGGTGGGTCTTTATGTGTGTGTGTGATTTCTGTGTATGTGCGTCTAATTTCTGTGTGTGTCTGATTTTTGTGTGTGTGTGTGTGAGTGAGATCTGATTTCAATAGTAGTTAGGGTTAAGGTTGATTTTTCGGATTCCGGTAGTAGTTTGTGTCTGACTGGGGAAGGATGATCTGATTTCAGTACTGTAAAAGGTATTATGCTGTGTTCATGGCTTTTGTGGGGGATTCTTGCTCAAATTATGAGGCTATTGAGTAGGGTGAAGTTTAAGATGAGGCATGTTTATAGGGAAACTAATTTGATAGCTGATTGGCTTACGAATAGAGTAGTATTGGTCGGGTTTTCTTCGGATTTTTCTGTCTTCGATGCGCTGCCTGCTACTGTCCAGATGAGGATGGTGCAGAATCTAAGGAGGCTGCCTTTTCTGCGAACTAAAAAGGTGGTGGTTTTTGATATTTTGGTTAAGCTTTGCTGGTTTGAAGCTACTGGAGGTTTGGTGGGGGTGCTGATTTGAGAAGTTCGAAGGAGCCCTGGTGTAAATTTCTAGGCTAATTGAATGTTTTGAAGGATTAAAGCCATAAGTGTGATGTAAATGGGGATTTCCCCTTTTGTTTCTTGTAATATTCTTTCATTCTTTCAATAAAAATTTTCAAAAAAAGGGTTAGGGTTGGTTTTGGCCTTGAGGAACAATATTGCACTTGATTAGTTTAGGGATTTGTTTAAGGGTAATCTTGCCACCCTAAAGACTCTCAAGCATGTTTTCTGTCTTCAGTGTTTACCACAAAACAAAAACAATTTTTGTCTCTGTTTTTTAATTTTTTGAAAACACAAAAACAAAAACGTTACCAAACGCACCCACAATTTCTGAGGTTTCCTCACAAAATTATTTTCTCTGTGAAACTTAAAACGACTTAGTTTGGTTTTACCCACAAACATATTTCCCCGGTGAAGGTTAATTAAAATTTTATTTCATTAATCTGATTTAAATTAGTTTATTGTCTAAGTTAAAAAAGATATTAAATAATTTTTTATCTTACTTACAATTTTTTTTTTTGTAGGCAAAACTAAATTTAAGGGGAAAATTTTGTTTGAGTTGGTATCAAGGACCGCACTTAGTGCAGTGTGGACGGTGGACAAATATTTACCAATGAAATCACATTTTTTTCAGTCAAAAGTTTATTTCTATGAAATTAATTAAAAAAAATTTAGGTAAAAACTAATTTTCTTGTAGTGCACATTGAGTTGAGGGCAAGAGTGACCAAGACCCCCTCACCTCTTTGAGACTACATTATATTCCCCTTAGCTTTGAAGAACTCTTTTCCTCTAATTGGTACGAAGAAAAAATGAAAATATGAAAAGTTGAAAGGATAAAAAGTTGGAGGGATAGATAAAATATCATGTTTGATAAGTAAGGAAAATAGGAAGGATGAAAAGGTAGATGGATTAGTTTTCCTTCCAACTCATCAAAATCATTCCCTCCAAAATTGGGAGGAAAGTGGATGAAAAGTTAATTATGTGTGTTGAAATGTATGTTATTTGTCTATATATCATTTTATATATACTATATCATATTTATCAATTATATACTATGTATTTATATTTTTTCATCTTCTATATTTTCATTGATACCAAACACAACAAAATTAATCATTTCTACTTTCCATCCATCCTACCAAACACAAAAAAAGGAAAGTGTATTATTCCTACTTTCTTTCCTTGGAAGATAAAAAATGTATCATTCCTATTTTTCATCCCTCGTACTTTTCATCCTTCCTACCAAACGGAGCATTTGTTTTCTCTTAGGTTTTCAACAATATTTATGTATGTATGATAATTTAATTAGTGTATTCAAAGAACCAAATAGTATAACATTTAATAACAAAATGAGAAATATTAATCACACGAATTAGTGTTTCTCTTATAGACTAAGATATGCATTTAGATGAGATTCATGAACGAATAAAAAAAATTCAATGAAAGTTACTTCCAAGTTACATATGTGGCCTATATGGTGACACATAGAATCATAATTAATTTTTGTTATAACATAGTGTGAAACTAATACTTATGATTATAATTTATTCGTACTCATTATATATAACATCTAATGAATGAAGATATAAGTGGACCGTGACATTGTCATAAATTATTTGTAAAATTGATAATAAAAGTTTTTGAGATGCACAAAGTTGATTAAGTATAATTAAATCAGTCTAGTGTGTGGTGTAAAACAATTAATGAAACAATTAATAATAAGAGAAAAAAATTGAGTGGTTTGGTCTGGGTGACCTAACCACTGAAGGCGGCAACGGTGACCGAAAAACTCTATTAATGAGAGGGTACAAGGTAGTAGGGGAAAGAAGGGGATAGAGAGAGGAAGAGTACGCTCAATGTATAGGTTCTATCTCGATGATTATTCTCTCACGTGCGTTGACTATTTCTGAACTCTTAAATTTTGAATTGAACTGAGACCATGAGCTAAGTCTGACATACTTTTTGATGATTTGGATTTTGATGATACCCAAAATCAACCCTAAGTATGAGCTCAGTCCATGAGATCAGGTCGGTAGCTCAGTTCAGAGCTCCAGAGCTCAGGGGACCAGAGCTCGAGCTCATCCCAAGCGAAATAATAGCCGAAGTGATAAGGAATCAGCTGGATGATAGTTGGCACCCCCGAAACAATAGCCAAGCGGCGTCCCAGGCGTAAAACACACAATTGACCAAGATCCTCTCCTATAATTAAGGGAGATCCCATGGATGAAGGGCAAAGATCTTGGTATAGATCTCCTAGAGTTAGGAAAGACATTATAAAAACTGGACATTAACCCAACCAAAAGGAGGGAGAACCCTAGCAATGTCAAAAGGACTCGAAAAATTTCTTTGATCATCAATAAAGAGAAAAGGAGCAAGAGCCTCCATTAAAGAGTGGATTAGCCGAGCTCATCAGCCGGTGAACCACTATATTTATACTATATTGCACACACTACACCTCGAATAACTAGAACATTCATCCACCAATTCACGAGTCTTGTAGCTCAGATCCATCCCATACAATTGAACCCAAATTCATTGCTCATTCACGTGAAATAACGCCATCAGTTTGGCGCCGTCTGTGGGAACGACTGTTCTTGTTACAAGTATACTGATTCTTCAGTAATTGATGGTCTCTACACGCAATATGAGTAAAAGTCAGATGAATCCCCCAAGGGTGCAGAATCTACAAGAAGTCACTAGTGGAAGACAACCATAAAACCTTTGTGATTTTGTGCCCACCACCGGAGATGATCCACCTACGGTGGATCCCCCCACCAACAATTAGGGCTGTTAATCGAACTGAGCTACTCGAGCTCGGCTTGAGTTCGGCTCGTTTTGGGCTCGTTCGAATATAATAAACAAGCCAAGTATGAACACAATTTTAGGCTTGTTTATAAACGAGCCGAGCTCAAGCTCGAATTCGAGTAGCTTGACAGGCTTGATTAAGCTTGATATTTTTTACCTAGTTTTCCTATTTTTTTTAGTGGTTCAATCATAGCCGTCCATTCCAAAAAGAGATCCAATGGTGAGAACAACACATATATTAACCTGTCTAAAGTCTAACCCTAATACACCCCAAACCCAAATCTAAAGCGACGTTTCTCCTTCTCCATCTCCAATCCAAGCCTCTCGTTTGCCTCAAGCCGTCAACTCCATCTCTTGTCTGCCTCAAGCCCTCAACTCCATCTCTCGTCCATCTCTCGTCTGCCAGGCATCTCTCGTCCATCTCTTGTCCAAGATCAGGTACAACTCATGTTACCCATCTCTCGTCCATAAAGGTTTTGCGAAGGATGAATGTCAGTGGTGATTTGAGATATTTTCTTGCCGAAAGCTTTTAAGCCAAGTATGAATGCATATATTTTTTTAAGCTTTTCAACAATTTTCTTGCCGAAAGCTTTTTAACTAGTTTTCTAGAATCATGTTTTGATTACTTTTTTCAGATCATCCATTCTGTATGCTAGCTATGTTGTGGTATCTTGAGCAGGGCATGCAATTGGGGATGACAAATTGCAGAAATCTACCTTTGAACAAGCAGATGATCTCATGGTGTACATTATTAGAACATATCATTCAAATATTTCTTCATGCAATTTGGGAACCGAAATGAACTTAGAGCTTAGTCTGCAGGAAGAAGGATAATAGGCCTTTTTGAACAAGTTTCTTAGAATACTTCTTCTCAATTGTACTAATTTAGTGGTAATTTTGGAGTCATTATTGAACAAACATTTGCATTGAAATATGATGTTCTGTAGAAGGATTGCAATCCTCTCTAGTATATTTTATTTCTATCTCTATTAATGATATGTCATATGTATTAACTAAGAATCTACATCCTGCATAATGAATTTTATTTGAATTACTGGCTTGATTTAGCTGTCAGTTTCATCATGTTGTGTTAATTTGGTATGTTGTGTTAAGTGGTGTAGAATTTTGTTAAAATTCAAGCCTATTTGCAAGCCTGATATTTGGTCAAGCTTTATACGAGCTAGAGCTCGGATTCGAGCTTGTTAATAGATAACAAGCCTAATCAAGCCGAGCTTGAACTTTTCATTTTTTAGTCAAGCCGAGCTCGAGCTTAAAAAAAAGCTTGATGATCGAGCTCAAGCCGAGCTTGAACATCTTCCTAAATTGTCAAGCCGAGCCTGAGCATGGTGATGCTCGTCGAGCTTGGCTCGATTAACACCCCTACCAACAAAGAACTTGACGCCCTTCGTCTGGTCAATCAACGTTTACTTCAACAAAATGAAGAGCTCTTGAAGCTCTTACGAGGTCCTCAGCAAACACAACCAGCCCAGCAAGGCCAGAATGATCTCCCTCGTAGAGAACAGCAATACCTTGATCCCCTTAGAGAAGTAAACGAAGGAGGGGAGAGCAGTTAGACACCCCATACGCCACCTAGGAAGAGTGTTAATGAAGAAGTACAGAGCCAGAACGAAGGAGTTGAGAAAAATGATTTCCTCCCTTTCCAGCAGGAGAGAATCGAGCAATATTGGGAACATCGCTTTAAGGACATCCAGCAAGAGCTCAGCCACATGAGGGAGGTAGTGAGGGTCAAGACTCCAGTAACAATGGATGCCTTGGTGCAACAAACGGAATCCCCATTCACCGCTGGGGTGTTGCATTTCCCTCTTCCTCCAAAGTTCAGAATGCCTCAGATAGAGGTTTTTGATGGGCAAAAAGACCCTGTGGATCACCTCAACACCTACAAAAACCAAATGGAGCTGCATGGATACCAGGACCCAGTGCGGTGTAGGGCCTTTGCCATCACTTTGAAGGGGTCAGCCTTAACATGGTTCAATAGGCTCCCCCTATCTTCGATCTCTTCCTTCAAAGAACTCTCCATTTCTTTTGTGTCTCACTTCATAGGAGCCCAGATATACAGGAAGCCGAGCTATCATTTATTAAATGTAAAGCAGAGACCTGATGAGAACCTGCGATCTTATGTACAGAGATTCAATTCAGAATCTCTGAAGGTAGATGTCCCAGACGAAAAGTTTGTCATCACTGCTTTCATTGCAGGATTAGGAGTGCAGTCAAAGGGCTTGATGTTCTCTATATCAAGCAAGCATGGCTGAGGTGTTAGCCAAGGCAGAAAAATATATAAACAGTGAGGAAGCACTCATTTCCAAGGTGGGGAGTGCATCATCACGAAAGGAGAAGGGGAAAGAAGAGAAGAAGAGGGACCGAAGTCTCAAGAAGGAAAGAGAACGAGAAAGGTCTCCAAGGAGGGACAGAGATCGATCCCCAAAGAGAAGAGGAAATGTTAGAGACCGCTTAGGCCCTCCGCAACCCGAGCTACAACCTAGGTACGCACCTCGGCAATTCACCCCGCTCACCGCCACAGTGTCCCAGGTCCTGTATGAGGTCCAGAACGAGAAGTTCCTGAGGTGGCCACCTCGGATGAAAACAGATCCAGCAAACAAAGACCTCACAAAGTATTGTGACTACCACAGAGATCATGGTCACCATACCGATGATTTCCTTCAGCTAAAGAAGGAAATTGAGTTTTTAATCCAGCGAGGGTAGTTACATCGCTTTGTGGCCCATGACAATCAAAATCGAGCTCTTTCACCACCGTCACCTCAACAGCAGGCACATCAACAACCTCTGGGAGAGATCAGAGTAATATCTGGAGGGTTTGCAGGAGGAGGAGAATCTAGCTCAGCCAGGAAAGCTCACCTCTGAAGGATCAGGGCCGGATAAGCTCTTGAGGTGCATACTGTGATCAAAGCACTGCGCTTGGACACAGCTATTACTTTTTTAGATTCATAGTTGGAAGGGTGTCAGTACCCCCATGATGATCCCCTGGTGGTAAGAGCTGTGGTAGCCAACAGAACTGTTCATCGAGTCCTGATTGAAAATGGCAGTTCAACAGACATCATCTTTGCGTCTGCATTCGATAAGATGGACATAGGAAGGGAAAAACTTGAGCCTGTGAGTGCCCACCTGCTGGGTTTCTCAGGAGAAAGGGTGCTACCCTTAGGGTCAATTCAATTTATGCTCACCCTGGGTGACCCGCCTTGCCAAGCCACCACAACCATAAAGTTCTTAGTGGTTGATGCACCTTCTGCATACAATATTCTACTTGGAAGACCTTCCCTCAACTCCATGAGGGCCATCCCATCCGCCTACCACTTGGTTGTCAAATTTCCAACAGAGAATGGAGTCGGAGTGGTCCGAGGAGACCAGCGTATAGCAAGGGAGTGCTACATGGCATCTGTGAAGAGGAAAGAGGTTAAGAACATCCAACTGGATGAATTCGACATGAGGGATGAGCTGGAAACTAGACCAATCCCATCGGAAGAACTAGAGCCTATACAACTCGACGAAAAGCCAGAACATCTCGTTTACGTAGGGTCCAGGCTGAGCAGAGAGATTAAAGACCTCCTCATCCAATTTCTGAGGAAAAATATGGAAGTATTCGCCTGGAAACAAGAAGATATGGAAGGTATAGACTCCTCAGTCATCACACATAAGCTCAGCGTGAATCCTACCTGCCAGCCCATCAAACAGAAAAGGAGGAGTTTCGCCCCAGAACGTTAGAAAGCCATCAATGAAGAAGTCAGCAAACTTCTCCATACCAGAGCCATTAGGGAGGTGGATTACCCAGTGTGGCTAGCCAACGTCGTCCTCGTTAAGAAGACCAATGGCAAGTGGCGCCTCTGCATTGACTTTACTGACCTTAATCGTGCTTGCCCTAAGGAAAGCTTACCCTTACCTCGGATAGATCTGATTGTGGATGCTACTGCTGGACACGAGCTCCTCAGCTTCATGGACGCCTTCTTAGGGTATAATCAGATTAGGATGGATCTTAACGACCAGGAGAAAACCTCATTCATAACCGAGCAAGGGACATACTGTTACCAGATTATGCCCTTCGAATTAAAGAATGTCGGAGCCACTTATCAACGCCTGGTGAATAAAATGTTCCAAAAGAAGATTGGGATGACCATGGAGGTCTACATTGATGATATATTGGTTAAATCATTGAAAGCATAGCTCCACATCAAACACTTGGCAGAATCTTTTCAGGTCCTGAAGGAATACAAAATGAAGCTCAATCCTGTCAAGTGTGCCTTTGGAGTTTCTGCTGGAAAATTTCTGGGTTTCATAGTTAACAGTAGAGGGATAGAGGCTAACCCGAAAAAAGTGAAGGCAATTCTGGATATGCAACCACCATCCAACACAAGGGAGGTACAACGTCTGACAGGAAGAATAGCTGCCCTAAGTCGTTTTGTGTCCAGATCAAGTGACAAGTGTCAACCCTTCTTTCAAGTCCTAAAGAAGGCCTTCCAGTGGGATACCCGGTGTGAGGAGGCGTTCGGAGCACTGAAAAATTATCTGAGCTCCCCACCAATTCTGGTAAGCCCGTTAGAAGGCGAGGTCCTTACTCTCTATTTAGTTGTCTCAGATTTCTCAACAAGTGCAGTGTTAGTAAGGGAGCAGGACAAAGCTCAGCAATTAGTCTATTACTGTAGCAGAGCTCTGAGGGGGGCAGATGAGAGATATCCGAAGATGGAGAAGCTTGTTTTGGCCTTAGTTACGACTGCCAGGAGGCTTAGGCCATATTTCCAAGCTCACACTATCGAGATCCCAACAGATCAGTCGATGAAGCAAGTATTACGTAAACCAGAGACTTCGGGAAGGCTAGTTAAATGGGCCATCAAGCTCAGTGAGTTCGATATCAGGTACAAGCCAAGAACAGCCATCAAAGGGCAAGTACTGGCAGACTTCATTGCAGAATTTACAACAGGAGCAACCATGGGGGCCACACAGCTGCTACCTAACCTCCCTACATGGAAGCTTTCGGTAGATGGAGCTGCCAACGCCCAAGGCAGCGGTGCTGGCTTAATTTTGACCTCCCCTGACGAAATAGATGTTGAATATGCATTAAGGTTCGGGTTTAAGGCCTCAAACAACGAAACAGAGTATGAGGCTGTTATAGCAGGGCTAAATCTTGCTCACTCAATGGAGGCAGAACATCTGGAGATTTGCAGTGACTTTCAGCTCGTGGTGAAGCAGATAGAGGGGTCTTATGAGGCCAAGGGCGAGAAAATGATCCTTTATCTCAGAAAGGTACAGGAATTGATCAGGAAATTTGTGCAAGTCAAGATTATACATGTCCCCAGATTAGAGAACTCTCGAGCAGATGCGCTGGCAAGACTAGCAACTGCTTCACAGGAGAGCTTGGATAGGTTGATACCAGTAGAGCATTTGGCGGAGCCATTAGTAAGAGTTGAGAAGGAAGAAGTGTTCCCAGTTCTTTCCCCACCAGCCTGGATGGACCCCAAGGAGGCCACAAAGATAAGGGTAAGGTCAGTCAGATTCTCTATTTTGCAGGGAAACTTATATAAGCGAGGATTCTCGATGCCTCTCCTCAGATGTGTAGGAGATGAGGATGCTAATTACATACTTAGGGAGATTGTGGTAATCATATCGGAGCTCGAGCCCTGGCAGGAAAAGCCTTGAGGCAGGGATATTATTGGCCCACTATGCTAAGGATGTCACCGATCTGGTTAGAAGGTGTAAGGTGTGTCAGATACATGCCAACATCTGTCATTGTCCACCAGAGCTCCTAATGTCGGTGGTAAGCCCTTGGCCCTTCCAACAATGGAGATTGGACATTCTTGGCCCTCTTCCCACCAGCGTAGGGCAGTGTAAATTCGTCATCATTGGGGTGGACTATTTCACTAAATGGGTAGAGGTGGAACCTCTGGCAACAATCACGGAGCAGAAGATTCAGAATTTTACATGGAAGTCTATAGTCTGTAGGTTTGAGGTACCTAGAGCGATTGTTTCTGAAAATGGGAAACAGTTTGACAACCCTAAGTTCAAGAAGTTTTGTGCAGAGCTGGGGATAAAGAATTATTTCTCGGCCCCAGCCCATCCACAGTCAAATGGACAAGCAGAGGTGACAATCAGAATGATCAAAGTAGCCTTGAAGACCAAGCTCGAGTCTTTGAAGGGAAAATGGGTTGAATATATCCCAGATGTGTTGTGGGCATACAGAACAACCCCTAGGGCAGCAACTCAGGAAACACCGTTTGCTTTGGCTTTCGGAACCGGAACAGTATCGCCTGTAGAGATAGGATTCCCATCCCCCAGAACTGAATTCGCAGAGTCTGAGCATAACAATGAATCCCTTCTGCTAAATCTCGATCTCCTAGATGAAAAGAGAGAAAGAGCTCTGCAACACATTCAGAGTTATCAGAGAAAGACCGCAAGGTACTACGACAGGAAGGTAAGACACAGAAGCTTCAAGGTTGGAGATCTGGTGCTTATGAGGCTTTTGCTTGCAAGAAATGATCTGACGCATGGGAAATTGGGGCCAAATTGGGAAGGCCCCTACATCGTCTCAAGAATAATTAGGCCTGGGAACTATGAGTTACAAATAGAAGAAGGAAAGGTCCTACCTTATTCTTGGAATGCCGAGCATCTTAAGAACTTATTTCAGTAAGTTTTCCTTGTAATTAAGTTATTCTCAATAAAAATAGCAAATTCTTTATTCATCCTTGCATGGCTTCCAAAAATAGTTAAAAAGCAAACGATGAACTCATCAGCTCATAAAGCAAGAAATGAGCTCTACAGCTCAAGATAAGCTCTTCAGCTTATAAAGTACAAAACGAGCTCTACAGCTCAAGGTCAACTCTTCAGCTTATAAAGTGCAAAATGAGCTATATAGCTCAAGATAAGCTCTTCAGCTTATAAAGTGCAAAACGAGCTCTACAGCTCAAGATAAGCTCTTCAGTTTATAAAGTGCAAAATGAGCTCCGCAGCTCAAGATAAGCTCTTCAGCTTATAAAGAACAAAATGAGCTCTACAGCTCGAGATAAGCTCCTTAGCTTATAAAATATAAGATGAGCTCTTCAGCTCATAGAATATAAGATGAGCTCTTCAGCTCATAAAACACCAGATAAGCTCTTTAGCTTATAAAATTTAAGATGAGCTCTTCAGCTCATAGAGTATAAGATGAGCTCTTCAGCTCATAAAAGATAAGATGAGCTCTTCAGCTCATAAAAAAAAAAAGAAAAAAAGAGCTCGACAGCTCAGGGTGAGCTCCTCAGCTCATAAATAAACGATGAGCTCTGCAGCTCATAAAACGTAAAGAACTTCAACCCGCAGATACGCAAAAAAAAATGGCACCTTGACAAAACCAGGATTCATAATCACAAGCATTCAGGAAAAAAAAAATGCAAAAGTTACACAAAATTCTGGTATTTCTTTGAACAAAAGGGAGTACAAGAAAGAGGAGCTCCTAGTTCTTTCTAAGTTACTGCTTTAGCTCAGCAACCTCTCCCTTTAGGCGGGCGTTCTCCTCTTTCAGCTCGTCCCTTTCTTTTTCAGTCTCAGAGAGCAATTTGAGAAACTTCTCGTCTGCTAAGGTAAACAAGATAGTGGCGAGAGAAGAATCAGGTGAAGAGGAACCATCCCTCCTACACTTCTTTGAGGACGCACCAGCATCCTCTTCCTCGTCAGAATTAGAGGGGGAAGTCCAATGAGAATCTGGAAAAGAAGAAAAATCCCAAGCAGTTGCCTCAGCGCCAAGCAAATATAGATTTTCAAGCGTCAGCAGATCTGAAAAAGGCTTGGGGTCTACAAGCAGCAGTTGATCAATATTCATCATCTCTGGCAAATCCAGATCAGGGGGACCTGCGCAACGAAAACATAATAAGAATAAATCTTCACAGAAATTAGTCGGGATAGCTCTGCTTGAGCATACCTATACGAGATAAGCTCTCCTAGGAGCGTGGAATTCTAGTACTAGGGCAGCGCAACTCGGTAGACCTCTAAGACTTCCCGGAGGCAAAAAAGAAGCGTTGAGACCACCCTTCAGGAGGTGGAGGAAGGTCAAGAACCAAAGAGGGTAAGTTGAAGTGCCTCCAACGAAAGAAGCTGAAGCAGGGGAGCTCATCCTCTTCGATCTCAAAAAAGTAAAGGAACTCAGCAACAGTAGGGAATCCACCATTGTCGTATAGACGCCAGAAGAGGAAAAAGCTGACCATAGCAGCCCAACCTCGGGGCGAGAGACGAGAAGGACACAGGCCATAGTACGCAAGGACTCGTCCAAGGAAAGGATGAATGGGGAGGCGAAGACCCATGTCCATGGCACCCTCGAAAAATCAAACTTCCCCTCGAGGAAGGTAGTTACAAGGCTCGTCAGAAGTCGGAACTCGTAGAGATAAATCAAGCTCAGGGAAAAATCGCTTCTTGATGTCTACCAAGCCTGAAGGCTTCATCGTTGAAGGGGTTAAGTAGCGAGAATGTCATTTCCAGTCAATTCCAAAGGAAGTGCGTTCTTTGAACATGGGAGAAACAGGGGCAGCCATCAAGACTACAATGGGGATAGAAGGTAATCTCTACGATTCAAGAAAGAAAATCCTGAAATCTTTTGGCAAAGGGGGAAGAAATCCAGGAGGTATTGGAAGCTTTAAAGAAAATCATGAGTTTTTAAGAAACCAAGAACCACACAGAAAACAGAGTCGGCGGTCCTTTTGGTTTCCTAATTAATGATGGCAATTACGGTTTTGGAAAGCAGTTGAGTAAATGCGGAAAGATGAATCAGCACAAGATGACCCCCCAATGCGATCAAAGTAATTGGAAGTAAGTCTGAGTTCGACCTCACCTGAACAAAATTCGCCTCAGACTTCTTTGGGTTGAGGTTAGCTCGAATGTCTTCCTAACTTTTCCAGCACAACTTTTCGAGAACACCAGTCCCAAGAACCACGTTCATATCCTGGATAAAATGGACTGGTATTTCTCAGGCTCATCGGTCTTCAAAGTCCTCATGTATGTAGCAACATGATCCCAGCAGATCTACCTTTGGAAGAGCTCAAGCATCAAGTTGCTTACTCTCTTTTCTAAATCCAGCAAACCTCTTGCCACCGTGAGGAATGCCAAGACCCACATCCTAAAGAGCTCTGAAAGGCTTCCTGCTTTCAAAGGGCGAGATAGAGAAGCCCTCCCCGATGGCCTCAACATTCCCCTGATATTCCTCAACCATCTCCAGAACTCAGTAACCTAAAAGAAGCCCAGCACAATAAATTGCAGCATAAGTTGTGAGGCTAGCTTCAAGTTCTCAAGAAGTAAAACCCCGCGGTCCCAAAAGCTCTCTTAGTTCAGCAGTCCTTGGTAAAGCTGTTTGGTGAACTCAACAGAATAGGAGATCTAAAGGTAACCTCGAAACAAAAAGCGAAGGGGAATCCAGAGCACAAAACCTCATCAGTTAAGTTTATGCTCTGGCTTTCCATTAGTCCCCATCCAAGTTTGATAAAATTTTGCTTGCAAAAGTGCACTAAGGTACTCTTCCAAGCAAGGGGGGCAAGGGGAGCTCAGGCAAAACAATGAAGGTGACTGTGACAATGATAGAGTAGATGGCTTGAGGAACAAAGTAGACTACAAAGAGTAGACTGTATTGAATAGCTCCAAAAACAAAAACAAAGTGTGTTCAGCATTTACATCAATAATTCAAAGTGTTTTCAGCATAAAAAGTGTGTTCAACATTTACATCAATAACATCACAGATCTACCCTAAGTTTAGGACTTCCTAGGACCCTGAAGAGGCAAGGGGAATAGATCCTGGCAGCTCAACAGTGGGAGTGCTTGATGGATCAGCAGAAGAAATCTCTGGCGGGACGACAGTTGAAGCCTCTAGCAAAGTAACAGTCGAAATCTCTGGAATAGTCAATTGAGCAGAGACATCGGCTTCAGTTAAGGCCCTCGTTACTAGGTCAGCAGAAAAAGGGGCAGCAGCAGGAAGGTCAGCTTTCACAAGAGTCAGAGAAGCCTCAAGATTGCCCACGGTAGCAGTGGATACAGAGGTGGGAATATTCTGAGTTTGGACCTCAACTAGTGAAGTAGGCACCTCAGAACCCGCAGGAGCAGCCTCAGAGGCAAGAGAGGCCAAGACACCATCCTCACCTGCTGAACTAGGTGCCTCTGCCTCATTTTCAAGTGAAACCTCTACCTCTTCCTCAGCCGGAATCTCAAAGTTGAAATCCATATCAGGGTAGGTTTCTTCGGCTATCTCTTGAAAATCAATCCACCTTTTAGCCCACTTAGTAACAACGTCATCCTTTAGCTTGGCAACTAGATCATCCCTCTCTTTAACAGCTGCTCTCTGAACTTCAAGCTCAACTAGTGTGGCATTGTGTGCCTCTGCCAATACACTATACTCTCTTTTCATGCTGTTATAAGAGCCCAAGGCCTCAAATTTCTCTTTGTTAACTCTGACTCAAGCCTCGGTCTTAAGTTTGAGCTCCTCCGAGACATTTTTGAGCTCATCTTTGCTCCTCTTCTCTTCCTCTTCGGCTTTCTTTTTCTCTGCCTCCAGGCTCTTGATGGTAGAAGCCTGCTTCTCCGCATGCTCTTGAAGACTCTGAAGTTGAGCTTGTAGGTCATCGTTAGCAAAGGTCAGCTCTGCGGCTTTAAATTCAAACGCCTTGGACGCCTTGGCAGAGCTCTCCAGAGAGCGGATTCGACTAAGCAAACCCCTCACATGTATAGCCAACTGGGGAGAGATGCGATCAGAAACAAGGAATAGCGTAAAACGACAAGCATAAGGTAGAAGCTTAAATAGAGCAATAACAGATACTTACAGTTGTGGTTCCATAAAGGGTTGAGTTGATGGAGCTCTCAAGGGGCATAGTGGCAGCCCTCAGAACATCAGAATCAGGAATGATGGAAGTAATGGCATCTGCTGCAAGATCAACGTTATAGAAGAAAGAATCTTCGTTCCCTTCTGCATTAGGGCACTTCCCTTTCTCCAACTTGGAGCTCGGTTAAGATAGCTGGGAGATTCTCTCAGATGGTCCAAGAGGAGGAGAGGCAAACTGGAGCTGAGGAACCAACCCCAGGGCCCTCTCAACCTCAGATGATGAAGGTGAGGTTTGGTCCTGCGCATGAGCTCTACCAGGAGGTTGCAATACCCCTTTGAAATGAGGGATCTCTAGGACCTGTGGGGAACTCAATGGGGGAGCAAGAGCTCCAGAAGTTGAAGCAGGAGAGCCCGTTGGTTTAACAAGGGCTCCTTTAGTTGAGACAGGGGAGCTGGGGGGCACCCCCGATTTCTGCATTTTAGCTCGGGTAACAGGGCTGCTACCAGAACCGACCTCCGCCTTGCGTTTACTCCCACTTCTGCCCTTCTTCAACAGAGCTACCTTAGCCTTGAGTTCTTCTGGGGTAGGCTCCATCGAGGAAGAACCTAAAGAATTACAATGGGCAAGTTAAGAAGGAATAAGGAAAAAATGAAAGTTTGAGGTGAATAGGGAGAGGAGAGCTACTACCTGCCACTTCAGCCGTAGCAACTGAAAGAGGAATGGGTGCTTCGACAGAAAGAGGAGTAGGGGATTCTATTATTACCCCAGGGGGGCTGAACCCTTGCTCTACAAGAGCCCAAGGTTTGATGAGTTCAAAGTATTTTGCTGAAGATCACTTCTCTAACCTCAGCAACACCCGTTCGTCCTCTGCACTGAGCTCAGGGCGTTCACCTGGGAAACAATATAAACAAAGCAGAATCAGAGAAAGCCACCAAACCCGATCACTGTTAGTTTGGGCAAGGGCTTACCTGGGTTTTCAGAGACTGACCAGGCTCTAGGGATTGAAAGAGTATCTGTCTTATCTGCAGAGTTGTACTCCCACTGTAAGCCCCCTACGTAAAAGAATTTTTTTTTCCAGTGCTTGTGGGAGCTCGAGAGGTCAGAAATAATTACTCTAGCCTTCGTTCGTTTGGAGATATATAGAAAACCCTCAGAAGCAGTGTGCTTGACGTTGAAAAATGCATGAGCAAGGAAATAGTAAGAACCCCAAGCTTGTGGATTTTAAAGAAAACAAGAAGACCCACCAAGACCCCCTAGAAATTAGGAGAGAGCTGAGCAGGGCAGATGTTGAAATGCTGAAGAACACCCTTTATAAAAGGGTGTAAGGGAAAGCGCAGACCATTCTCAAAGGCAGCCACGAAGAAACAAACCTTCTTGTGAAAGAGACGTATGGGGTGTATTCATCTGGACTCCAGCATTGAACCCCTGGGGGGAAACCATAACGAGCACTAAGGACCTTCATAAGGGAAGGAGTGACCTCGCTAGGGCCCACGAGCTCTGCATGTCTGAAAGCAGACCCTATGCCTGGAGCCGAAACACCTACGCCGCTCACATTGCTCTTGCCTTTATCAGGGTTTGTGACCACAGGAGAGGAAACTGAGGGAGGCTCCTCAGTATGTGCCTGAACATCGACAGAGTCAACGCCGGGGAAATTGTCAATCTCCTCACCCACAGCACCTAAGTTAGAATCCTCTTCAACAGACCGATCTCCTAAGAGGGAAACAGAGGATGGGGTAGCTCCAGAGGAAGCAGACATGGTTGGGTAGGTAAAGGGAAGCTTAAAAGACCTATAGAGGGGGGGAATTTCAGAAAAACACTCCTTGAGAACTCTGGGGTCGATAATGAAGATTCTAGCGGTGGAGTAGGGATCCAAAAAGAGGGGAAGACTACACAGGGAAAGGCCTCGATTCCTAAAATAACAGAATCGAAAAGTCCAAAAATGAAGAAACCACCTTAGACTCGAGGGATCCAGAACGAAAATAGCAGATAGGGAGCCAAGAACGTACCTAATCGAAGGCGAATAACAAGCCAAAGTTCGAAGCAAGCAAGCCACACACACCAATTCAAAGGGAGATGAGTTTCAGCAAAACCCTAAATTCGTTGATGAATTGGGAGAGTATGAGTCTGCGAAGAAGAAGGAAGATGGAAAGCTTGACAGGAGAATTCGGGAGGGAGAAATGGGAGTCGTTACTGCCAATTCAAAGGCATTTAAGGCTAACTACACAAAGTGGAGAACGTGCGCGGGAAACAAGGAGGGTAAATGATTCCTTGTAACCGTCAAAAACCTGTTCGCACGCAGACCGAGGTCAACAAGTGGAGGTCAGCCTTAACTGGACCTCAGCTCAGCCCCTACCCAAGTTCACTTGGACTAAGGGCTGGGGCAACTGATGATACCCAAAATTAACCCTAAGTATGAGCTCAGCCCATGAGATCAGGTCGGGAGCTCAGTTCAGAGCTCTAGAGCTCAGGGGACCAAAGCTCGAGCTCCTCCCAAGCGAAATAATAGCCGAAGTGATAAGGAAGCAGCTGGATGACAGTTGGCACCCCCGAAACAATAGCCAAGCGGCGTCCCAGGCGTAAAACACTCAATTGACCAAGATCCTCTCCTAGAATTAAGGGAGATTCCATGGATGAAGGGCAAAGATCTCGGTATAGATCTCCTAGAGTTAGGAAATACATTATAAAAACTGGACATTAGCCCAACCAAAAGGAGGGAGAACCCTAGCAATGTCAAAAGGACTCGGAAAATTTCTTTGATCATCAATAAAGAGAAAAGGAGCAAGAGCCTCCATTAGAGAGTGGATTAGCCGAGCTCATCAGCCGGTGAACCACTATATTTCTACTATATTGCACACACTACACCTCGAATAACTAGAACATTCATCCACCAATTCACGAGTCATGTAGCTCAGATCCATCCCATACAATTGAACCCAAATTCATTGCTCATTCACGTGAAATAAAGCCATCAGATTTAATCCATTGACTGGATCCAAATCTGATTTAAATTTTAACTCGTCAATTTTTGTCAGAGTTAGTCAAACACGTGATAAAGAAGATCAATTGCTGTCAAACACTATTGTTGCAAGTCACACCACGTGATAAGAAAAGTTTCTGTCAAAGTAGTCAAGATAAGGATCACGCAAGCAAATTTTTTAGTGATAGATGAATCATACATTATAGCTAAGGCGTTCATCCATTCATTGGCACCGACAGATCCACTTCTAGTTAAGAGAAGAGTTGTCTGAGTAGAGGAAGATTATTCTTGATAGGAGTTTTCTGTTAGGACCGCTTTCGTAGTATGATGGTGCTCCTTCGTTAACTTTATTACAAAATTCTTCCCAATGACCTCCAGTTAGACTTTAGATAACGTGAAGATAAAGCAATCGTCATGATTCATGAATCTGGAGTGGGGAATTGATTACATTTAAAATAAAAAAAGGAAAATTTGGAGGCCGGTCTCCCTAGATGGACTTGTTTGGAGATAAGTCCTGCAAGAAAACTTATTTGGTGTTAAGTCTATTTTTTGACAAGTTTACTATTGTACCCTTATTTTTTGAAAAACCATAAACGGCGTCCAATTTACCGTCTCTTTCCCAGACGGACAAACCCTGTAAATCTCTCACTGTAAACCGAAAACTTCCCCTTTCTTCTAGCCTTGAAATCCGGCAATATTCCTCTAATCTTCCAGAGTTTCCTTCTCCGAAAACTGTTAACTGTCATTACCCAAACCACTCCTATTCAAATTTCAAACAAGTTACATACCATAAGAGCAAAATCCGCATCTACTCTTCAAGTTTAATCTGGACTCCATTGAAGAAGTTACTGTTGCTATCTCTGCATTCAAAACATCATTAACAATCTTTGGGATTTATAAAAAGATTGAAAGGTATGTGATTTTAGATGAATGTTGATGTTTATTTTAGGGTTTTAAGAAATCCTTTACCTGAAATATCGTTCAAACTGTCAACTAGTTTTTTTTTTTTTTGTTGCATTCATAACAATAAAATTGAGATTCATTGTTACTTTAATAAAAGTTTTATGTATTTTGTTTTTGTTGTTTTTCCGATGTGTTTGACAGTCGAAATTCGTTGGTTGTGTTTATGTGAAATATATGAGGTTACTGTGTGATGACTTGAAAAAATTTATCTCATAATGTCAATATCTTGATGGTCTTGATCAGTGTTGAGTGTCCTACTTTAACTGTCAACGGTGTGCGACCAATTAGAAATTTTGTAATTTGAAGATTTGTGGACTGAAATGTCATGTTACTGAGTACAAACCATTGATGTTACTAAAGGAATTACTGTGAGAATTTGAAGATTTGAAAACATTATAACTTGTTTATTTGTCGTGTTCTTATTAGATTGTGAAATGATGATAATTGTTTGTAAATTTTCCATTTGTGGATTGCATTTACACTATAATATTTCCAAAAAATGATATTACTATGAACACCATACAACCTTGTTGGTTGTGAAGTTCCATGAGTTACTGAGTATAAAACTTTGATGTTACTGTAAAAATTAAAAGTGTATGGTACATAATATACGTCTAAATGGTTTGCAATTGAAAGTGAAAATAGTGAAAATTGGGGTTGAGTTTGTGTTAATATTTTTGTTTCCGAATTTTTGACGGTGTTATTGTTTGCTTTAAAGTGTGGTTTCGGAGTGAGTTTTGTTTATTCAACAACTGAAATGATGTTACTGAACTAGTGTTGTCATGATATCACACTAGTACTCAACAATTTAAGTTATTGTGGATGTTTGAACTAGTGTTGTCATGTCAGTCATTGGTAGCTAATGGTGTGTTACTAGTAGAAATCTTATAAGATTTTTAATGTGTCAATCGTATTTTCACTGTTTTTTTTAAAAAAAAATTGATGTTACTGTGGATGTTACAATGAAAAATGGGACAAGTGTGGCCATTACTTGTATTCCCAAAGAATTCAGATGAGCAGCGCAGCCAACCCATACCATTCCACTGGACATTGCTTGTACTGGATACAGAAGCAGGGGAATGAATCCACTACAACTCCTTGAAATCTCGCAGTGGAATGAAGGATAATTGGTTTGACGATGCCAAAATATTGGTAAGTTAATAAAATGTGAACAACCCACATTGTTTGATATATTTTCCTTGGACAAAATTAATAACAATGTATTATTACAGAAAGAATACGTTAGAACGGCATCGAAGGAAGGACAAAGGAAGTCTTTGAAAGCAAAAGATGAAATTGTTGTCAGCACACAGGACATCAACTGTCAAATATATTCATATGAAAAATGTCTTCAACAAAGAGCTGACACATACGTAAATAATAAAATAGTATACATTTAAGTACATTACATTAAATATAATTAAAAAATTAGATGAACGCAGGGTCGACTGTGGATTGTACGTATGTTACTTAATGCAGCAGCTTGCTCGTGGCTAGGAAATAGAGGAGAAATTGAAACCACCACAATTTAACGCTCTACGGATAGATATGGTGTCTATATTCATAAACCATAGGAATGCATGGATTGTTGAAGACAACAAGACAAGATCAAGATTGAGAAAGAGATACCAAGAAAAATAGAAATTACTAATGTTTGGGGTAGTTATTCACTTTTAGGCTAATTGCATGGTTGGTTAGAAGTTGGTTGTAATTGTTGGGTGGTTGATATTTGCTAAGAATTTGGTTGTAATTGTTGGGTGGTTGATAATTGGTTAGAAATTGGTTGTAATTGTTGGCTGGTTGATATTTGATTGTAATGGAATTTTTCTAGAACAAAGGAAACTCTGTCCACATTGTAATTCAAATAGTAACATGCTCAAAAATTGTTCCAAATTACAGATCCCATTTGATTTTAGAATGCTGAAATGAAGTTGTTTGTGGAAGGTAAATGTTGTTATCCACATGGTTGGGTATTGTTTGTATAGTTTCTTTGTAAAACAGTTGAAAACTCTTTCATGATTGGTTACCCAAAAAAAAGTAACATATGTAGTAACGTGTTTTAAATTTCTTCCAAATTAGGCAATCACATAAAATCTGTTTTAATTTTTCATTTTCAAATGAATTTGTAAAATAAATGAATATTACAAATTTTCCTTTGTAATATTGTTACACGAATAGTTACTCTCCAACATGAGCATTAAATAGTAACATTGGGAGTAACATTCTTAGTAACTAATATGGTCACATTAACAGTAACATGAAACATATATTGACCATGCAAGAATAATACTACACTAGTAACTTATCATACTGGATAACCCATGGTATTCTCAATGTGTAACATGACAAACACAAGAGATGAAAATATAAAGTAACATCTTATTCCAAAAAAAAAATACAGAATTTTACAATGGCTAATTACAAGTCTTCTTATTATGACTAGCTAAACGGCCACAATGAATTTTCTTAACAAGCTCCCCTCTAGACCTAAATCTACTCTTCCTTGGACGGTCTAGTTGTTTTTTTGACAATGGTGGCAACATATCAACGTCAACCGCTGAAAAGTCAGTACGAACGAGTGTTGGAATAGAGTGTATAGGCTCAGAATAACACAATTTGTAAGTAGTAACCTGATAAAAGTAATCAACAAACTCATTGATGTTCCTACCACTCTTTTGAATTGCGGTCACAGAATGGGCACATGGTAAACCGTTGATCTGCCATTGGTGGCATGAGCACGTGTAACTCTCAATGTCAACCGTCAATAAAGGATGTGAATTAACCTAAAAAACATGACTTGATGACACCCTAACAAACCAAGAACGACACTTAGTGAAAGCCGCTTGAAGTTTGGTTTCAATATTTGGACAATTAATGTCGTTCCACTGTGACGATGTATTCAAGCGGCAGCCCATTTGGTTCAGGATCTGCCCCCTTATTGTGCCAATCATGCTTGTGACAGGTAGGTGACGTGACTTCGTGATCCAAGCATTGAATGACTCAACCACATTTGAAGACATCTCCCCATAACGTTTCCCCTTGAAAAATGCATTCGCCCATTTCTCAAATGGAAGGTTTTCCAAGAACTTATCAGCAATAGCTCCTCCTTCACATCGAAACACATCAAGCTTCTTATTGAAAAATGCATCTGTCGGAGTATAAGCACACAATGTAAACAAAAAAACCATACGCTCGCGAAACACATGGGTAAAGCGACCCCCACTATACTTATCTCTCAGATTTGCTTTTAGGTGTTGTAGGCAGAACGAATGGTGCACTGTTGGGAACACCTTTGGCATTGCTTCCATCAAGCCAACGTTGCAATCAGACATAATGGTAAGGTCCCTAGTATTATCAACAATCTCAACTAATTATTCTAAAAATCAATGTCAATTACACTCATTCTCCAAATCAACAACAACAAAAGCCAAGGGGAACAAACCTGTAATACATACAACAACATAAACAGTAACATACAAGAAACTATTAAAATGTAATAGTAAAATAAAATCAGTAACACCATATTAAACCAAAAAAAAAAACCTTGGTTGCCATCTTTTACAGTTGCAGACAAAATAATGTCTTTAATCAATACTAATTCCAATAAAGCACGAACAGTAAATGAAAATAAACTTAGAACCTAATTTCAAAAAAAAAATAAAAAAAAAAACTCCGGTAAAGAACGTCACGATACGAATACCGGTAAGTAATATTGATTTCGGAAAAAAATAAAGGAAAAAAAAACCAAAAAAAATCAAATCTAATTCCAATAAAGCAGAAACAGTAACATGAAAAATAAACTTAGAACCTAATTTCAAAATAAAAAATAAATCCGATAAATAACAGTGTAATACGAATTCCGGTAATTAACATCGAATTTCCGGCAAGTAACAGTAACATGAATAACACTGTTATTCATATTATGTAAAACAATCAATTACAATGAAAATACCTCAGTATATAATAATGTTTCAGCACAACAAAAGACAAACTGGACTCACCGGAATTCGTAGAACCAATAAGTTGAACTGGAATCACAAAACAATTCGAATTTCGGTTGCTGCTGGAATCACCTTCGAAACTCCCTTCAAACACAAAAGCCTGTTATTGAATAGTATAACAGACAACAAATTTTCTTTGATTCAGATTTTGAATTTGAATTGTTAATGTAATCTTTTGATATGAAATTGAATTAATAGACCAATGATTTTGTCGTAATTGAAGTATCAAATTATGATATATTCGGTTTCCATAAAAAACTAAACAATCTATTATCATATATATCTCAAACTCCTAACATATGGCTTTCTATAATTGACCAAATTTAACACCGTTATGGGTGTTTTTGAGATTAAAAAAAAAAAAAAAAAAGTGGACTTAAGTCATTACATGTAATTTTAAACATGGACTTAGCCTCCTATAAGTTTCCTTGCCAGACTTATCTCCAAACAAGTACATCTATGGGAACTCACCTCCAATTTTTACATAAAAAAAAAGGTGAAGAAGAAATCATACATTGCCAGTGTCTATATTAGAAGGCGTTATTGATGACGGCCGCAATTTATTAATAGAGAATTCAATCCTTTTGCTGTTAATAGTATTTTTAGTTTTTAAAATATATATTTTTTTATCAGTTTAATTTTTAATGTATTAATTTTATTAATTTGATTCATAAAATATTTGATGAGCCCATATCTAGACCAGGCCTGTGTTCAGTCCATGGGTTAAGCCCAAAATCATCAAAAGATAAGTCAGGCTTAGCTCAGAGTCTCAGTCCAATTCAAAGCTCAAGAGTCTAGAGAAAGTCAATGCACGTGGGACAATAATTATCGGGATAGTCATTACTCTAAGATACTGCATATCCCCAATTATACCTATCCTCCCCGATAAATTAGTAGCTTGACCTTACGTCACCGCCACATCTAGGGTTCTGTGCCTATAAATTATAAACCCCCTACACATGGGGGGCAGATCTCACACATTTCACCTTGAGCGTACTCTCTTTCTTTCTCCTACTACTTTGTACTCTCTTTCTTTCTCCTTCTACTTTGTACTCTCTCATTAATAGAGTTCTCTAGACATCATTGCCACCTTCAGTGGTTAAGTCACTTAGACCCAACCACCTAATTTTTGTCTCTTATTATTAATTGTTTTACACCACACACTTGACTGATTTGATTGTGCATAATCCACTTTGTGCATCATCAGTATTCAATCCGTATCACTTTGATCACTAATCAGACAATCCGTCAATTTTTTTAACGGAAGTGACCACATGTCATTGTTTTTAGACAGAGTCACGTGCCCAACACGTAATCATTCTGTCAAAAACTTAACGTCCGTCTATATAGGGGACCAAAATGACATAAATTAAATATTTTAAGGATCAAACTGACAAAATTAATACAATAATGATTAAACTGACAAAAAATACATACTTTAGGAACACAAAATACTATTAACCCTAAATTTTATCAATTTTTATCACTAATTTTACCGGGTCCACGAGTTTCTACAAGAATCCCACAGACCACGATTGATTTTGGTTTCTTTATATTTTATAAAGTAAGAGATAGATTTTGATGTTCTGGTTTCTTTACTGTACCTCTACATGTTAGTCATCTTTGAACTCTTGTTTTATAATAACCAAACAAATTATTCTGATTAATTACAAGGAAACTCCTAATATTAAAACATTGACATAAAAATTGGAACTCCCAAATTAAAGTTAAATTTTTTTCAAAAGATTATACACAGTAGATAAGGAATATATCACGAGCAAAAACTTAGGGTGCGTTTAGTAACGTTTTTGTTTTCGTGTTGTCAAAAAAATAAAAAACAAAAATATTTTTATTTTTAACAAAAAATGTTTGGTAGTTATTTATGTTCACCAAATTATGAAAACAAAAACAAAAAATATGTTTGGTAACCACTTCAAGTTATATCCCAATATTTAGCTTTATATTATTTCCTGCTACAAAATACAACTCAAAATTCCTTATCTCAGTACATCCACTAACTCATCAAATAACACCGAAAGCAAGATAATTGGGTCAAATAAGTCATTAAACATAACAATACATCTCATTGTTCAACATACTACCAAATACACATATTAATAAGTCATTATCACTTAACTAAAATATCAATAATTAGTACAAATACCATGAACAGTAGTGGACGAATGAAGATCAAATTGAAACCACAACAAGTAAGAATAAAAATGGTGATCCATTTCTTCTCTCTCCATCTTGACTGAAGATCAAGAAAGGGATTTTTCACTCATTTTGCATTTTTATTTACAGATAATTACATTTTTTATTCCACACACCATCTTAAAAAAGGCCTAACTTTTGAAAGAGTGAATAGGAACTTATCAATCAATCTAAAAAATCCTGTCGCAATGATGTGGTATTTGATATCATTTTTTATGAGAAACACATATAGAATCAAGCACACAAATTTAACTACTTACCCTACATATCACATGAACCCATGAAGATGTGTGTTTTTCATCAAAAATAATGTGCAATCCGACATTGCTACGGCACAATTCTTCTAATTGATTGATAAGTTCACACTCACTCCTTCAAGGGTTAGACCCTTTTGGATGTGATGTGTGGAATTTAGCTTCTTGGCTTTTCTAAATTCCTATGATTTGTTGTTGATGTTGGATATGTTACTTTGTAAATGTGTATTTGGAGACTTTATGTCTACTATGTGTTTGATAAAATATCAAAATGACTATGAGTATTGAAATGATGAAATGTGGAAAGAGGTATTGATTCTTAAGATATGATTGAGTATATTTACCATGATTTTGAGTATTGTTAGTTATTCTAAAGTATGGAAAGGGTGGTGTTGATCTACATAACTTCTCAATCATTTAATTTGAGAATTTTGCTATAAAAGGGTACAAATTATATTTTTGGCGTGTGTATGAGTTATTTTGAAAATATGTTCTGCTGGAAATAGAAATGTGAGATTTTGGGAAAATACATATTTTTTAAAAGTGTCAAAGTTGTGGTTGGTTTTGGGAAGGTGATTACGAAATTATGGTTTGAAACTTATATACTCGGTACCGACAAGTAAAAGGTTAGTAGACAGTTGGGGCCCTCTAGGGGGGGTTGCTAAGGCGGTTACTAGTCTTAGGGGGATTGGTGATGGTAGTTATTTTCGATGACAGCCTGTGTGGCATCACAAGTTGTGTCGCACACATTTCCCCTAAAAAGCAAGAAGGACGATGAGACCCTAGGGTGCAAGACACAAAAAGTTCTCCAATGATGCTTCATTCATAAACTTATGTTGGTTTGATGATATTTGTCCGTATGGGTAGCATACATGGATTTTGGGTGCCAAGAAATCAATAGGCCAATATTCCAACAAACCTCTTGAGTGGGGTGCAATGAGGTGAGGTGAGGTTGAGGCGAAAGTACGTGGAATATTTTTGAAATATAATCGGAAAGAATAAGTTTTATGAAATTATGTTCATAATAAGAAATGATGACTTTACCAAATTTATTATCCATATACTTGTATAAAGATTTCTCACTTCATGCTTTATAAAATCAATGGTATTGCATTATGATTTAAGAAGAAAAGTTTTATAGTGTAACCTTGAGATTTAGTTTCGATATGACAAACTCCTTAATGTTTCACTTACATATTTTAAATGATAGTACGTAATGTACTTTCAAAATTTTTTATTACTTATCGTGTACCTAGACTTAATGATGAATTATTTCATTACCTATTATTATGATTGTGAACTAGTGGCATTTAAAACCTTGTATTTGCTTGGGAAAAGGATTATTCTACAGGGCTGTGGTTGCTCATTCCCTATTAACATTTTCAGGGACTAACGTGCATCTTGGGACTTAGTTGAAGAAGGCTTGTGGGAGCATTGGGCTAGGAGGGACTCTTTTTGGAAACCTTTTTGTATTTACTCTTAGAACATTGTATAGAAATGTGATTATACACAAACTTTTTGAGGAGCTTGTGATGTAAACTTAATTACCTCATGAGAGGTTATTCTTTTGGGTATTGTAATATAAATTTATGGCTTTAGTTTTAAGTTTTGGTAGATGTGACTTATGTAGGAATACCGGGTTTAGGAGGATTTCATGGGTCTCCATTTGCCACCCCGGCTTTACATTGGATTATGTTGTGATGAATGAATAATGTGGATCTTAGTTAGAGTTGTTTATGGTTCATATGATGTGGATAGTTAGTTGGATTTAGTTTAGTATATATAATGTTCTCACAGTTCACTCTTGCCAATGTTTCGAATGCCCGATTTTCAAACAAAACTCTGCTGAATTTTTGAAAAACAAATGTGCTTTATTAAAATCAAATGAATTTTTGTGTTCAATCTAATTGTAAACCGACAAGCATTTTGGATAAAAAAATAATGTTTTATTTAACTCACGCTTTTGTGAAATTCGGGGCATGACAGTTTGAGAAAGGTTTTAAGCCATTTATTAGGGAGAAATTGGTAGCTCTTCGCATTCGTGACTATTGAGAATTAGTTGAGCGGGCTATCACGGTGGAGAGATATTGGGAGGAAACTCAAATCATGTGAAGCGCCACCAACATATGAAGAGTTAGTCCAAGAGTAGCAGTGGTAGCAGTGGACATCACAAGGAGACTCCATATTAGCATTTAGTACGCAGTGAGGGTTAAGGGAGTGAATCGAGCTATGCACAGAGTTCGAGACCAAGAGGCCACTTTGAGAGAGTGTCGACACACTGAAGGCGGTGTGGTGGCATGGGTCACCACAAGAGTCACTGCCATTCGGTAGCTTCTTCTTCACATGGATAGAGTAGTCGGAGATCTTATCAATAGTCTACAAAACCACCATATTAGCAAACTTCTAATGCTCCTGTATAGAAGTACCATAACATCCCTAGAGCACTAATTCATATCTCAACCACAACAGCACACTCAGCAAAAGAAATGGGGGACCAAGACTCAGGGCACTGATGCCCAAGCTCGAATTTATGGTTTAGTTTAGCCTGTTGAGACTGCTTCTAATGCAATAGTGGAGGGTATGATTCTTCTCCACAATTCATGGACTCATATCTTGTTTGATCCTGGGGAAATTGCATTAGGTTTGAAGTTTGAGCCTTTAGGTTATACGCTATATGTAGATCTACCCACCAGAGATTATTTGGAATCATCTAGATTTTTTAGAAACTGTATACTTCGCTTTAGAGAGAAAGCGTTGAGGGTAGATTTAATTGCCTTGGAGATGATGCGGTACAACGCTATTTTCAGAATGGATTTACTTTATTCCTATCGTGCTACTTTGGATTGCTACCAAAAGAAAGTGGTGTTTCATGCATCGGGGGATATAGTTTTCCATTTCATGGGTTAAAGTAGTATCCATCCATATTTCCATATGACGGGGAAATACGTTTTGAAAGTTGAAATTATGAGTAGCTTAAGTTTCTTAGCCACATTTTTGGAGAGGAACGGGATGATGTGGAGTCCACTTTTATTCTTGTTATATCCGATTTTCCTAGCATTTTCCCGACAAGTTTCTCGAATGACCTCCATTGAAGGAAATGGGTTTCTCTATTGAGCTTTACCCTGGAACGAAACCGATATCCATTGCTCCCTATCGCATGGCGCCATTGGAGTTCAAGAAGTTGAGGAAACATTTAGATTAGCTTCTTATCATTGGGTTCATGTGGTTGAGTACTTCACCTTGGGATGCGCCCATCCACTTTGTGAAGAAAAAGATGAAAACCCTAGATTGTATGTGGACTATATGAAGTTGAACCGGGTGACTATTAAGGACAAATATCATCTACCCCGCATCGATGACCTCTTTGATCAATTGAAGTGTTCTCGCTATTATATAAAGATTGATCTTCATGTTAGAACACGAGTCCCAAGATCTATTAACTGTGCGTATCGAACAACAGGCTCGATGGATCTCATGATCTTCTATCGTATGTCTTTTAACACCAAAAACTCGAATGTAGTGTGCGCTACAATCCTCCGAATTTTCTTTCTCTCTCTCTCTCTCTCTCTCTCTCTCTCTCTCTCTCTCTCTCTCTTTGCCTCTTCTAAACGCGAAGGTAAATGTCTGGCTGAGAGAACCAGAAAAGGCGTGTATAGAATTGCAAAAGAAAAAAAAAGTGTGAGCAATTGTTTGTAATCTATGCTTCTAAGGGTTGAAGAGTGAAAGGCTATCAATGAATTTGGTTGAGCAATGTAATGTTCTCTCGGAATGACGTTTTGAATTCCTGAATACTTTTCATTTCAAAACCATTGTCCCAAGGCCCCATTATAACCATATAAAATGCCTATTTGATCTCAAGAGTCTACTGGTTGTTGCATGACTTGCGTTAGTAGGAAAGATATTGGTGATTGTCTTGCTAATCATGTATTGATTTCTTTTCATGAGATTATGTCATGTTCTTTCTTTGATATAGTGATTATTGGTTATGAGATGTATGTGAGTTACTTATTGCTTTGATTTTCATTAACTCTACTCACCTATGATATTTTTCTTATTTTTGTTCAGTCAAAGTTATATGTTAAATTCAATTTATCAATAAATTAATAGAATTTTGTAAGTATCTTCACTGAAAACCTTCACAAGACTAAACTTTTCTACTAGAGGTGACCTAGGGGTTTAAAAGCTTGTTGTATATGCTAAATGCAATCATGATAAATACGAAAGTAGATTTATGTTTTTGTATTAGTAGGATGTTTGTTTTTGTTTTTAGTTGGAATCCACGTATTACTAAGGTCTAGTAATATTCAGATTGGGAGCCATCAAAAGTATTAGTTTATTATATTCAATAATGGCTGATTGCCTAATATTTGATTTGAGTTTGTTTGTGATGAATTCTTGGATTTTCTACTTTGACTCTTGTTTTATTGTTTGATCTATTTACCAGGTAAAAATGGTTGAGTTAGAATATTATTGATCAAACTTAGTAATGTGGACATTGGAAAAAGGATCAAAGGAAACTCATGAAGCCTAAAATGGTAAATTGGGGTGATAGGTCGTGATTTGGAGAGGTTCGGATGCTATTTGAAGTCTCATACCCGTCCCAGCTTGTTGGAGCACAGAAAAAGAGGAAGTCCAAATGAGCAGGGCATCTAGACGTAGCCTGCATTGTTCGGATGCAATGATTGCCAATTGGTTGGGATATTTATATATTGACGATACGTTGGATTCCCGAAAACGAGAAGACCATCCGGACGCGAAGGCTACTGTTCAGACTCAAGCATTGAATTAAGAATTCAAGTAAATTTTTTGTCTTCGGACACAAGAAGACCCGTTTGGACATGCTATTGATCATATTTAAAGGATCCGTCCGATCGCTGCTTTTACTGTCCGGACGGTAATGCTTAATTGACAATTGTAGATAACCTGAACCATTCAAACGCAAGCAGGACTATCTAGACACGCCGTGCCATCCATCCTTGTAACCTAATCCCATGAGAATTCCAAATTTTGAAGACTTCTACCACAAGAACTAGACTTAGCCCTTAGTATAAATATTACTACCAACATTGAGGGGGTTCCTCTACATAGCTCTTTACCTTTATTTTTTAGACTTTTTCAGAGATTTATCATG
The DNA here is from genome assembly GCA_951799425.1 of Ilex aquifolium. NCBI lineage: Eukaryota > Viridiplantae > Streptophyta > Magnoliopsida > Aquifoliales > Aquifoliaceae > Ilex > Ilex aquifolium. Next base: position 49,571,454 of record OX637392.1, on the reverse strand, counting down.
AATGAGTAATTCTGCTTGTACTCTTTAGTTAGGGTATGGATCTAAGGATTGTGATCTACAAATTTATTTATGTAATTTTTATTTAATATTCTTTAATGTTAAATCTTTATTTTAAAGATTGATTGAATGATTTATTAGTAAAGTTTTGTACTCCGTATAATTATTTGATTTTTCATTAACTAGATTGAGTTCTTGGTATGTATAGTACTTATAATTCCCTACAAGTGTTATAGAACTAGATCTTAAATTCTTATTTTTGAATCGATCAAATATATTGTTTTTAAAGCTATATTTTCAGTTGACTACACGGACGTTGTAAATCAACTGAGATAATTATAAATTACATAAACACAAGTATTTAGTGATCATGAAGAGATCCAGATTCCGAAGCTAAAGAGTCCCTTTACCAATTAATAATTCCTTTTAGTTTTTCTTCGCTTGTTCTTACAAACAATTGCAAATTTTAAGAAATTTTACATGTTCTTCCTTTATCACTTCATAAATACCTTCGGATCTCTATGGTAGGATCTCAGACTTCGCCAAGTATTACTATTTCTTGACCACCTGCAATTGGGTGTAATTTAATTAGGATCAAGCAACGACATTCAAAACCCACTCTACATATCGTGCCACCTGGATGAACTTTGCTTGCAATAGTCACCCGATCTCTTCTTTCACTAGCATAGTTACTTCATTGGACATCAGCCTCGGAGCTTGTTTTATTAGCCTATACCCATCCTTGATAGGAAGCCAATGCTCAACCAAGGCGGGATCTAACACTGGCATCTCCTTATAGCTCCATGCAAAACAATCTCTGTATTCCCTAAGAAACTGAATGAGTCATGCTTGGAATTTCAACTCAAGCAGCTTGCTAACAAAAGTTGGCATGTTATCTTCTGGCCCTCCAAGGTTGACTTCCAGTAATGGGTCTTGAACATCAATCAAATCAGCCAGTTTGGTTGGTGAAGTACCGATCTCATCTAACTCAATCAAATCACACAATCCACCATGTTTATGGTGCTTTTATACTCTTATTCTAGCAACTCGGGTTCTTACGGCTTGCTTCCTATGATCACTAGTGTAAACTTCCATTATTCACCAACTCTTTAGTAATCTTCTTGTCATCCAGCCTTACCATAGTTGTGGCCCGAAAGACCTCTTCCTCCACCTACTGCACATCTGAACTCTTCAAATTTTTCTGAAAAATGATCTCCTTGGGCCTCTCATACTTGTCTTGGCCCTGTAGCTTTTGTTGTCACATCCCTTTGTCATATAGCTAGACATCGACCATATGTACAAATGCTACAAAAGGGGTATTGTTAGTTGCCACTACCCCCATCTCATATTGATTCCACAATACCAACCATTAGTGGAGGGTACGCACCCATTTGAATGAATCTAATCCAAGCCCAAGAGTGTGTTATACGAGGCCATTGTGTCATCCACAAAAAAATGGCAACACACTAGCCTTTCTTCCTACGACCAGCTCAATTTGCAAGACTCCGTTAGTCTTGCTCCCTCCCCCAATGAAAATGCTTACTGACAAGGCAGTAAGGATTATGTCTAATTCCCCCTTTTCCGAGCTTCTTCATAATTTCAATAGGTAGGATGTTAATGGTTGCACCGTTATCTATTTTAACTCAGTTAAAAGGCCTACCCTTCAGGTGAGCCTAGATGTACAATAGTCTTAGGTGCTGCATCATCAGCCTGGTAGGTTTCTTAAAGACCACCCCGGCTGGCTCGTCTCGAGTCCTTTCACAGTCCCCCCGTGGCATTTCCACTAGGCCGACTTCCTTATGTTGTCCCGGTTGACTTTCAATTACTAGGGAAGCTTCATCTATGAAGGTAAATCCCAATACCTTGGTTTCCTTGACATCTCCCTCCAACGAATCAGGTTGTTGATTCCTTGGCTTGAAGGCTATTGGCAGTATGCAAAGTTCATTGATTGAAACCGAGCATTCCAGAGTTAAAACTAGATGGGATTGGCATCGTCGATTTCCTTGCTACTGCTTAGCTCATCTTTCTTTCCTCCCTTACATGTTTCCGAATGTATGTTCAAAATGAAATTCAGGTCTTCCACCATGCACTATGCGCTCTTCATTGTTCTCCTCTGGCCGTGACCCTGGCTCCACCTTTTGTCTACCTCACTCTATAGTTATTGCTATCCTCATCGCTAATGTGCACTATCGAGGTGGCGACGACCCACTTTCCAATTTTTTTCACTTCTGACTTGGGGAACCTTCAGGCAAAAGTTTGAACACCACACAATTATTGGTGGAGTTGCTCCTCAAATTGTCATTTGTAGTAGGTTTTTCCTTTCAGCTTTGAGGTCGAGGGGATCTTATAATCATATGATGTCAGCCAAAAGGTGGTAAAAATATGGTTGACCTTCGAAATATCAAACTCATATTTCTAGCTAGTGTCGCCGGCTCCCTTCTTAGAATTTGTCGAGTTTTGCTTCTGTCCTTACTCTTCATAAACCCTTCAAAGGTTTAGCATACATATGGGTGTCTATCCACGATCTCATCCTTGATTACCTCCATGCTCTTGTCTGGCTTAACCATGAGTACTTCAGTGTTGGGTCAAGGTAGTAAGTTCATTTAGAGGCATTCATAAAATCTTGTTCATCATGGAGTATTTGCTCATAATGGTTTGCCCAAGTCACCAGCTCGAACATATAACTAAACTCCATGCCTTCAAACTTCTTTTGCATCTCAAAGGTGAGGTTGTTCTACGTAATGTGCAAATACTCCATTTTTGGCAAGGCCAGCCTGCTCATGTTCCTGGCCTTCTTGAACCGAGCAGTATATTGCTCCCCCCTCTCTCCAGTCATATGGTACAATCTAGCCAGGTCGAGCATTGCTACCTCGAGCTCAATCCGGTAGAATTGTGTATGAAATTTGTCTATCAACTGTTGCCAGCTCAACACCGAGTTACGGGGAAAATCAATGTACCATTTGAATGCAATTCTGATCTAGGAATTTGCAAATAATCTTAGCTTCAAGAACTCATTTTCCCCTGCCTCGCCGCATTACATGGTGAAATGCCCAAAGTGCCCCTCGTCGATTGTCTGTCTTCTCTTAAGAACGTGGCCAATATAGAGATTTCGTAGCGACGTGGATATTCATGCTCCTTATCCACCCATAGGGCACAAATTTCAGTTCATCAGCCTAGTGACTCGTCTCATGGTAGTGCCGATGTGTTCTTGGATAATCTCGTTCAGCTGGTCTCGGTTCATGCCTATCTGTGGTGTCGCCGGGATGACGATTGGAGGCTACCTCCTTTGCCCCCTGATTTCAAGAATGGACAACATATCCTCTTGAAAAAGGAATTATTATCTCTTCATGGTCCATTTCTAGCTTGTTACGTCCTTGGTAGTGGCGAATTCAAAGAAAACACTAGTTGCGGTGCTTTTGTTGGGGCTACTATTAGGGGTAGCGGTTGTTGCCTTACGACCCCTAGTATGTTCCTGTAGCACATGAAATTATTGAAGATGATAGGTTTGGCACCCTAACTTGCAAGAAGAATTGCCTCTGCTCAGGGGGCAAGAAAATTGAGAATCCGACTCAAAGTCGAAGGCTTCGATTAAAGTGTTCTCACAGGAAGTCTCCCAAGAAGTGTCTGGGTTCATCAATGGCTTGGAGACTTGATCAAAGAAGAATCTGGCTGCACTAGGCAAGCACTGGAGTGGCTTTTTGACAGTCTAAATCATCCAAGGGACGCAAGGCTGCCATTATTTCCCTGTACAAGCAATACTAGTGGAGGCACCACCACTAGTGCTTCCTCCATATGTGCTACCCCCAAGGGCACAACAGGCCAGAAATGGCCATCGGAGAAATAATAATTCTCTTTTCTAGTAGGATATGAACCCTATCCCGAGTTCGGGGGCAAAGAAGGCAACTACCGATTATCATGCTAGTGGTGCCCCAAGTGGTCATGACTAGAGACCAACTTGACGAAATCATTTAGGAATAAGTTGGCCTTGCTATGAGCACGTTACTAGGCCAACATATCGAAAATCATACCCTGACTAGATAGACAGGGAATATGAGTACCCTTAGGGGTACAAGATCCCACTGTTTGTAACTTTCTTAAGGGAAGACGAACTGCCGGCCATGGAGTATATTGATCGTTTTACCTTGCAATGTGGTGAAGTTGGGGGAAATGAGTTTTTGAAATTAAGGTTTTTTGTGAATTCCTTGATCAGAACAGCCTTCAAATGGTATATTGACTTGTCGCCTAACTCCATGTTATGTTGGCAGCAGTTGGAGGATAAGTTTCATGCTCAATTTTACCGCATTGAGCCCAAAGTAGCAATGGACAATATAAACAAATTGTACCAGATGATGGAGAAAATCGCGAAATAGTCCATCGCGCATTTCAAAAAGGCCAGAAACTAGTGTAGGTTGGCCTTACCTAAAATGGAGTACGTGTAGGTTTCGAGCTCTAGAAGAAATTTGAATGAATGGAGTTCAACGACCTGTTTGAATTGGCAACACGGGCTACGCGATTTGAGCAAATCCTCTAGAGGAGTTGGCCCGAGGAAACGTGTCCAAGGGTACATATTACCAATACCTCAATACAGAGATCCTCATGGTCGAGCTAGACTAGGAGCTAGAGGTAAACATGGTACAAATAGTGGTCATCTGGTCACATGTGTGCAAGGCCTTAGCTAGGGTGCCAGAGGATCTGGGGCAAGTTTCGTCGAGCACCGACAAAGGAGCTTGTGATGTCAATAGCCGGAAGTATGACTTTGACATTTCGAAGGCCGGCCAGATCTTTAACCATCTGCTTGCACATGTTATTATCAAACTATCATTTGGTCACAAGATTCCCTCGGCCATAGAGCTGAAGATCAAGACATACTACAGATGGCATAACTGGTGGAGCCATTCTACTAATAATTGTGTAATTTTTTCGTAATGCCATTCAAGAAGGCTTGACCAAAGGCCATTTGATCTTCTAAGACAAAGGGAAGCTAGATATGGGAGTCGATAAGGACCCTTTTTTGGAAGACTGTCACCATTAAAATCGTAGAGGTTGGGCAGTCGAAAACTCCGTAAAAGAAGGTAGTGCGAGCGGTGCAAAAAAGCCCAGTGAAGAAAATGGTGTTTTCCTTGAAGACGAGTCTTCAGAAGAAGATCCCCAGAAGAAGTTCGGCTATTTAGTTACGGTCAAAGAGCAACTCAAAATGGTTAAGAAAGGCCTATGTCCAAGGTGCAAGACTTATTACAGACTCACTCCAGAGGAGGAGGAGTGAGAAAAAGAGAGCGAAAGGTCGCGAAAAAGATGGCATTATAAAGGCATCCAATAAGAATGACAAGGTGAATGGCCGCTGCCCAAACGGGACCACGAAGACCGGCCAGACAAGTTCATGATGCTAAGCTACAAAGAGCATGACAAGGATTTGCTAGAGCTTCCACGAAGTTGGTTTAGCCCAAAACATTGGGGATTTTTCACGAGGTTGACTCCAAATCACCCCATCAGAGTGGAGGGATATTGGGATCGACCTAGGATGATTAAGCCAACAGAGCCATTGGAAGGCTTTTGGTATGTAGCCCAACATCTGAAGTTTCCACAGTATCACCAGCTGCGACCATTGTTCAGAACCCAGAAACGCAAGCAACAGTGCATCCAAGTGCATATGTGTAGGTGGGAGGAGTAGCAGGAGCAAGATTCCCGAGAGGCTTTCCACCAGAGATTTCTCGAGGTGGGGGTGATCAAGTCATGATTAGTAAGTAAAGCCCAATTCCTCTCCAGAGGAGGACATAGAGGAAATAATGGTGTGTAAGGTGGTGTAACACCTTAAAGCCACACTGAGCATTCCTCCAAACGAAGATGATAGCAATGGAGGTGATTCCATCCAGTTCGGTACTTTGGAGCATTCAGTTTTTATCAACGTCCTTGGTCTATTACCAATGTATTTCAAAACTCTAGACCAGCAATCAAGATCCTTATGGGGGGATGTCGAGTAAACTGAGGCCCAAGGTTCAACATTCCTAGACGAGGTCGCACCTGCTGAAGTCTAGTTAAAGCATTACCCTAAGAACGGCCCGACATGGAGGCTGAAGGAAGAACTACAGCGCACAATGAGTGACCCGACAGAATGGCCATTCGGTAAACCTACACGGCCTATAACTCAACACATGAAGCCGTTGTACATCGGGCACATGTGGAGAAGAGGCCCTTCAATAGAGTCTTGGTAGACAATGCAGCGATTGTCAACATCTTACCCATAGCTACCATGAAGAAGCTAGGTAGGAAGGAAGAAGATTTTGTCCACATCGAATTGACCGTGAGTGGTTTCACCAGTGGGATCAACAAGACAGTGGGAGTCTTACCCATTGAGCTAGCCATCAAGAAAAAGTTCAGCATAACTCCCTTCTTCGTGATTGACACGACGACCTCTTATAATGCTATTTTAGGTTAAGATTGGATCCATTTGAGTGAATACGCCCCTTCAACTCACCACCAGTAGATGGTCTTGTGGAATCTCAAAAAGTTGGAGGTAGTGGAGCCTGATCATACCCCGTTCATGGCCGACGTCCACATGGCGGATGCTTGGTTATACAATGAAGGGATAGAGCCAGTGAAGTTCTAGGGTAAAGCTAAGTTTGAAAAGCTTGGAGAAGTTATATTTCAGACAAACTTGAAGACCACAGAGATTCAATAGGTAGAGGAAGAGGTCCTTCGGCCCATAAACTACTAAGGTCGAATGATTCCAAAGGCATTAAAATCTTGGTCGATGATGGAGCCCAACGATAGTGTGACACCCCAAAATCCGGGGGTCCGTTGATTACCCATCAACCCGCGGAATACCTGTAGATACCTAGTATCTCGATATCACACTGTTATGCCCCATTTACCGGGGTCCATAACTTAACGAAATTTGGGCAGAGTCTCCTTTGTATGGGGAGCTCTACCCAATACCCAACTTGTGCAATACACAATTACCAGACCCATCCGAGGTCAAATATAAAGCAATGGCCGCACCGGGTCCATGTATAAGTAAACATTGGTCACACTGGGTCCAATTAACCATACTTAAATCAAACATGAAAGGCTAATCTAACAATAGTCTTTATAAGTTCTATTACAATTATTTTACGCATTACATGCCCCAAAATATAGTTTCTAACATGTAATTACACAAAACATTAAGTAAAGCCACATGCAGCTTTCTTCAAGCATGAGGGTCCAAAATGGAGCCATCCGCCGATGTATCTCTCCCACCTGAAATGTGTTCCCGTATAGGGTGAGCCAACGCCCAGTAGAGTATTTCCTACAGAGGCTACTCCTCAACCTATATGCATATGAAATGTTCACATGCAACATCCATAAATCCGTAACCATTCCATCAAATAATATACAATTAAATGATGTAATGCTATAATGTCATGCCATGAATGAGGTGAGACCCACCCATGTGCACTCAACCCGAGTCCACTCTGACTCCCTTTACATGTCAATGCCATGTATGTTAAACCGGGCTACCTAAGCCCCATGAAATAAGATGAGACTCATGTACTCAACCCGAGCCCTCCCTGGCTTCTCAACACAATGCTAATGCCAACGTGTTTGATGTATCATGAAATGAGATGTGACTCATTTATGCACTCACCCCGAGCCCTTCCCGGCTCGACAACACAATGTAATGTCAATGTGTATAACATGCCATGAGTGAGATGAGACTCAATCATATAACACAACCCGAGCCCTCCCGGCTCCCACACACACAATGAGATGTCAGTGTGTTGTAAAATCCGCCGTTGATGTTATACATTCAACGACCATTTATAAATCAAAACTCTTGTGTCTTTGTTGGACAACGGATTCTCGGAGTCACACCGCTGGTTCCGTACACCATGTCACTTTTCCGGAATTTCACCTCAGGGGAGTGACTGAACCAAGTGATTCTGGGTCTTGCACCCGAGGAAGTCGCCATGCCCCTTCTTGCTATACCCAGACACAAGTTTTACTTATGCAATGCAACCATGCGACTCAAAAAGGATCGTCGATCCACTTTTCTCCCGAATCCACATATCAAGCACCAAACAAGGTGTTGATTTAACCATGCACCAACCACACATGCTTCCACTCACGGCTAATATTCATGAATGGAGTTACCACTGTCATGCTCTATATGCGATAATGCCAATGAACAATTCCCGTAACCACATGCATTTAATACCACATAGATTGTGGTACAATCATCCATGCACAATCACACCCACACCCATGCTAACATCCCATGAATGTGATGCCTCACCATGTCCCATATGCAATGTATGCAACTTGGACTACTTCTCGCGTCAATCACCAAGCCTGGTGTCGACGTCAACCATGCACTCACCCATGAAATGAATGATTCCGTGCAAATGCAATGTGATGCACCATTGCATATCCATGTCATGTCCCATATGGAGTGAATGTCATATGGACAATTTAATTCACAACTTTACATGTTCAAATTCATGGCAATTATATCAATAGCATATAACTACCATATTTCTTAACCATGTCAATACATCAAAGAGCATATATTGGCATATCATAGTGCATAAGTTCACGTACCTCAACACACTTAAATATGTTATCTCAATTTCATCGAATAACAACATTTACATCAACCAAGACATTTAATCAAACACCTTCAAGGCAAACAACATGGTAACACATATTATGCCCAATTTTCACGTAGCTTTCACATAATTCAAGAAATCCCAATAGGCAATTTCTACATACTCATTTAGGATAAAATCATTTTACCTAAATTCCACCAATGGGCAAGTGAAATTTTCTAACAAACTACCCATTTACCTCATTATTCCATAACCATATACATATAAATATATGTATACATAGGGCAATATATATATATATATATATATATATATATATATATATATATATATATATATATACATATCCAGCCCATTTATCATAGGCATTTCTAGGTAAGAAATCAACCCAAGTAGGAGAACCCCTACCTCTTGTAGCGTGAGAATCCCGTAGGAAGCTCCCAAGACCCGAAAACCCAACTCGAAGCTTGATTTTTCCAAATCCCGATTTTTCACCTGCGGTGAAAATCTTCATTTTTGGTACCCACGCGTAGCCCTCGTCGACGTGATCACTTCTCCCTTCTAGCTCGACGGAATCCGAGCAAAGAAATACAACTCGAATCTTGATTTTCGTACACCCCCACCCGTTCACCTTCGGTGAAACTTGTTGTTTTTGGTACCCACGCGTAGCCCTCGTCGCATAGATGAACTTTGCCTTTTGAATCGACGAATTCCGACGGACGGAACTCCCGGAATCGGAACGGGAAGCTTGGAGATCAAAATTTTTCTTTCTCTTTTCTCCCCAACGTCCAGCACTGAAGACACACTAGTTTTGAGTGATTTTTTGGCTAAAAAATCAGATATTTGCCGATATTTATAGTCGCAAATGAGCGGTCCACATCGCACCGCATATTTTCGACTTTCGGGTCCGTTTTTCGTCCCGAAACTATTCATTAAGTCCCGGATTAAGTCCAAATTAATTTTATTGGAACTTTAATCCAATTATAAGGAAATTTTATAAAATCCATTATTGGGGACCTTTAAAATTACATTCGCCACGCAGTCGCCTCGAACGACGTGCAAAAATTCGACTATCTCGGAATTCGACGAAATTTCTAGTGATTACTAGATTTCGCGTTGCGAATCCAATGGTGCACTCCGTTTCCTCATCCGAGGTCTAGAACATGATTATTTCAAATACGCATAAGGGTGGAGAATTACCATTTTGCCATTTTTCAGAAAAAGTTCAAATTTTCTCGGGTTTTACAGATAGTGAGCAAAGGAAGCAGGCCATGAGGGCCTATGTCATTGCAGGCAGTCGACGGACAGCAAGACACCATTAACATGGTGGAATGCGAGGAGGAAGGGGTCAGAAGGAACTCCTCCCAAGAATTCATTGAGTTAGACAAAATTGGTGTTGCCCCAGCTAAGCTTAACAACCTTATTAAGGTTCAGGATCCTTTATTTGGAGTCAACCTTGGATGGTCGGAGGAGCACAGACTAACATTTGTCAGCAAACTTTTAGAGCCGATTTCCAAGCATGACTCATACAACTACCAAGAGAATACCAAGATTATTTCGCCTAGAGCTACGAAGAGATGTCAGGGTTAGACCCGTCCTTAGTAGAGCACCAACTACCAATTAGGGACAGATATAGGCCAATTAAACAGACCCCGAGGTCAATGCCCCAAGGAGTTACTCTACTGGTAAAGGAAGAGATCAAGTGTCTCTTGCAAGCCAAGTGCATCCAAATGGCACGGTAAGTTGAATGGGTGTCCAAAATCGTGCCAATGAAGAAAAAAATGGCATGATCAGGGTGCGCCTTGACTACTGGGACCTCAATGTGGCAACCCACGAGACCCCATCTGGAGTAGAGGCCTTCCATGTACTAACAGGATTGCCAGAAATCCAGTTCGACCACTAGAGAGGTTCTTTAAACTTGAAGGGAAGAGATAGATGAGGGTCGGGGTAGATATGACGAACTTCATCTGAAAAAAGTTTTGTTAAAGTAGGCCCAAGGCCTATCTCCCCCGGAGAAGACTTACAGGGTAGGGCAAAGGTATGAAGATTGACATGATCAATTAGGACCTGTGAAAAAGCCACTTTCAGAGAAACAGTACATGAGGTTGTCAGTGAGAGTCCAGGTTGACAGGGGCGGTTAAGGAAGCATGACTCTAGGCACCAGTTAGAAATAGTTTGGTGCACGTCTACACATCTCGAGGGAAGATGTCATGATTACAGTCATGGTCGAAAAACATGGCTTTGACAGTTAAGGGCCATCTCCTATAAATATCGAGGTCAAGGTTATAGAAAAGGGATCCCTCGATCAGCACAACAACTCTATACAGACCCAGTCTCACTCCTATTTAGCTTATTTTCTCAGCAAATTTACTTTAACCTATAATATATCACTTTGGTGATTTTTTTCCTTTTCGTTTAATGTTATGTACAATAATGTTTTCATCTACCAAGTTTAGTTTCTTTACTACTTTACATTCCAGTTGTCTTTCTACATTCTTGTACATTTAGTTACGAGTTGGAAATTGTTTAAGTCCTTGATCTCCAAGGCATAAAAAAGATTTTACAGGTAACTTATGCCTCATTACAATTGCCTTAACATTCATGCTTTAAGAACCTCATGCCGGTTCAAGTAGGTAAGGTCGTAAATATTTGGATATTAAGTCAAATCAGACTTTTGCACGCCCGCAATTCAAAAATATGCCAAACGCACTGAAAAAAAAAATGGACAAAAAATAGAACTTAGATGATGTGTCAACTGACATGGTAAGTGAATCTTGATTATGACATTAAAAAATGGGACCAAAAGCATTATTATTGCAGGGCCACATCATTTGGTTCTTATTTTTGATTACCCTAGCATTACTCTGCAGTTATAATAATGCTATTGAACGACAATGTTAAGTGTCCCATCATTAAGTCAATATATTATGTTGGATTTTTAGATTATTAGATTATGTACATGTGCGTTGCACTTAGAAAATTCTAAGTACATGTGTTATCTTCAAAAATTTTATCATGATGCCATCTTTTTGGGTATGTATTTCGTACTAAGAGAAGTCCACTATCAAAATGCAAACTATTCGTTTGCTAACCGTTGATAATGAACATATGAAGTCTAATCAAATTGTTTGATTGTATGTTCATAGTGACTCAAAAATTATCTCGTGTTACTTTCCGAAAAAAAAATTATCTCATGTTTAGGTATACTAAAATAAAGACGAGACAAGAAATTGTTGAACAAACTTTTAATCTAAGAATCTAGCCAAGAACATTACTACTTAACATGAGGAGCAAGAACTAAAAATGCATTCATGTCTTTATAAGAAATGAAAATCTTATGTATAAGAATTAAGCCCCAAACTCTTAGAATGGAGCATCGAGCTAGGGAACCAAATATGAGAGAGAAACTACAACCTTGGTATATACCTAATTTCCTTCTTAACAACCGAATATGTGAGACCCGAACATGCATTACATGACATTTCATTTAGCATTAAGGTTAAAAATGTAGTTTGTTAATGTTAGCTATGGGGTGTTGTGGTTGCAGTTGTAGTATGATTGAATTATAAGTTTAACAATTTTAGTCTTTTAGTAGTGAAACACGATTTCAGTATTCAAGTGTTACATTCCCTCAATAACTCTAGTACTTCTTTGAGTAAGGAGATTTCCTACGGGTGAGTTCATTATTGAAATTATGGGAAGTTGAGTAGTAATTTTGATAGTAAATTATGGGATCAAATTATAGGATAAGGAAAAGTTAGGGTGTGATTTATTATGTGTCGAAAAGTTAAATAAGAATTTTATGATAAAAGAAAATAGGAGGGGTCAAATAGCAATCAAAATGAGAGATGAGTCATCAAAACACTTGGCAAACACCTAAAGTGTTAGCCTAGCACTATCGGCGGAGTGAGAGGGGGGAGTGGAGAACACTTTTGCATGCACTGGTTTCTTTAGCTTTGGAAGAGTGTAGAAGCATTTTGGAGGAGCTCTTCAATTCCCGGTGGTGAATCCGGCATAGAGAAGGAAGAGTTTTTTGCTCTCTTGGAACAAAGTAATCTTTTCCTTTTCATAAGAGCAACTCAAAGGAGGCTATGTAAACTAGCTAGCCAAAATAAATTTTTTTATTCTATTATCTACTTTAACTACCCACATTTTCAAACTCATTCCAACAACGCTATCTATTTTAGCTAACAACTTCAACTAACTTCATCTAACTCTTAATTATTAAAATATAAAATACTAGTTCTATGAAAACAATTACAAACAAAACCCAGTTAATCCAAGTTCTATGAAAAACACAAACTACAAGTTGAAACTTTCATACCAAACACAAGCTTTATTTTAGTTCTTGAATATAGAATCAAACACATGGCATACAGTATAGTGTGTTCAGACCTCAAATCCATCAATGTATAAAGAAACAAACAGCCAACATCGAACCATTTCCAATTGGAAGATCCAACACAAATAAACCAGCAAAAGTGCCCAAAATGATCAAAGTAGGGAGATCATAACCAAATCAAGAAGGAGAAGAAGAAAAGAATTTAAACTTATAATTATTTAGTCACCCAACCAATTAAAACCCAGAAAATACAGCTGTAGAATTGAAATAAATAAATCGAAACAGATCGTTTTCTTTTGCCACCAAAAATTTTCTAGACTCCCTAGCAAGAACAGATGTTTGTAAAACAAATAAAGCACAAACACACACATACCCACAACCAGAGAGAGAGAGAGAGAGAGAGAGAGCAGCGAGGGAGAAGAACAAGCACAAGCATTGGGCTTTAGCAGTGTCTCCACAAACATTCGAATGACAGTCATCAAGCTCAAATCCGGAGGACTATGGGTTCATGCACCCACTGAACAATGAACAACAATGAGGTAAACCATAGAAAACAAAATCTGACCAGCATTGCCCAATAAAATCAAAACATAGAAAACTAAACTCCCTTGAAAATTACAAACAAATCAGGTAAACCAATACAAACAAATGATCAACAATACAAAAATCACAAATTAGGTAAACCCATCAAACAAATACCCAATCAGGCAAAGCATCAAACAAATACCCATCAATGTATGTCCGTTGGAGCATCAATACCCATCAAACAAATACCCGGAGATTTTTTGGAGATCTGAATGTATGTATGAAACCATACCTTGAAGTCGGTGGAGCCTTCGGTGGACTCGGTGTGGAGCTGTGCTGAATATCGGTGGAGGCTGTGTGCTGAATATCGGTGGAACCTGTGTCGATCTGCGATGAAGCTGCGTCTCTATGAAGGTTGCGATGAAGCTTGTCGATCAGTGTGAGAGAGAGAGAGAGAGAGAGGGCAGCGAGGGAGAAGCGCTAGCTACATCTACCGAGTGAAAATGAGCTTATCTATTTTAGATAGCCCAATAGCTAGTCCGTTGGAGCAATATTTTGGGAAGAGGTTATCTAAAATAGCTAAAGGGGTGGGTTTACATAGCCCCTTGGAGTTGCTCTAAACCCCATAACCTTCTCAATCTCCATAATCTTAGTTAGGTTCAAGCTCTTGGGGTGTCTTGCATTGAATTGAAGCTTCAAGTCTTTTAAGGTTGTTCCATTTGGAGGTTTTGGCGGAATTCCAGCGAAGAAGACTTCCTTCTGGGTAACATCTCCATCTCTAAATTAGTAAGTTTTTAAAGCTTCTATGTGTTAAGAGTTAGATAATGGCTGTTGGGGATGAAGTGGATGGCTTATGGAGGTGTTGAAATCGTGTTTTATGCTCACTGTTCAGGGAAGAACCGGGGCAACAACATGCTATACCAGTACAAAGGTATTCTGCCTTGGGAAGAACTGGTAGGACTTGTACCGGTACAAGAAGACCAAACTTCTGATTTTGCCGTGAAACTTCTAATTCTTCATCCATCCACTCCTTAAGCTTTCTGAAATATTCTATTGAGTTAAAAGCAAACTTAATTGGATTAGGTTGACTACAACTACACAGCCAATGTATTAAATTTGAAGCTAGCATGGGAAAAGTAGAATGGTAGCACGAAAAGCTTAAATGGCTATGTGATAATATTTGGGGAAGGGATGAGCAATGCATTAACTCAAGCATGAACATATATTCATATATGAGTAATTCGAATATAATGTTTGTTTGGGGAATATTAAAGTGCATTTGCGACAATGAATGTGTTAGTTGTGGAGGCATCAACGTCATCGACCATTTCACCTAAAGCCTCATACCTTGAGGTAGAATTCAATCCAAGGTGAGTGTTCTACCTCATGTATTCGGGACTGACTTAAGTTTGCTTATTTGCTATTGCAGTATGAACGTTGATGTATTGGCTTATGATGATATAGTGGTTATGCTTTATAGCCTTCATGGCGAGTGTAGCCTTTAAGGTAGATATGTAGCCTTAGTGGCGGATATGATATAGCTTTAGTAGCATATGTGATATGGCCTTAGTGGTAGAAATCATATAGCATTAGTAGCGAATATGATATAGCCTTAATTGCGGGTATATATATATATACACACTCAGGATTGATGGCTTATATGGGGGTTTTCCCTTTTGCTATGTTTGAGATAATATTACCATGTTAAAAGCATGGTGAAATTCTTTGTTAGTTGCTTGTATACATCATTGAGCTTATTTTGCTCACTCCCCTCAGTTTATGTTTTTAGGTACCCTGTGCAACGAGAAGTGTCTATTGTTGGGTCTAGGTGGCTAAGGAAGGGTCGAACTTGGAGTCGCTTTTGTTTCGTAAATATTTAGTGTTTTAAGGGTTGTAAATATGAAGTATAAAGTGTAACATATATGTCTATGTATGCTTAACTTTAAACTCTATTTTTGGTTGCACCTAGCCAATGCTACTATGTTGTCTATTTTAAAATATGAACATGTTATAGTGTATATAGTGGTGTTCACTCTACTTGTGTCAATTAAATGTATTATCTATGGGTTTGGGGTGTTACAGAATATTTCTAACAAGCTCTCTCTCTCTCTCTCTCTCTCTCTATATATATATATATATATATATATATACACGCACACACATCTATATTACTAATAAAAGTACTTTAACATGAAAAAAATTTCATTTACTATTTTGCCCTTTTATAAAACTACAAAGACTAATATGTCTTTTTGCATTTAATCATCCAAATTATCTCCATTACATCCTTAATTATTTAAATATTCAAATTTCCCTCCAACAACCTATGTTTATATTTATATTATATCTAAATGTCAACAACTAGGAAAAACTTTTGAATGGTAATTTCTACAAAATATTTAATCACAAGGCTATCCTGTTACATTTTAATTTCCACCATTCAGATTAATGTAAAAAGTCAATGTAAAAATTTCTACAAAATATTTAATCACAAGTCAATGTAAAAATTGAAATAACAAGACAAAGATCATCAAGTTCAGAAGTCTCCCCTTGTAAATCTGCCAATCTGATGCTCAAGAAAGTTGGTCCAATACAACCCACATTGCTATCTTCTCCCTATCATTGAAACTCACTCGCAACGTTTCTTCTTCTTTTGGGAAATTCGAGAAGACAGTAGGATCATGACCTGTAAGAGCACCACTTTTAGAAGGTAGACCACCAAGGCATGATTCCAAGATTCCAAACAGTCTAATGTTTGATATTACTAGAATTTCAGAAGTCGTTAAAACAATTAAAACTCTTCAACTATCCGTTGATATTACTAATATATTATTTTTATGACAAGATTCTTCAACTCTTCAACTGACACGTATAAATTTTTATTTTATTATTTTTATGATTAATGGCTACAAATATATTAGATCACGATCTATGAATTTAAATTATTTTTTAACATGATACCAAAAATATTTTCAACATTATAGTCTTTTTCCTTTGTTGAACTGCTGCTGCGAGAGCTAGAGAGAGAAGCTCTGCCTTCTCTCTAGGATTTTTTTTCTGCCTTCATGAGTTTATCGCCAAACCTTTTGAATATTCCTCCAAAACCTCCAGATCCAACAACACATCTACAACCATCTTATGCCTCATTGTTCAAACACCAACCCAACCTATCATCACATGACCAAACAACACCAAAACTTGAAAAGCCAATTGTGTTTTACGAAGGAGAACCAACCTTTTACTTCTCCAATGAGGAGGTTAAAGAATCTTGTCAGTCTCTTCAATATGAATTGATTGGCAAATGCTCATATGGTAGAACTTCCCTGGGGGTTATTAAGGAGGTTATTAGATCTAAATGGAGCTTAAAAGATGATTTTGAACTAGGGTCTATTGATCAAAGGCATATTCTCTTAAGGTTTCAATTGCAAGAAGACTACGTAAAAACTTGGTTAAATGATGCTATACTGATAGAGGATTACCTCTTTAGGTTTTTTAAGTGGTTTTCTAGGTTTGTACCTGGTATTGAACCAGCAGTAGTCCCTATGTGGATCTCAATGCCTAGTCTTCCTTTGAATTTTTTCAAAAAGACCTTTCTGGAATTGCTGGTGAAACCCATTGGAAAAGTACTAGCATATGATCAAGCAACACTTTCCTTATCAAGGCCAGGGGTGGAAAGAGTTTGTGTGGAGGTAAATCTCCTATTAAATAATCCATCTAGAATCTGGATTTACATGGGAGATTAAGGCCCAAGGTGGCAGAGGATAATTTATGAAAGGAACAAGAAGTTCTGTAAATCATGTAGGAAGTAAGGCCATGGAGAAGACGAATGAAGGAAAAGGAAAGTATCTTTGATACCAGGAAATGAGGAAGGTAAGAATCAACAAGTTTTGGAAACATCGACAAAGAAGGCAATGACAGAGAAAAGTAGGGGGAAACAAATCCAGCAAAATCAAATTCCGACAAAATCTAATAAGGAAAGTCACGGGCCAAAGCAATTGCGCACAGTCTACGCAATCAATTACGACTCAGCAACACAAAGATGTGTGGAAACAGCAAAGCAAACATGTTATGCCAGATGATCAAATTAAGGGTGGTGCAGGAATCTCGGAAAAACCATATCATCCTCCAGCTAAGGAATTAGATAATGTTCGAGTGCTGGAAAGAGGAAACCATTATGGCAAAGATACTAAAGTTGAATTCACTCAAACTGCCAAGGAAACAGAGTCTAATGAGCAGCAGACAATGGTTGATAATCCAATTCATAATCCTTAGTTGGCGAACTTGGTCAATGGCTTTGTAAATGTGATCAATGAGTCAATAGATATTTCCAATGCAAGTGCTGATCAAAATATAGGGGAAAATATTGAGAAGGCAACTAAAGAAGGGACATGTATTGTGTATGAACGGAATCATTTTGACTCTAATTCTACTTTTTTGGTAGATCATCTATATGTCTACTTAGAAAATATTGGTGTCACCTTGGATGATGAAAGAGGGCTTAGATGTGAAAAGGAACCTACAGATAAAGGTTTTAAATCAGATGATGATCTTTCAGCTTGTCCAGAATGTGTTGAATGTGATTCTCATAGTTCAGACGCTGAAGACAGTTCTGCATTAAATAAGAAGGCTAGTGATTTGATCACCGTAGGTATGATAACTAGATCTAAGTCTAGTAAGCTTCAATCCATTCAGTATCTTAATGATTAATTTTATTTCTTGGAATGTGAGAGGGGCCAATCAAGAAGCTTCAAGGGTGAGGCTGAAAAAACTTGTTAAAATGCATGATATTTGTTTAGTCTCTTTGCTAAAGCCAAAATTGAAGTCATCCAAACTGCAGAATCTCTATAGAAGTTTGGGTTTTTCCTCCTTCTTGGCTAATCCCTAGTTGAGAAGTTTATTTGGATTATTTGGGATCACATATTGAAGGTGAAAGTTATAGCAGTACATGAGCAGGCTTTAACAGTAGAAGCTACATTTATGGGATCTTTTCTAGCTTCTTTTATCTATGCAAAGTGTGACCATATACTGAGAAGGCCACTATGATCTCACTGGGCAAAGTTGCAACCTTCTAATGTACCATGGATGCTAGTAGGAGACTTTAATATGATTGTTTCTTCTTCGGAGAGAAAAGGAGGATCTGCACCAAGTCTTTCTATTATGAGTGAATTTGTTACCTTTATCAATTCTACTGGTTTAAAGGACTGTAGCTTTTCTGGTACTAAATACACATGGTGTAATAATCGTCAAGGTAGAAGTAGAATGTGGCAAAGGCTTGATAGAGCATTTGTAAATGTTAAATGGGATGAAAGGTTTGCTAGTACAGAGATAGAGCATGTTGGGAAAGGGCAATTCTGACCATCGCCCTCTGATCTGTAAAATTTCAGAGTTAGCTGGTCCAAGAAGGATTTCTTACTTCAAGTTTCAGAATATGTGGACAGAGCACCTTTCTTGCAGTTAGTTGAATGTAATTGGTTAGGTAGCTACTCATCCAATCCCATTGAAAATGTTTTTCTGAAACTTAAGTATTTGAAGTTTCATTTAAAGCAGTGGAATAAAGAAGTATTTAGAAATGTGTTTGCAAACATTAGAAGCAAAGAGTAGCAGTTATTGTCCACTGAACTTGAAGTTGAAAGAGATGATTCAGAACCTAATACACAAGCCTTATTGAGAGCAAAAAAAAGAGTTGGAAGATACATTGCAGATGGAGGAAACTTACTGGAGGCAGAAAGCTAATATGAAGTGGACCATTGATGATGAAAGGAATACAAAGCTTTATCATGCCATTGCCAAAGGGAAAACAGTCAGAAACAGAATCAAATGAATAATGAAAGTAGAAGGAATATGGTTGGAAAGTGAACAAGAAATTGCTGAATGTGCTGTTGGAATTGGTTGGTCTCTTGCTTGATTGGAAAGCTTGTCGCTTTTCTATCTTAGCTTAGCTTGACTGACCATGTAGCAACGAGTTGCTTGAATCTGAAACCCTAAGCATTCAACCCTAAGAAGCATGATCGACCATTTCTCGATTTAACCAACACAGTGTTCCGCTTACCCCCTCCCCTGCGAAGGCTCACCTGGCTGAAGGAAGGAGCTTTGGAAGCTCACCTTCTTATTGAAAGGGGGAAATGGGTAACCTATCTTACTAATGAAAAAAAGGGGTGAGATAGGCAATAGGTAGCTTGCTTCCAAGTCGACCCGGCCGCAAGGAATTAAGAGATCCTTGTTAATTTTGTGTGTTGAAATGTATTTTTTACTTATATATATATTTATCTATTATTACATATTATGTATAAATTAATTTCATATGTAAAGATATAATGGTAAAATATGCATCTATATTTTTTTTATTCTACTAAACTAAAAAAAATAATTTTTTTTTCACTTTTTATCACTCTTACCAAACACAAATAAGGGAAAAAAATTTAAGTATATCAATTTTTATTTTTTATCTTTTTATTTTTTCATCCACTCTACCAAACATACTACATATGTTTGGAGATGCAAAATAGGATTTCTCCGCCTGGGTGTGTGTGGTCTAAAAACATGTAACTGCTATTCCACATCGGATACCCTTTGGGTGTGTGGTCTAAAAATATGTCATTGTCATCATATCGAATAGTCTTTGGGTGTGTATGGTCTAAAAACATGTCACTTCTATCCCACATCAGATAGCTTTTGAGTGTGTGTGGTCTAAAAACATGCCACTGCCATCACCTGATCAACAATTGTCAAGTGTGAACAGTTGGTGGGTCCCCTTGTTTAAAAAAATAATAATAAGGGATCACTTAAACAAAAAGTAATGCTATATGAACTTAAAAATTAGACTTAAAAATCTCAACCATTGGAACCCACAGTGAAACCACAGTGAAACCAATAATTATAATTATCAAATTTAATTTTTAAGTCCATATAGCATTGCTATTAAACAAAACACATATTGAATTCGAATTCCAATTTCTCATTACTTCACCCATGAGCCATCATGCCAGCTGCAACACAAAACGGCGAGTACTTAAAGCTCAACAGTCCCAGACTCCCAGCATAACATAACAGACGCTGGTAGTGTCCTAGACTCGCAGCATAAAATAATGTCACCTTTCACTCTCGCCGTTTTCTCTCTCCTCCTTGCCGCCTTCTTGTCCTTCATATATATCCGGCGGATTGCCACACCATCGACGACTAGAAAAAATGGCCGTCAACTTCCACCAGGTCCCCGAGGCTTGCCCATCATCGGAAACCTCCATATGCTGGGCAACCAACCCCACCACAGCCTCCATGAGATGGCCAAAAAGTATGGTCCTATCATGTCCCTCCGGCTAGGCCAAGTGCCGACTATCGTCGTCTCATCTCCTGCCGCCGCCGAGATCTTCCTCAAGACCCACGACAACGTTTTCGCCAGCCGGCCGAAAGTCCAGGCGGCGGAGGTCTTGTTTTATGGCACTAAAGGCGTGGGTTTCACTCAGTATGGTCCGTACTGGAGAAACGTGAGGAAGTTTTGTACACTGGAACTTCTCAGCGCCACCAAGATTGAGTCACTTGCTGGGATGAGAAGGGAGGAGCTTGGGTTGTTGGTGGAGTCGCTGAAGGCGGCAGCGGCTGCGCGTGAGGTGGTAGATGTGAGTGAGAAAGTGGGGGGGCTGATTGAGGACATGACGTATAGGATGCTCTTTGGACGTAGTAAGGATGATAGATTTGACCTGAAGGCCGCTATTGAAGAGGCTATAGAACTGATTGGAGCTTTCAATTTGTCAGATTATGTACCCATTTTGAAGCCACTTGACCTTCAGGTACTTAAATTATTATTTTTATTTTCATGTTATTACAATAGTATATTTGTCCACTTACCGAAAAAAAAAATAGTATATTGTCCGTGATGTTAGGATTCTTTACAGAACAATGTCACGGATCCGGCTCCTCTGCTGTTCGGCAGGAACAGCAGCGCCTGCTGTTCCTTGAAACGGCACAGTTTTGTGCTTTTTTTTAAAAAATCAATCAGACCCAAATAGATAGATCAGTGACTCATATAATATAATTTTTTTTAAAATTTTTGTACGCATTAAAATTCGGGCCGATTAAATTTAATCCGAACTAATTAAAATTTAAGTCAATTAAAAATTATACTTTTTAAATATTAAAATTTGAGCCAATTAAAATTCTATTCGAGACTCAAATCAAATTTTAATCGATCCAATTTTTTATACATTAAAAAATATAAATTTTAATTGACTCAAATTTTAATACGTAAAAAATAAATTTGAATTGAATTTTAATAAATAAAAAAATATAAATTTTAATCGATCCGAAGCAAATTTTAATCGGGACTAGAACACTAGTATGTTCCGTGCAAAACAATTTTTTTTTGAAAAGTTTCTAGTTTATTATATCTTTAAAAACACCCCTTCGATTATCAAAAACATCACTGACATCCCTTTTTTATTAAACCACCATTTATAATAAAAATAAATTATCTAAAATACTAAAATTTTCTCTATATAAACTCTAAACAATCTTTTTATATAAAATTATATTAAAATTTGAGTCGATTAAAATTTATTTTTCTACATATTAAAATTTGAGCAGACTAAAATTTTTTTTTTTTTTTTTACATATTAAAATTTGAGTTGTTTAAAATTTGATTCGAACTGATTAAATTTATTTTTTTTACGTATTAAAATTTGAACCTATTAAAATTCGTTTACGTGTTAAAATTCGAGTCGAATCAATTAAAATTTGCTTCGGATCGATTAAAATTTATATTTTTTTATTTATTAAAATTCGAATCAAATTTATTTTTTACGTATTAAAATTTGAGTCAATTAAAATTTATATTTTTTAATGTATAAAAAATTGGATCGATTAAAATTTGATTTGAGTCTCGAATAGAATTTTAATTGGCTCAAATTTTAATACGTAAAAAATATAATTTTTAATCGACTTAAATTTTAATTAGTTCGGATTAAATTTAATCGGCTCGAATTTTAATGCGTACAAAAATTTTAAAAAAAATTATATTATATGAGTCACTGATCTATCTATTTAGGTCTAATTGATTTTTTTAAAAAAGGCACAAAACTGTGCCGTTTTAAGGAACAGCAGGCGCTGCTGTTCCTGCCGAACAACAGAGGAGCCGGATCCTCCTCACTGCCCCAAGTGCAATTTTCAAATACTTTTGGCTTTATTAGAAAATTTTTAAATTTTTTTAAAATTGCCCCTACTAAAAAAGTTATAAAATTTTATGAGTGTTTTAATATTTAAACAATATTTTTAGACCTCAAATTTGATTTAATTTACTGAACTAATTATGTTTCAAAATGATGTGATCCCAATAAGAAGTCCACGAGTTACAATAATTTGTAATCTATAATCTATAATCTATAATATAAAAAATGGCAAATTTTAATAAGTTCATCCGACTGTCTCAAATAGACTCATGTCACTTATCAAACCGCTACTAACATTCCTCTCAAAATAATTCACATTGAATTTTCTCCCCCTTCCCCCAAAATCCATCATTTCTCACATACGTTGCACCGTGTTTTCAGGCACGGGTTACCCCTTGTTAGAATAATATTATTGGACTTATTAACAACCACATCATTAAGTCATCGAATTAAATTAATTTTTTAAGTTCAAATAGTATTACTCTTAGTCACTAAGTGGGATTCTTTTGACTTAAAAACTTATATATAAGCTTCTTTCATACAATTTAATGACACGACTATCTTTTTAGTTTCTATAGTGTGCATGTGTCTCAAATATAAATTAAAATTAGATTTAAAATTTAAAATTAAAATTTAATATTATAGCTTAAACTTTTAAACCCTAAGATTAAATCTAATTATCAACAAATTAACATGTTTACGTATAATTAAATAGTTTGGGCAACATGATTTTAATTTGTACAAAAGTACAACAAACGGCCTAGATTGTTTACCTCTTTTTCGGTCTAATATACAAAAAGCTTCAAGAAAAATAAATTCAAAAAATAAAAGGAAAACATTTTTATGGTGAGATCCGGTCACAACCAATTCCGTTCATTTTTTGCCTCAATATTGCAATATTTATCTTTGGAGTGTGCAGCTCTCATATTTTTAGGGTGTTTGCATTTGAAATAAAAGTCGAGTGTGTAAGGTGATCTACCATTCATTGACTGTCGAATATTGCATGATTTAAGGAGTCTTGGTTCTCCTTCATTGGTAGTCGAAATTTATGCACAATTAGAGAATACCGCCTTCCTTATCCAACATAAATTCGAAATTTCCTCCCTAAAATGTCTCCTTATATGTTGCAACCAAAAACAACTTTGATTTGCTCATAATGTGCCCGCCATCGGCCACCATCTTTCCTTTGGTTTTTCTCAATATCAATAGTTCCCCATTTTCTCCTTTACGCATGTGTAGATCAACTTACTCACTTGCAACCTCTATCTCGGTCGCCAATGAAAACGAAGATATGTCAACTAAAGGATTAAATACAGCCAAAAAAAAACTAAGAGAACAGACAAAGAAAAATGAATGAGCAATTATTATCGGATATGAAACCGATGAACTAAATTTACCCCTATTCAACCTCCCAACTCTTCAACCCAAAACCATCATAGAATCTAAACATGTCACCATCACCACCGCCATTCCAACCCCTACACAGAATTTTTAAATTAAAATTTGAGAAATTTTATTTTCATGAAAGATGCTTTCAAATGCAGCCCCTAGTTTACTTTAGTTTAATTCAAGTTATTTTTTAAGTTTGGACTTTTTGGTTTGCAGAAGGTCAACCAGTCAACATTTCAAGTAAATGAAATTATAAATAAACACCATGGCACTCAAATGGATCAAACTCAAAAGTTCTTATATAAACCGTGTGAAACATTGAAATTTCATACACCAAAATCAAAAAAATTCCAGTGGCAGAAAATGCCACTTTTTTCTCCTCATCTTCCTCTCACACCGCCAACATCTTCACAGCCCCTTCGTAGCCACAATTGCATCACACCACTCAATCCACCAATTCGACCAAAAATAAAAAAAAATTAACATTAACCTAAAGATCAAAAAATGTAAGAAAAATTAACCAAATGAGACCAAATTTGATCAACCAAATCAAATCAAACCACTGCCATTGAACCACCCAATTCCACCAAAATAAAACATTATCCATTGAACTAAAAAATTTAGAAAATCAAAAAATTAAAAACAAAACAAAACAAAACAAAATTGAGGGAGAAATCAATCATAATGAATTGATTGGATTGTGTAATCCTTGATGGTCGGTACCTGTGTTTGATCCCTGTAAAAAAAAAACCCAAAAAAATTACCAAAAAAATCTAATGATGCTCACACTTCATTAAGACAGAATTGATTAATGTGGAAAGCAATGATATGATTGACGAGGCTATGCCCGTGGTTTTGTTGGTGGTTGATGGGTGGCCGTGGTCGAGGGGCTAGATGCTGTTCCGTGGGTGGTGTCATTTGGCCCTGGTTTTCGTGGCGAACGTGAAAGCAGGACAAAGAGAGTTCTATGGCGGTCTTTAAGGAATTGATATATGTGTGCACCTGAGAAGTCCAACCTCGTGAGCCAATCTGTTTGATTCCCTTGAACACACCCAGCAGTAACAAATTCCTTCCTCCTATAAAAAAATACAGTTTTTTTTTTTTTTTTTCATTTAAGCAATTCTACAAACATTTGGAAGACACAAAAGTTCTAATAAATCTAGACAAATATACTTTGAATTGATCAGAGGAACAAACTGCCTTCAAGCAGTGCATTTGTGCGCGTGGTCATGTGTGTGATCGTGTGTGTGGTAGTAGCAGAAAGAGGTCGTGAGCATGTCTGCGTGCATCTGTGTATGTGTGTGTGATAGTACCAGAAAGAGATGGGGAGATGGAAGACATACCTGGTGGAGGAGTGAAGAGAGAGAATAGTGAGGGAGAGAGACAGGAGCGGGATGCATAGGGCTTAGAGAGAATAGGTCAGGGGAGAGGGTAGTCGTTTACATAGCATGAAGGGAGAGAGAGGAAGATTTGGGGGTAAGATATTAGGGCATGAATTGGGGGATTGCGTCTGATATGGATAGACATCGTCTATAGAGGAGAGAGAGAAAGAGGCGTGAGTCAGGAAATGTTATTGGGCGGAAAAACAAAATTCAGTACTCACTGTAAACTGTTAGATCAAAATTTTTGAGATGATCTGAAGAGTCTTTTATGTTGGGATTACGTTGTCCGTTGGATGTGTTTATGTTTTGTCTCAAAACGATCTAAACCTCTCTTTGTCTCCAAAATTCAAACTCAGCTCTACTTTATTATTTACTAGCTAATACCTGTGCCTGAAGGCACTGTGTGACACAACAAAATTGCCCGAATAAAAAATCAAACCCACAAAAATTAGCAAATGGGAAAAAAAATTTAGTAACCAAAAAAGAAATCATAGAACCCACAAATACTAATTGAGCTGAACTTAAATAACCATAATTGATTATCACGTCAATATTTTCAACCCTATTAAATCTGCACATAATAACTCAATACTCACGATCATCACGCATACACATTTCATCTTATAATATTACATAAAGGAGAATTATTTATAGCAATGCAACATCATTTCCTCCATGGAACAACACAAAATTTTAGGCTTGATTAAACATCAATTTTTACTCTTGAATAACTATAAAACCCATTAAGCATGATTTAAAGTAGTCATAGTGGCAACTAAGCAACCAAATAATAATCAAAAACTCCCTAAATTAGTAATTGAAACTCTTGAATGAACGACACAAAGCTAGGTGCATACAAATTAGTGAAGCATGCACGACTACAAATAAAGAAACTGATTAAAAAAAACAAACACAAATTGCAAGGTCAAACAGTAGAATGACAAAAATATACACAAACCTCCTAATTTTCATTCACGAAAGCTTTTCCAATATAACATGTTGGTCGAATGAGCAATTCGGCAAAACAGTATTTTAATTCTGTATGTTTTTACCTTTACACTTTATTACTCACACTATGCTGAAATGAACCCCATTTCATTTGATTTTGGCAAAAGTTTCCTGAAAAAAAAAATTCAAATCAACTTAAAAGTTAATTGTCAATTTTTCCGATGTTCTGGTTTTTATATAGGCATTTTGCTGACATTCAATAACAACCTAAAGAAGAAGCATGTCACAAAGGAAAAGCAACACCTAGCTAACAGAACATAATTGCCCTTTTGTTTAAAAGGGGAACTTAGAAAAAAATTTATAGCATCGACATTCAAGGATAATAATAAAATATAGGAACTGTGATGGTTATTGAAAAAGACACAGGCCCCACCTCAATATTAATTTTTATAACAGATCATTGTCGTAACTCCATTGTGACTGTAGTGTCACATACAGGTTCGAATTCACCTAAACAGTCTCTCCATAAATCAGGATAAGTTTATATATATCTGACACTCCCTAGACCCTGTCTGTCTGGTCCATTACGTTGCCTTTTTTTTTTTCCTTACAGGCTAACTCTTACCTACCGATGATGTTTTACGATTATAATTTATCAAATACTCAGTTATGGTGAAGTAACATGATTTTGAGGAGATTACAGTACCAAACTGAGTGATGCCAATGCCTATTCAAACATTTTGAACAGGCCCATATCAACAGAACATAAGAAGTATCCTCTAGCAGGATAGTAGTGAAGACTGAAATACAACTGATAAGGGGGAGGATGATTACAATATTTGCTTCTTTTTCATTAATTTCCATTCATCATAACAAAAAAAAAAAAAGTAAAACTGACACATAAAAACACAGAACACGCAGGATTATGTGATTCGACTCAAAAGCCTATGTCCACGGACGAAACATTTCGACCAAAAGTCGCTTATACCCACTTTTATACAAATGTAAAATGTATAAGCACCCATATTCATTGTTTTCGGATTAGATTAGATTTTCAGTCTCTGATCACATCAGATATCCAATTCCTGATTGAATTAGATTTGTAGCTCTCCACTTCATATTCTAGGGCTCATAAAATTGTCATAAACAGCGCCATGGGGGCTTTATGACGGATTGATATTATGAATCAGAGTGGAATACATGACATTCAATAAAAACCTAAAAACACTTTGTCAGATCAATACTCATAATGGTTCATTGAAAGAAAATAGATTCGCAATCAAAGAAGATTGCTACACTTTAAACAAATAGGAATTAAAAACCTTAAAATCTCCAAACATTGGTATTACCTGGCCATAAACCCAAAATTTACAACCAAATCTTCCATCAACTGAACTGACCCTGACCCCTAAACAAACGATATCACATATAAACACAAACCTTGAGAGATGGGTGGAGTGGGAGGCATACCAGGTCGACTATGGATCACGGTGTTTGTTAGCGTTGCGATGCTATTGGCGATGAATGGTTGCATCGCGGTATCTATTGGGTGGCGGGATAGCGGTGGCTACTTCGTTCAGGTTGCTATTGGTGGCGCCGGCAGCGACTATAAGAGATGGAAAATAAGAGAGAAGAGAGATGGGGAGAGGAAAGAGAAGTTGCATTTACGTTGGAGAAGGGATATTGGGATAAGAGAGAGGAGAGATATCTGGAGACAGAAACACTAAGAAAAGAGCTAAGAGAGATAACAGACGTATGAGGAATAAAAATAGTGTAGACCGTAGAGTCCTGTGATGAGAAGCAAGATTTGAATTGCTAAATATGGTTGAGGAGAGAGAGTCTGTATGAGAGAGATAGAGACGTATGAGAGATAAGAGTGTAGAGTCTTACAATGAGAGGCTTCTTCATGGGCAGGAAAAGAAATTCAGGACTAACTGTAGACCGTTAGATTAGTATTTATGAGATAATCTGAACCGTCTTTTATGTTGGGATTACGTTGTCCGTAGGATGTATTTATGTTTTGTCTCAAAACGATTTGGACCTCTCTTTGTCTCCAAAATTCAAACTCAGCTCTACTTTATTTTATATATATATATATATATATAATAATAATAAATCATATGGGAAGTTGAATTTTATACCCTACATATTTTTCCTCCCAATTCTATAACATCATTCATCTTATCACATGCTCAATCATTTAATATTTAATTAATTTATAGTTTAACATATTTTTTATTTCAGATATTATCTATATACAATAGTATACACATGTTGAGAAAATTTTGTCGGATTATGTATTTTGAGAAATTTTTGTGGATATTTTTAATAAAATAATGGGTAAAAATAAATTTTAAATGATGTAATCAAATAAATAAAGAAAAAAATATTGTTATTTAATATAATGAGATCGATTTTTTGGCCACTCAAATTTTATGTTTTTTCGTGCCTTCAAGCACGAGATATGCCTAGTATATATATATATAAAACGTGCTTTACACGAAGACACTCTAATTTAACAATGAGTTAGAAATTATTTCCACTAAACAAATGTTCTAACTCCGGCCCTGATTCTCAATATGCGCCTTAGTAAGTAAGGGAGGTCATTTCCAGTTAGTTTGTAATTTAATTGCATTGTGAGTCACCGTTTGGCTATCTGTGTAAAATGACAAGAAACATATGGTCACTTGAAATGTGCCTATACGTCTTGTGGCTTTTTGTATCATCACTGTGTGGTATGACCAATCAATTATAAATAACTACATACAATTAGTAAATCTCATTATTATAACCACAATAAATTCTATACACCATATTATTATATGAAATTAATTGGGTTCACTTGTTCTACTTATTAGTTTATAATTGGTCAATAATATAATGTGACGGTATCTGGTTTTGAATGGTGTTGCTGAGACGTGGATGCTTCCGTTTGTGAATCGCAATACCGTGCCATGACTTGCAAACAACACTAAATCAGATGTAATCGGAGTCTGGAACCAAGTTATTCAGAATTGAATCCAGAAGGTGATTCCGAAGCAACACCCAATTAGATGAGTACTCCCTCATGAAGGCCATCCCTGTGTTTGATCGATCGGATTCAATTTCATCTATTTTTCTTTAATTCTACGTATTTTTCGAAACACCTGAATTGGGGGAGGGATTAAGTATGGCCGGCGGCAGTGATGGTGCTGTGGCCAACGACGGAAGCGAATCGAACAGCAACGCCGGCGGTGATGGAGTCACTGTCAACGTCCGATGCTCCAACGGTCCGAAGTTCACTGTATAAATATACTTAGTAGACAGAGCAAAAGAGATCAAACCCGGAAGCGATAGGAAAGAGAAGAGAGAAAGTACAGAGCAGAAAATAAGAGAGAATATTAAAACAAACTACATGTGGACATGAGCCAATATTTTTCTTCTTCTTCTTTTTCTCTCCTTACATAATAACACATGCATACTACTTGTTTTCGTTATTCAATTCATGAATCGAGTTTTGTAAGACCTTGAATTTTACAGTTCGTGATATTTTTCATTACTCATCCTTCATTGCTTTCAGGGATTTAATAGACGCTTCAAGGCAATCAGCAAAGTTCTTGACCAAATCATGGAGGTAATTCTCAATGAGCATGAACAAGATGCTAGCAGAGGGTTTCAAAACCGCGACAAGGACTTCGTCGACGTAATGCTATCATTGATGAACAAGTCCACCAACACTCATGATCAATTATCATACACAATCAATCGAAACAGCATCAAAGCTGTCATACTGGATATGATCGCGGGAGCCATTGATACTTCCCATACTGCCATTGAATGGATTTTCTCAGAACTGATTATGCACCCGAGGGTGATGAAACGACTCCAAGAAGAGCTAATGAGTGTTGTAGAAGGAACTCGAATGCTTGAGGAGAAAGACCTGAATAAATTGGAATACTTAGACATGGTGATTAAGGAGAGTTTGAGACTTCATCCAGTGGTTCCATTATTGGTTCCTCGTGAGTCCATGGAGGACATAGTGATTGATGAATATGACATCCCCAAGGGGTCACGGATTATTGTGAATTCTTGGGCATTAGGGCGAGACGCTAAAGTGTGGTCAAAAAATGTGCAAGATTTCCTTCCAGAGAGATTTATCAGCAACAATATTGACCTAGGAAGTCGTGATTTTCAGCTCTTGCCATTTGGGGCAGGGAGAAGAGGCTGTCCTGGGATGCATTTGGGGTTAATCAACATAAGATTGGTGGTGGCCCAGTTAGTGCATTGCTTCAACTGGGAGTTACCTAATGGCATTTCACCTAGTGAGTTGGACATGAGGGAAAAATTTGGTTTAACAACGCCAAGAGTCACACATTTGCTCGCTTTGCCAACTTATCGTCCGCATTAATCAAACTTATAATAGTTTTCTTGAACACCACTATTTCCCCTCCCCCTCCTCCTCCTTCAAAAAAAACACTGCATTGGTTATATGGTCACAATTAAACAATGTGATAGAATGATAAAATAAAATGTTGTACTTCGAGAATAAGTTTTCTGTCTATGGTGGAGTCGGGGAGTGTAAGTGCAATACAATCTTAATTACTTCTATTTTTGTTTAGATAGAATATGGGACTCGAATGCACGATGTATTGGTTGAATGAAGGATGGAGTTAATATTTTGTCCTAATAGGGGCTAAACAATAGTATAGTTGGAAATTTATTCAATTCGATTATTCAACAAGTGACAAAAAGTTAGTTACATAGAACTTATCAAAATCAATTTTCATAAGATACTATTGTACAAATTATTTTTAAGTCATACATTCCAAAAATCGATTTTCATAAGATACTATTGTACAAATTATTTTAAGTCATATATTCCAAAAATCGATTTTGGCTTAGCATCGTAAAATTTATCTTGTGATGATGTCATCGTCCACTTATTACCATATGTATAAATAAATAAATAAATATATATATATATATAATGTCTATAATTAAATTATGATTACAAATTATAGTTTGGTAATATTGTAGTAAAAATGAATCGAGTCAATGCATCTAAATTAATATTCATCCACGTGCTTACATCCGTCATTTATAATTGTTAAATGTCAAGTCTTAAAGATTTTTGAGGACAATAAAATACCCTACATATAGGGTTTTTTGAAAATCTAAAACCAACATATCATTTTAAAAACTTAGGAGGGTTATAGAGAATTTTTGAAAATGTTAGGGGTCAATGACCCCTTTGCCACACACACACACACACACACAACCACACCATCCCAAATGCACAACAACACACACACACACACTCATCGATGTGGTTGAAATTTTTACTCTTCAATTTGTTTTGAATTTCTCAGAATTGGTGGAGGGTGAAATTTAGTTTTTTGCACGCTTGTTGTTATTATGTTGCTAAATCTTATGGGGATTTGAACTATGGTCATTCTTCGTTGCTTTTGAATCCCAATCATTCAACCAACTTACTAAAGTATCCGACTTTTAAATGGTACCAAAAAAAAAAAAAAAAATTCACCAGCTGAATCAAATATATATCACCAGTCTATTGCATTTCAATTTATGAATACATGATTGTATTTGATTAACAGTTAGAAGTATTTTATACAGAAAAGATTATGAATTGATAATAGTACTAATTTAAGTCTAATTAGAGATCAATGCGTGGTGGAACTTTGTTAAGCAGTACAATTTATGGGGCAGCTTGAAAAGGTTTTCTTGAACCAGAGCTGTACCTACTCTATTCCTTGCAAGAACTGCAACCTTTCTTTCCCTGCATCATACTCAAAAAATTTTATTTAATTTATATTGCAGTATTTATTGGGAATTTTAATCGAGTGTTCTGATGTTTTATAGAATTCTTCACGGGAATTATCTGATTAGTATAGTACCCAAAGAAATTGGTATGTGAAAAAACCTCAAGGTCTTGGACTTGGGTGTGAACCAGCTTTCCAGACCAATTGGGAATTTAACTAGGATTGGGACTATGTAAGTGAAGTTTTAGTGTTTTAGAAGGAGGATGCTGGGAGTGATTCAAAGGATTTGGGGGATGCTTTTGCTTCTGATTCTACCCTTCTACCTTTCTTATATTTTCTTCTTATTTTTCTTGTCTATAGTTAGTGTATAGGTTTTAAAAGAACCTTAGGAAGCTTTCTTTTGGTTAGCAATAGCCTAGAGAAGGCTATTACATTTTGTATTTTTGTACCTAAAAGCACGACGGATATATACATGAAGTCTTTTTGATTCCATTGGTGTCCCAATTATTCTTTAAGCATATGCATTTCAATTTGATGATAGTTATTACGTGATGAAATGTGCATTGGAATTTCTAGTGTAATGTTAGGAATTGTTTATGTTTCTTTATTTTTAATTTGCTAAGAGTCTAGCAAAGTCTAAGTCGGGGGTGTGATGAGAAGATAATATTGCATATTATAGACCTCATATCATTCATCTTAACTATGTTAGTTACTTAATTTTGTTTTAGTTTAGTTTTATATTTTATGAAGGAAATTGGTGTTTGCAGGTGAACACATGTAAAAGCAAGGTTTTTAACACTATTTCATGATATAGAGGACTTTGGGGATGATTTTAGGAGGTTCAGGAGTTAAGCCAAAGCCACTTTGAGCATAAAACTAGAATGTTTCAATGATTGAGTTGTTTAGATTAATTGATTAATTAAAGTCGAAAATACTATAGATATGTTTATCTTATTGCTTACCCGTAGACAGCTAGGTCTAGTACGAGTAATTCTTGGAATCACTGCAATCGAAGTGAGTTTAATTCTTTTAAAATCAAATCAATTGACTTGAATACACATTTGTTATTTACAATTAGATGTTTAATGAATATATACAATTTGAGTGCATTTGAGTATAATCGTAAATAAGTTAAAGAATTTGAGTCAAAACACTTGTTTAGGAAGAGATGAACTCTACCAATTAACAAGTTCTTTTTCTTTAATTGTTAATTCGTAGTTGATACTTTCTCTAAACCAACTCTCAAAATTCAAAATTTTATTTTTCTTTTGGCTTTCACCCTTTGAGCCTTCGTTTTCCTGAAGAGACGACTTCGATAATTGGCTGAGTTATAAATACAATACCCTTTTTTACGCTTGAGAATACCTAAGGAGCAAGCAAGAAACTCAGTTTCTAATAGCATCTATTCTATGACCGGAACAGGGAAGATACACGTTACACCCCGATTTTGAATCAAAAGAGAGTTTTTAAGAAATGACAAATTTATTCACTCTATCAATAACCGATCCGAATCTGGTGTATCATAAGAAATTTGCCTTTTTCTATTGATTCCTACGGATTCAATGAAACCAACCCATAGTGTCATACAAATTTCCACCACTTCAATTCATCATCCACATATGCACATTCATAACCCATACACATACAAACCCACACAACACACCCAAACGCATAAACAACACACAAACACACACACACACACACACACACACACACACACACACACAAATTAGACTCACACACGCACAAGAGACCCACAAATCAACACACATACCCAAATTCTATACAAATCTAACTCAGATTTGCACACACACGTACATAAATAACTCCAAATCTATGCAGATCTAAGTATATATGTATACTTCTAACAAATCTAACTCAGATCTAAGTATATATATGTGTATATATATATAAGTATACCTTTTGTTCAACAGAGAGAGGCAAGGAAGTGACAGAGTGAGAGACCTTGGGATCTTCGTTGCACAGACAGAGATGCGAGAGAGCTTCGATTCTTCGAGTCTTCGAGTCTTCGTTGCACAGAGAGAAGCGAGAGAGATCCATCACCTCTTCGTTCTTCAGGTCTTCGGTTACAGAGAGAGAGAGAGAGAGAGAGAGAGTCATGTTGGAGATGAGGATGTGATTTTTATACTTCCATGAAAAAAAGGGTGTTTTGGTGCTAACAAGATTCGAAGGCCTCATTAATTCCCCCAACCTCAGTCCGCGTGTTTTCGTGTTTGCCTGTTTTTCAAAACGCCCTTTTTTCTGTTTGCATTTTGAGCATTGTTTTCAAAACAACTTAGCTTTAAAAAAAAAAAGGGCCATGATTTATGGACTCATTTAAAAGTGACTGGATTTGGTCTATGGGCTTAATATAAGCAGCCTTGTTTTCCTGAACAATCGAGGCCAAATCCGAATCCAAATGTGAAATCCGATCCAAACCAAACTCACTTTGATTTGCCTGAGTAGACATTAAACCTGGAAGCACCGAAGAAATAGGGGTAGTTACAGAATCCTCCTTTGATAACTGCATATACTCTAACCGAACAGCAGTTGGTTCCGTAACTGCTTCCACCGGAGAAATATTCACCTCCACCACCAGAATATCACACTTGATCAGAAGAAGAGATTTCATAACAGTTGCGTTAAGCCAAGGACCAAACTCTTTACTAACATCCAATCCTTCATTTGCATTATGAATTATAGAACAATGTTTCGAAATATGACCCAAACGACCACACTGAAAACACATATGTGGCTGTCGTTCATACTGGAATATAGCAAAACTCTTTTCACCCCCGAACTCCGAAACGTAATTCCACGCCTTAAAGGTTCCATAATATTAATTCTTACCTTCATTCGGAAAAATTTCATCCCACCATCAATAGTAGCCCGAATTTCCACTGCCTCATATTTCCGGAAACTATCTGCAATCTTCAGAGCAACTTCCTTTGTACAACACTCCCTTGGAAGTCCTATCACATGAATCAAGAAATAAATTGTGTCGAAATCCATTTGTTTAACCTGACAATTCAGAGCCCATTGTTGACAAACTAAAAGTTGATTATCAAAACACCAAGGCCCCATATGAATAACTCTGGCAACATCCCTTTTATTTGTGAAGAAGAACTGGAATAAGTGGGGGTTAACTTTGAGCACTCGTAGATCCTTACATCCCCAAACAGAGGACATAGTATTTTGTAAGATAATAGGATTAACATGCTTTGCAGTGATGAGTTTACCGAAAAAACTCCTTTCACATTTAGCAATACCATCCACAATATCAAGGACATCGCTTTCCTCAACAGAGAGAGAAAAGAACTTCAACTTCTCAAAAAACTGTTCATCCATATAGGAGACGAAGTTCATACGCAGAAGGAGAAAAATAACATATTAAAGCAGACAAAAACAGAACACATTAACACCGAAGAGAAACCCAAGAGAAAACCGAGAGAACCGAAGAGAAAACCAAGGGAGCACATACACCAGAAGAATAAAACTAGGGAGAAAAGCCCAGAAAAGAACCGAGAGGAAGACTCTCGTAGGAAACCTAGAGAGAGACCGCAACCCTCCTTTAGTCGAGTTAAATCTATACTATTTATAAATGTCAATATCTGTGAAAAAAATTTAATTTTTTATTTTATCTTTAATTATTATAATAAAGTCAATTATACCACCTATATACTTTTATCTAATCTATGTTTTTTACACCTATTTGACTTTCAATTTATTTTGGACTCTTTTATAGGACTTCTAAATTCTTGTGAACTTATTTATTAGTATTATAGTTTCTTATAATTATCTATATCTATATGGAGAAGTGACTTGATCCGAAATGTGTACACCCAAGTGCAGGCGGTCAAGTTGTAGTAATAATCTGGTTTGAGTCCAGAGTCGAATCCTCAGGGAACTATGGTTGGTGTTCTTTGAAGTAAATAGTGAGAAAGACTTGTAACTGGAAGTATTATGATTTTGAAGTTGTGGGAAGTTTTGGATAGAATGTAAAATTCTTTCCAATGGGTATTTTTCTAGACAAAATATAAGATGATTAAATGTAACAAACACTCTTTGGTTCGGGAATCAGAATATGTAGTTGATTATCCGGTGCATTATGTTTATGCTTTATAACTCAATTAACTCCCGTGTCAACGGCAAATTAATCGGAAGATAGGAATGAAGTGCAATAATGGTGGACATTGAAATTTTATCATGAAGAGTTAGTTAGGGTACTTGCCTTGAATCAATGGATCTTTCCATGTAGGAGTCATCCATTTATCATAGAAAGATCCGTTGATTATACAAAGTACCTTTACTTTGCTAGGTGCATTCAATCACCCAAAAATCAAGTGGAGTATAGAACATTTAAGCATAAAGGTGATACACAAACATAATGTCCGGATTAATCTTTTACATATCTATCATCCCTTCCCAAAGAGTGAATGAGGACTACTCACCCTTCATAACTATGGTAAAGCTAGAATGATGAATAGTACTCATCCCCAAAAGGTGTTACAAAGTAAAATACTCTAAAGTAAAATATCTAAACAAGGAGTCGTTCTTCGACAAAGAACAAGTGAATCACGTTCCACCCTTCACGGCTTTGGTAAAGCTCTAGAAAAGTGGAAGAGTTTCACTCCTCTAAGGGGAAGAAGGAAGCTCCAACAATGGAAGTAAAAGAAAACAATACTTAAATTAAAAGAAAGCAATAAATACTTGGTGTTTAATTCACAACCAAGAGATAAAAATACATAAAAGAAAACAATAACTACTTGGTGTTTAATTCACAACCAAGAAATAAAAATACATAAAAGAAAATAATAAAAGCTATAAAGAAATGACAATTAGAAGAGGAGGCTCAGCCTTCCATTATATTCATACAAGCAAGATAATAATAAAAGCTATAAAGAAATGACAATTAGAAGAGGAGGCTCAGCCTTCCATTATATTTATACAAGCAAGTAAATATAAAAGCTATAAAGAAATGACAATTAGAAGAAAGAACTCTTACCATAAGAACATAAGCATAAAATCTTCAATACATGAATTGAAATGGAAGCTACAAAAGATGAAAGAAAATTTGCTCTCTAAAAACTCTTCTAAAATCTCTCCTAACTCTTAGTTCCTCTCTTGGTTTTTCCACCAATTCCACCCTCAGGTCTCTCCTTGAAATGCAGAAGGAGCAGCCTATTTATAGGCGTAGGAAGGCTGGGCAAGTGGGCAAGTGGAGAATGAACGGTGGTGTTGCTGAATGCTGATTTTTCAAATGCTTTTATTACACTTTGTCCTGCTTTTATTACACTTTGTCCTGCTTTTATTACACTTTGTCCTTCATTCTTTGCATTCTCCTGACATTGCTCCCTTGGTCTTGCGTTAATTCGGCATTTGTCCCTCAGATGTACTTCTTTGATGCCTTTGGACTTTCCTTCACTTTAGAACCTAAAATATCATCATTTAAACTCCATCAAAGTATAATTAGTCCAAAAAGAGTGTAACAATATGCTACTTTTGAGTGCTAATCACACCCCCCAACCTAAACATTGCTGGTCTCTAGCAATAAATAACAGCATAACAAAATCACTTTCGTAGATAACACGATTGCATTTAGCATATGCAATAAGCCGTTAAACCCCTAGGTGATTCCTAGTGGACGAGTTTTGTCTCGTGAAGGTTTTCAGTGAAGCTACCTACAAACTCCATTGTGAAAAAAAAATGTGTATATGCATTAGCACCATGATAGTTGAAACTTTTTTTTTTTTTTTTTTTTAGAACATAGAACACTTCTCTGTCATTGGTACGTAATATACGCAAAAATAAACACTTGTTATATTGGTATTTGAAATTCCCTATGTAGTAAGAATGATCATTCTAGCAACAAGAATTGTTATATAACAAACACTCCACTTTACTACCTTCCATGGATAGCTTCGATTTCACAAACCTCTCGTAGAATGCTCTCAGCAAAAATTCACTCCGATTATAGTGACTTGTCTCTCACGGGGCATGTGATCAGAAGGTGGCCAATCGAAAAATCACATGCACAATTAGGAAGGAAGTGAAGTTTACGGAAACAAACTAATCATGTTTGGCATAATCTCATGAAAGAATATTGATGCAATTTAAAGAAATACTATTTACCATACCCCAATTTTGATTAACAACACACACATGTAACAGACTTGAGATCAATTAGGGCTTTTCATAGGTTGTAGCGTGGCCAGAGGTCAGTGGCTAATGAAATGACGTCAGAGGTTTTCAAAAGCTATCTTTTCATTCTGTAATGTAGCACACTTCTTTCTAGCTTTTCGACATTTTGCCCAGAAATGATTTCTTTTTTTTTTTTTTTTTTTTTTTTTCATTGATTCTCCTTATCATCGAAAAGTAATCTCCACAGTTTTCCCATTTCTTTGCATTTCTGTGTCATATTGATTAATAAGAGTGTGCAAGAAAATTTGATAGCAATGGTGTGTCCAGTATGTTTTCTTGTGGCTTGGTAAATATTTGGGTTTATCAAAGAAGAAATCATACATTGAGGGCTCAAACATGGCTGACTAGGGAAATAATTTTGCAGAAAAAATGGCTAAGACTCAATATCAAATCAAAGATGGCCTAAAATCCTTTCTCAAGTATGTGAACATGTATGTGTCGTATGAACAGATTTCTTGGGGATATGTCAACAGATTACCTTAGTTGCGTCAATCAAAGCAAATTTAATGAGATTATTCAAAAATAGAGAGTGAAAGACCTTACTTGAATAAATGTTAATTATCTCTCAAAAGTATGATAAGGCTCAAAACTTACCATGGTATTCTTTATCATCTCCACTGGTAATGTCAGGTTTTTCATGGAATGTCGGTTATATACCGATTCTATTTTTGAGTCTGGTCATTCTTTACCTTAAGAATAACAAATAGCAATATACATTTGACATTTAAGCATAGAGAAAATACCATTTTTCAAGGAAGTGGTTTTTTTTTTTTTTTTTTTTTTTTTTTTTTTTAAGAAAACAAGAAAAATAAAATTCAAAATTATAAACATACTCATTTATCTATGAAAATTGAAAGAAGACTAGATGCACCAATTAAACTTGAAAAACTATGGCGTCTCAGGATAAGTCCCTACCCACACTACAGGTTGGCATTTTAGGACATTCCTTACTCCGCCCACATACTCATTTATCTATGAGAATTGAAAGAAGATAAAATGCATAAATTGAACTTGGAAATTTATGGCGTCTCAGGATCAAATCCCTACCTACACTGTTAGTTGGTAGTTCGGGACGTTCCTTACTCGGCCCACATTTTTATTTCAACAACAAGACTTTGTACAAAACTATTTTACAAAAGAGTTCAGACCCTTAACCTTCATTCCAAAACACATTTTTCCACAGCTTTGTTTTTATAGTCAAAATCTAATCCGAGTCATCGCTTGGATCTATGTCATTATCAGTGACCCTTCCAATTTCTTGTCGCACATAACTTGTAAGTCCCGGACTGGCATAAGATGGCGTGTCAGGATAATCCTTACTCTGCCCATACACTATCCAGTTTAATCGATCGGTTGCACGACCCGAAATTGGTTCAGAACACTGATTATGTTTTTTCATATGAAATATACTGCCACAATAGTAACAAGCACCCAGTCGTTTGGAACGACGATGTTTAGCAAAATTGCTTCTGCCACACAATGGTTGTTGTTGTTTCTCTCGGATCTCAATTTTTCTCACATCCCTTGCTTTTCTCATTATCACAGCATGCACATCAGATGGGAAAATGCGTAGAACTCCTAGACTAAACCAAAAAAGTTTAGGATCCATGCTTGCTAAGACTAAAGACATTCTATCTGGTTCTTTAACGTCTGCCAGTCACAAAGACAGTTGAAGCTGCATCCGATGTGATCATGAAATACAGGTACAAATACTAAAAAAAAAACGCGATCCAAAAAAAATAATTTTTTTTTTTTTTTTTTTTTTCAGATCTAAAACTAAAATTACAAATACGAAACTAGAGAAAATATACCAAAATACAAGCGGAAGGAAGAAGATTTAGGATTAAACAAACAAATTAACGAAGAAGGAATAAACCCAGAATACATAGGATTGAGGAGGATTATTTGGCAAATTATCAGATCTTACTGTAACAGCAATTACAGCATAGTCATTGGAGGGCATAGCAAATTCACAAGGAATTTTATAAAGACAAATAGCCATCAGAATCACAAGCTGTAGATATCAAATTTCAAATATATATATAAATGAAATTACAAACAAGCAATACTTACAACACTAGCACTAGTGGGCTAGTGGAGATAAGGTTGTAAGGTACAGATCTGTTCATCTGCCGAAACCTACAAACAAAATACAACAATTACTCAACTCAAGGAATATCTGGGTTTCTCTGGAAACTCCTCATCCTAAGTGTGAGAACACAAAGAGCACCCAGGTACACATACAAACATATAAGACAAATTATTAAACAAAAGACTGGATCGTCGGCGTATATGGTCATGGATTTACAGGGGGTGAGTTGTTTTTACAGAGAACAGAAAGAACGACGACGAAGAAGAAGAGAAGAAAAAGAAAGAGAAGAAGATAAGGGAAAGAAAAAAAGGGGAAAACCAACACCGGTAATGGTGGAAGAAAAAGAAAAAGGTGGAAGGCCTAATAAAGGCATTCCTCAGATTTTTTTTTTTTTTTTTTTTTTTAACTTTACTTTCGGCAGTGTCGGCAGGCGCAATAATGGCAGCAGGCGCAATAATGGTGCATAGTAATAAAAATGAGTAGGGTAAGAGAACACCTCGCACTTGAGCTTTGACCCATGCACCGATATCTGAAACTAGGAACAACAAAATTATACAACAAAATAAAGTGACATGCATTAAAAATAACATTTAATAAATAAAAGCAACTGTACTTCACTCACGGTTCCAACAAAGAACCAGACACACACTAAATTTTATACCATTAATTGCACACACCCACATTTTCTAAAATGTAATGAATGAACGGCTGCCTACTTTTGACTTTTTTTTTTTTTTTTTTTTTTTTGCCAGTCTTCACGTGGCTGAAGACTCAATTATCATAAAAGTTAAAATAGTTATACTTTGCTCCCCTATATTTCACTTATTATATATATCAACCACAAAACTTAACTATTCCTTATACTTTCCCATCAAAACTCATAATATATATACTTAAACTATTGTCAAAAATTTCAAAAATTTGGGATCTCACAATCTACCCTCCTCAAAAGAATTTCGTCTCCGAAATTCCTTAATTCACCAAAAATCCCAAAATTTGTAGGGGTACAAAGTGTAACACAAGAAAGAAAAAAAATATAAAGTGTTTATTATTCAAAAGAAAGGGGTGTTATTAAATTTTTTTCAATAAAGTTGTAATTATTCTCAATTCACTAAACCGAATGAATATAAAATTTCAGATTTTACACTACTAACCCCTTTATTTTACTTATTATATATTTCAACCTCTCTATTTTACTTATTATATATTCCAACCCCTTTTTTTTTTTTTTTATGCATCCTAAAAGGAATCAAAATAAACATTCTTAAGCCAAAAGAGTTTGTACAGAACATAAAAAAAAAATAAAATAAAATAAAATAAAATAAAATTTACAGACTCGGACCTTCAGCTTTCATTCCCAACCTCAGTACACTTTTCCACAGAGGTCAATCCGATTCCCCCTCCGTATCTGTGTAAAATGGACAACTAGTAACTCTCCCAACTTCCTCTCTCACAAATCGGTTAAGCACAGTACCGGAATAGCATGGCGTATCAGGGTAATCCTTACTCAGCCCATGTTTTATCCAGTTTAATCGATCGGTTGCGCGACCGGAAATTGGTTCAGAACATTTGTTGTATCTTTTCTCATGAAAGTATCTGCCACACTGTTTACAGGCACCAAGTCGTGTAGCACGACGACGTTTAGAATAACTGCTTCGGCCACAGAGGGGTTTCGCTTGTTTTTCTTTGATTTCAGCCTTCCTTACTAATCTTGCTTTTCTCATGATCATGGTATGTACATCAGATGGAAAAGTACGTAGGACTCCTAGACTAAACCAAAAAAGATTTACATCCATGATTGCTACTCTATGACCCATTATCTGGTTCTTTTACGTCTTCCAGTCACAAAGACGATCAAAACTGACCCACAGATATTATCATTAATACAAGGTACATAATATGAACAGATACAACAATAAAAACAAAAAAAATTTACAGAAAATTTTACGGGTTCAACCTGCGCAGATCAACTACTGTAAACTGCAGATCAACTATTGTAAACTGTAGATCTCACCCCCCAACCTAGACTGAACATTGTCCCCAATGTTTCGAGTTTTTCGGTTTGTAGAGCTTGAATACGCAGTTAACTGTGGAGATCTGTTCAATCGCCGATGACCTATACCAAAAAAAAACAGAGATTAAGCATCTTTGGGGTGGTCTGGGTTTTCATTGGGACAAAAACCCTTGATCATCAGTGCGGCCCGAAGAAGAACAGCCATAAGTAAATAATACAAACAAATGTAGATCATGAGAAGGAGGATAGGGTCATCGAAAAATGCAGACATGGTACTGTTATGGGTTGGATCGTGGTACAGAAGACCAGATGCAGTGGAGAAGAAGAAGAAAAGAGAAGAAGCAGAAGAAGAAAAAGAAAAGAAAAGAGTAAAGGTGTGGTGAGGAAAAGAAAAAAAAAGAAAAAAAAAAAAGCGATGGGAGCCTTATAAAGGCAGTCCATCGTGTCGGGTGTCTGACTGACCCGACCCTTTTTTGTGTCGGCAAGCGTAATCTCCGGAGTGATATCCGGAGATACTTTCTGGATCCATTAAAAAAATGGTCTCCACATTTTGGACAAAATTCTCCACAAAGGGTTTTAATCTCTGACCATTGACGGTAAAAATGTTACCGTTTGATGGGTTCTCCACTTCCACTGCCCCATGTTCAAATACCTTTTTAACAATGTATGGTCCAGTCCATCTTGATTTCAACTTACCAGGAAATAGGCGAAGTCTCGAATTGAAAAGTAGAACCTTTTGATCAGGTTCAAAAGATTTTCGCACTATGTTCTTGTCATGAAAAATTTTCATCCTGGTTTTTGGCAATCTTAGCATTTTCATATGCTTCATTTCTCAATTCCTCCAATTCATTAATCTGAAGCTTCCGTGACAGTCCAGCCTTGTCTAAGTCAAAATTCATTGCTTTAATAGCCCAGTATGCCCTATGTTCCAATTCCACAGGCAAGTGACATGGCTTTCCATAGACTAATCGATAGGGAGACATGCCCAAAATTGTTTTAAAAGCAGTTCGGTATGCCCAGAGCGCATCAGTTAGTCTTAATGACCAATCTTTGCGATCTGGGTTCACCGTTTTTTCCAAAATTAATTTGATCTCCCGATTAGCTAACTCAGCTTGTCCACTGGTCTGTGGATGATAAGGGGTTGCAATTTTGTGAAAAATCAAGTATTTTTTCATTAAATTCCAGAAGGGACGATTGCAAAAATGAGAACCCCCATCACTTATAATGGATTTTGGAATTCCAAACCGAGATAAAATATTTTCTTTTAAAAACTTGATCACCGTTTGATGATCATTATTTCGGCATGGAATTGCTTCAACCCATTTGGATACATAGTCTACGGCTACTAAAATGTATAGATAGCCAAAGGATGGGGGAAATGGTCCCATAAAATCGATACCCCAACAGTCAAAAATTTCGATCACCAAAATTGGGTTTAAGGGCATCATGTTTCTTTTTGAAATGTTTCCCAACCTTTGACATCTATCGCAAGTTACGCAAAAAGCATGGACATCTTTGA
Organism: Ilex aquifolium; assembly: GCA_951799425.1. Lineage (NCBI taxonomy): Eukaryota > Viridiplantae > Streptophyta > Magnoliopsida > Aquifoliales > Aquifoliaceae > Ilex > Ilex aquifolium. The sequence goes on along the minus strand of OX637392.1, from coordinate 49,527,543 downwards.
AAAGTGTGGGCCAGTAAAATCCACACTGCAAGATTTTTGCAGCGGTTTTTCGAGATGAAAAATGACCACCACATGCTTCTGAATGACAAAATGTTATTACCTGTCTACTTTCCTGAGCGGGGATGCAACGTCTTATGATCTGATCCTTACAGTACTTGAATACGTAGGGATCTTCCCAAAAGAAATTGCGGACCTCCCTCAGAAACTTCTTTTTGTCCATGGGAGTGAAAAATGGAGGAAGTGTTCCGGTAGCAAGGAAATTAGCAATATCAGCGTACCATGGGGTTTCATCAATCCTGAATAGTTGTTCATCGGGGAATTTTTCATTGATTGGCAGTTCATCCTCATGAAATTCATAAGTTAATCTTGACAGATGATCTGCCACCACATTTTCCACACCCTTTTTGTCCTTAATGACTAAATCAAATTCTTGGAGCAAGAGGATCCATCTCAAGAGCCTTGGTTTGGCATCTTTTTTTGTAAGCAAAAATTTCAGTGCTGCATGGTCAGTAAATACAGTAACAGAAGAACCAACAAGATAAGATCGAAATTTTTCCAATGCAAATACTACAGCAAGTAATTCCTTTTCAGTTGTTGAGTAATTCATTTGGGCATCATTTAAAGTTTTACTTGCATAGTAAATCACATGTGGCTTCTTATCTTTTCTTTGTCCCAAAACAGCACCTACAGCATAGTCACTAGCATCACACATCAATTCAAAGGGTAGAGTCCAGTCAGGAGGTTGCATTATTGGGGCAGAAATTAACATGCCTTTGAGTTTGTCAAAGGATTTTTGGCACGCTTCATTCCAGTCGAAAATGACGTCCTGACTCAAAAGATGACACATAGGTTTTGCTATGGTGCTGAAGTCTTTTATGAACCTTCTGTAGAATCCTGCATGACCTAAGAATGATCGAACATCCTTCACAACCCTAGGAGCAGGAAGATTCCTTATCAAATCAATTTTTGCTTTATCAACTTTCATGCCTTCAGACGACACAATGTGACCCAAGACAATGCCTTGATTCACCATGAAATGACATTTCTCCCAGTTAAGCACCAGATTTGCCTCTTTGCATCTCATCAAAACTTTTTCTAGGTTAGCTAGACACAAATCAAATGAGTCACCATATACCGAGAAATCATCCATGAAGATTTCCAAAAATTTTTCGACCATGTCACTGAACAAGCTTAGCATACATCTTTGAAATGTTGCAGGAGCGTTACAAAGTCCGAATGGCATCCTTTTGAATGCAAAGGTGCCAAATGGACATGTGAATGTGGTCTTTTCTTGGTCATTCAGAGCTATCTCAATTTGATTGTATCCGGAATACCCATCCAGGAAACAGTAAAATTCATGGCCTGCTATTCTCTCGAGGACTTGGTCAAGGAAGGGAAGAGGAAAATGGTCTTTTCTAGTCACCAGATTGAGTTTTCGATAGTCAATGCACATTCGCCATCCTGTGACGACTCGTGTTGGCACGAGTTCATTTGCATCATTTTTGACTACTGTGACTCCAGATTTCTTTGGTACAACTTGGGTTGGACTAACCCATTTGCTATCGGAGATCGGAAAAATTATCCCTGCATCCAGGAGTTTGAGCACTTCCAGTCTCACAACCTCTTTCATGTGAGGATTCAATCGTCGCTGCATTTGACGAGAGGGTTTTGAGTCCTCTTCAAGGTATATGGCATGATTACAAATTAACGGGCTTATACCTTTCAAATCAGCGATGGTCCACCCAATGGTGCTTTTATGACTTTTAAGAACTTCAATTAATTGAGCTTCTTGCAAGTCTGTGATTTTTGAAGAAATTACCACTGGATAAGATTTATCCTCACCTAAAAATGCATACTTGAGATCAGATGGGAGCGGTTTCAGTTCAGGCTTTGGTGGCCTGTCACTTGAAGATAGTGGTTTTGTACCACTTGATGAAATTTCTTCAAATTTAGGAGCCCATGTCCCCACATTGAAGGTAGGACACTCAATGGAGTTTTGTTCCAGAGAGTCAGATGAGTCAGATTTTGACAAAGTTGATTCACTAAGATCCTCACAGAATGAGTCATTCAGATGTGCTTGTATTAATGACTCAATGGAATTTATTTCTCCTACCTCCTCGTACTCTCTTGGGTGTTTTGCAATGTCAAAGACGTTCATTTCGAGAGTCATATCCCCAAAAGTCAATTTCATAATACCATTCCTGCAATTGATTAGTGCATTGGAGGTTGCTAGAAAAGGTCGACCAAGAATGACAGGAATTGGAGTTTCTGAATGAACTTCTGGATGAGTATCTAGAACAATGAAGTCTACAGGGAAGACAAAATTATCCACTTGGACAAGTACATCTTCAACAATACCCCTAGGAATTTTTACAGATCTATCTGCCAATTGGAGTGTGGTGCAAGTGGGTTTCAGTTCACCTAAACCCAACTGCTGGTAGACAGAGAAAGGAAGCAAGTTGACACTAGCTCCAAGGTCTAACAATGCTTGCTCAATTTTGAAATTTCCAATGACACATGACACAGTGGGGCATCCTGGATCTTCGCACTTTGAAGGAATTTTTTGTTGAAGTAGGGCACTGGCTTGTTCTGTGAAGAAGGCTCTTTTTTGAACATTTTGGCTTCTTTTGACTGTGCACAAGTCTTTTAGAAACTTGGCATAAGCTGGAACCTGTTGGATTGCATCCAGAAGTGGGATGTTGATTTTTACTTGCTTGAAAAGCTCGTAAATTTCAGACTGATTGTTTGCTTTCTGTATGCTCTTGAGTCTATGAGGGAAAGGAGCAGGAATAGAACACGAGGGTTCTTCTTCCCTTGATGGCTCTGGTTCTTGTTCAATCATGGGATCACAGTCATTTTTTTTTCAAGTTCTGGCTCACTTAATGGGTTGGCTGGAATTGAGTCTGGTTTTGGGTCTGGAATTAGCATGTTTCTGATGGACTTGTCAATCTTTTTGCCACTTCTCAATGTGGTGACAGTTTTGGCTTGGTCTTGTGGAGTTTCCATAGTTGATGGATTTCCCACCTGAAATTGGCCTTGTGGAGGCTTTGGTTGGGCAGGAAATTTTCCCTTCTCATGTGTGCTCATGGACTGGGTCAGCTTTTGAATGTGGCCTTTGAGATCCTCAAAAGATTGTGTGGTCTGGGCCTTGAAATCAATAAAAGCCTGAGTAGAACTATTGTTATAGCTCATTTGGGTTTGCATGAATTGATTCAATGTATCTTCAAGGTTCCTTTTGTGTGGTGGTTGATATGGAGGATATTGTGGAGGTCCTTGAGGTGGTTGTGGTGGCCCTTGTTGATGAGGATATTGTGGAGGTCCTTGAGGTGGTTGTTGTGGACTTTGTTGCTGATTCATGGGGGTTGGTTGTGTGTTTCTCCAACTGAAATTTGGGTGGTTCCGCCACCCTGGATTGTATGTTTCAGAATATGGGTTGGAGTAAGGCTTGTTGAAATTGGAAATGGCATTTGTTTGTTCCAACAAAACTTCTTTGAATGCCGGAATGGTCGGACATTCCCCAGTAGGATGCCCTGTTAGTGCACAAATCCCACACACTTGTTCTGTGGGAGGGACAACATCAACTTGATGGACCTTTTTCATCTCTAAAGCTTCAAGCTTTCGAGACAAAGTGGACATTTTTGCTCTAAGATCATCATCTTCTCTCAAGACATACTTACCCCCTTGGAAAGTAGGTGGTTTGGCTTCTACAGTGGTAGGAGAGGCTGAGTCCCACATTTGAGAACTGTCAGATATGGTATCAAAAAAATTGAATGCCTCCTCCGGACTTTTTCCCATGAACTCTCCTTGAGCCATCATTTCGACAAACTGTCGTAACCTAGTGGGCAAGGAGTCATAGAAAAATCCTACCAAAGTCCAATCTTCAAAAGCATGGTGTGGACAAGATTGGAGAAGATCTTTGAATCTCTCCCAGCTTTGATAAAAAGTTTCCCCTTCTTTGATCGAAAAATTCATGATTTGTCTTTTGAGTGCATTAGTGCGGTGCAGAGGAAAGAATTTTCTGAAAAATTCATTCTGTAGAGCCTGCCAATTAGGGATTGAAAGAGATTTTAAAGAATGTAACCATTGTTTGGCTTTATCCCTCAAAGAGAAAGAAAACAATTTCATTTTTGTCAATTCAGAATTGTCTTGAAATGTTCCACACACTTCTTCGAAGTCTTTGATATGCAGATACGGATTTTCTGTATCCAATCCCTGAAACACGGGCAATAAATGCACTGTCCCCGGCTTCACAGTGAAGTGGGGTGCATTCTCCGGAAAAACAAAACAAGAGGGGACACTATTCCTTGTGGGATGTAAGTAATCCCGCAATGTTCGAATGTTGGGTACTTCCCCCTCTCTCACATGATCTTCACCCTGCCTGTCAATATTTGCCATATTGAAGTTACAAGAATCGGCTTCTGATTTGGGTGAAGGTGGTTCAAGTTGATTTACAGACCCAGAAGATTCAGCAGGCAAATTTTGAAAGAGGCGATTGGTGTCAGTCATAAAACAAAATTATTCACAATAAGGCAAAAATATAAACAAAAAAAGAGGTTTTTTTTTTTTTTTTTTTTTCACCTTTTTCTAAAAAGAGCACCTTTTATGGTTCCCCGGCAACGGCGCCAAAAACTTGACTTGATCCGAAATGTGTACACCCAAGTGCAGGCGGTCAAGTTGTAGTAATAATCTGGTTTGAGTCCAGAGTCGAATCCTCAGGGAACTATGGTTGGTGTTCTTTGAAGTAAATAGTGAGAAAGACTTGTAACTGGAAGTATTATGATTTTGAAGTTGTGGGAAGTTTTGGATAGAATGTAAAATTCTTTCCAATGGGTATTTTTCTAGACAAAATATAAGATGATTAAATGTAACAAACACTCTTTGGTTCGGGAATCAGAATATGTAGTTGATTATCCGGTGCATTATGTTTATGCTTTATAACTCAATTAACTCCCGTGTCAACGGCAAATTAATCGGAAGATAGGAATGAAGTGCAATAATGGTGGACATTGAAATTTTATCATGAAGAGTTAGTTAGGGTACTTGCCTTGAATCAATGGATCTTTCCATGTAGGAGTCATCCATTTATCATAGAAAGATCCGTTGATTATACAAAGTACCTTTACTTTGCTAGGTGCATTCAATCACCCAAAAATCAAGTGGAGTATAGAACATTTAAGCATAAAGGTGATACACAAACATAATGTCCGGATTAATCTTTTACATATCTATCATCCCTTCCCAAAGAGTGAATGAGGACTACTCACCCTTCATAACTATGGTAAAGCTAGAATGATGAATAGTACTCATCCCCAAAAGGTGTTACAAAGTAAAATACTCTAAAGTAAAATATCTAAACAAGGAGTCGTTCTTCGACAAAGAACAAGTGAATCACGTTCCACCCTTCACGGCTTTGGTAAAGCTCTAGAAAAGTGGAAGAGTTTCACTCCTCTAAGGGGAAGAAGGAAGCTCCAACAATGGAAGTAAAAGAAAACAATACTTAAATTAAAAGAAAGCAATAAATACTTGGTGTTTAATTCACAACCAAGAGATAAAAATACATAAAAGAAAACAATAACTACTTGGTGTTTAATTCACAACCAAGAAATAAAAATACATAAAAGAAAATAATAAAAGCTATAAAGAAATGACAATTAGAAGAGGAGGCTCAGCCTTCCATTATATTCATACAAGCAAGATAATAATAAAAGCTATAAAGAAATGACAATTAGAAGAGGAGGCTCAGCCTTCCATTATATTTATACAAGCAAGTAAATATAAAAGCTATAAAGAAATGACAATTAGAAGAAAGAACTCTTACCATAAGAACATAAGCATAAAATCTTCAATACATGAATTGAAATGGAAGCTACAAAAGATGAAAGAAAATTTGCTCTCTAAAAACTCTTCTAAAATCTCTCCTAACTCTTAGTTCCTCTCTTGGTTTTTCCACCAATTCCACCCTCAGGTCTCTCCTTGAAATGCAGAAGGAGCAGCCTATTTATAGGCGTAGGAAGGCTGGGCAAGTGGGCAAGTGGGCAAGTGGGCAAGTGGAGAATGAACGGTGGTGTTGCTGAATGCTGATTTTTCAAATGCTTTTATTACACTTTGTCCTGCTTTTATTACACTTTGTCCTGCTTTTATTACACTTTGTCCTTCATTCTTTGCATTCTCCTGACATTGCTCCCTTGGTCTTGCGTTAATTCGGCATTTGTCCCTCAGATGTACTTCTTTGATGCCTTTGGACTTTCCTTCACTTTAGAACCTAAAATATCATCATTTAAACTCCATCAAAGTATAATTAGTCCAAAAAGAGTGTAACAATATGCTACTTTTGAGTGCTAATCAAGAAGTAAAATCCTACATATCTTAAATTATTATACACATTGAATTCCACGGTCCAATATATATTTTATTTTATTTTTTGATATGTAATAATATTATAATATTATAAACGATCTAATCAATCTATTTAATAAAAGTAAAATTAATAATTGTATAATATAATTAGATGTGCAAATGCCTAAAAGTGTCGAAGATATATCTAAATAAATAAAAAATTAGGTATTTAAAAATATATAGAATAAATTAATAATTAAATTTATCAATAATTAAAGTATAAATTAATTATTTGACACCTAATTTATTATTTAATTTAATTACACATATAATTCATATTTTTTATAAAAATAATATTATTTAAATTTATTTACGTGTAATGCATGGCATGCATTGCTAATTTTTGAAAAAATAGTGATTTCAACAAAAAGAAGTTTTTCAAAACATAAATTGATAAAATCTTTTTTACAACTAACTATGTCACAAGAAAAACAGATTAACTATAATCTATTGAGAAAAAAATATTGACAAAACTTAAATATAAAAACTTGATCAATATTTTTTTTATTTCAAAAAATAAGAAAAATAATTTTTTAAATTAATAAAATATTAAATTATGATAATTTTAAAAATATTCAATATATTAATATTAATAGGGCCCTAGATAAAATTTCTGCCTAAGGGCCCCCAATTACGTTAGGTCATCCTTGCTTGATTGTAACCTCTTCAACACTTCTTGTTTCATTCAGATCACTTGAAATTTTAGGAGCAGTGATATTAGTATGATCCAACCAAGCAAAAAAATTGCATTCCCCCTTGGCACAATTATTGTACATCTTTCTTGGATTATCTTCAGATTCTGAAATTTTCACCGTTGCTCTTACTTCAAATTTACATTTTTTATTGCGAAACGTTAAACCTCTGCTACTTGCTCCCGTACTCAAAGATGCCATGTTGTAACCTACATCAAGCATAAATAACTTGCATCCATACGCATAATCATATTGCATAACTATAAGCATAGCACAAAATTTAAAATTTGAACATACCGCATCAAGTATAAACCCATGTTAAATCCCATGCTCAGTGAATAATCGCAAAAACACATTTCAACTACAAACCCAATGAATAATCCAAACCCATGTTAAATCCTATCCTAAGTTAAAATTCGAACAACACAAACTCCATAATGAAAACAACACAAAAATGCCGATGAAATGTCGCATCATGCACAAATCCATTCAAAAATGCCGATGAAACACAACCCCAAAAATCAAAACAACACAAAAAATTTTAAGTTGCCGCAACAACAAAAAATGTTGCATCAACAAAAAATCCCGCATCAAGGGAATATACTCATAAACCAAACAATCGCAGCGACAAAATATATTAATTTAATGCTCAAAAAGTATCGATTTGAATACAAAACAAAGGAAGGTTGATGGAGAGATTTGCACAAAATATATTTCTTACCAGATTGCTATGTGTGATGGGAATGTAGCTTGAGCAAGATCTGAATCCTACTCATCTGTGGAGAATAAATTTGTTGCCCTAAATCATCTAGATCTGAGTAGCTTCGAACATAATTTGTTACCTTTATTGCACATCCTTCGTTTCTCTCTCTTCCTGTACTAATAGGGCAATTTGATAGCGAGATAGATTGAACGGTGAAACAAATTGAACAGCGAAGCAAATTGTTGGTGTCGGTATCGATGTCGATGTCAAAGTGTTCAAAATTTTGGCGCCAAGGGTGTTGGACATTTTGATCGAAATTTTGGGGCTGATATGGGTCTTTGAGGTTTTTGTTCAGAGCATCTTCAACCATAACTCAAATTTAAGTTAGTATTTGAGTAAAAAGCTTAATTTGATACAAAGGGCTCCAATGGACAAGCTCAAATTTAAACTAGGAGAAATTTAAATTTAAATGAGGACAAACCCAAAATTAAATGAGAGTAAAGATGACAATTGGATCTTTAAAAGAAGGTGAAATCTCACCATTAAAGATTTGGATAAAGATTTGAGTCTCCCTTAATTTAAGTAAAAAAAATAGCCTCCCTTGATTTGGTATAAGTTTGAGTAAGGGTTGGAGCAAGTTTTTTAACATCTATATTCCATTGTAATATTCAAGTACTGTCTTTTGATGTAAAAAGAAAAAAGAGGCTAAACGACGTAGTTTTGGCAAAACAACACAGCTTCATGTTCTTTGGCACAACAGAGGATCCACTTCAAGTACCGTCTCTATTCCATTGTAATATTCAACTACTAACCCTTCTTTTCCTATCAAACAGTACACAAAAAAAAAAATATATATATATATATATATATTATATAAGCTCTAATGATTCACTAAAAAACATTGGGACACAACTTACTTCAAGATTCCAGTAAGTTGGTTATTATAGCATCTATGTAGTAGGAATACACATCTATGGAACATTAAAGTAATTCACCACTTGATAATACACTGAATCAATAGTTTCATTCATTCACAATTTCTTGTTTTAAATGGGTAAATATACATTATCTTGGGTTATCCATATATACAAAAATGAGAGAGAGAGAGAGAGACTGATGTAGTCGATTTAGATCTCAGAAAAAATGGAGAACAACGAAACTTACCAGAGGATGCAAACTTTGGCCTGATGTAGTCGATTTTTTAGTCCAAAGGTCATTGATTTCACTGGTCGGGTTCCTCATCGTCAACCCTTGTCTTGGAAACTTGTCCAGATTAGAGGTCTAATTGGGAATTGAAGTAAGATTTTAAGAAGTGTGTCAAGGGCAAAAACATCATATTAGAAGGAAAAAAAGATGGTCTTCAGCTTTCCTCCAACTTTCCACCCACATTGGGGTGGGGGGAAAATGGTGGGTGGGAAGGAAAGACTTTCACTCCTCTTTTCCTTTCCCTCCAAACTAGCATCCATTTTCTTTCCACTATTTTCCATCCACTCTACTTTCCATCAAACCAAACATAGGGTAAAGAACAATTCTTCTGGATTCTCCACTTCTCAAAGATAGATTATAGGTTTGTTCTTGTTGATAGAAGGCAACAGAGGTGGCTTCGAATTCAATGTTAGTGCTGCTCGACAAAGGAACATCCATGTGCTTTTGTGAGCAAAGCAAATAAACTTTAGATAGTGTCATCATTGCATGGTTGTGTACCTCGATGTACTTTGTGACATAATAAGTACTTGATTCCTTCTTTTTTCGCACTTCCATTCTTGCTTCACAGCCCACACGAGTTATTGTTTTCTTTTGCTTGTCACGTTTGTCATCCCGGAGTCCTTCTTTAGAGCACAAGAAGACTCGACATTAAAGTAGATTCTTTCGCTGAAAAACATTGAGTACATTTACGATCACTAAATCCACAAATCTTTGCATAGGCATTGTAAAAAATAAATGCTTCATCAATAGAATTGAATTCTTTCTTAAAAAATGGTTTTACATCTGCAGGCACACAGGGTATGATTTTGATCACTTCCATATTTGTCACTATGTCAATTTTCCACACTTGCATAAAAAACCTGTTGAATTGATACAATATAATTACACATCAAATTACCTCTAGAAAAAAAAATCCGCAATTGATTGCCAACTTTAAAAAGACATGGACAAGTAAGGACACGAAGTTTCTGGTGAAGACAAAGGAAGAAGATAATCTCTTTAAAGGAGATCTATTTTTTTCTTCTAAGAGAATCTCCTTGATTTTCTCCATAATTAGCAAATTGCCATCAAGACTTTGCCTATAAATAGGCATTGATTTCTCCAGCTTATGGCATCCGAAATTCACTCGATTTCTGAGTGTGTTTATGGAGTGAGAGTACAATTAAACTCTCTGCTATTTTCTTGTATTGAGTGGTGAGAACTAAATGGGGTATACAAGGGTGTAAATAACTCGGGTTTGGGGATATTACATTCGAGTAGTGAGTTTTGTACTGTTGTACTCAATTTTTCTCAATGGTGAAGAATGTGTGCCTCGTGGACGTAGGTAAGAGTTTTGTCGAACCACGTAAAATATCGATGTTCTTTATTTGTATGATTTGATTATTTTATTTATTTATTTTCTAATTATTGTATTGACCAATTTGTTGCGAATGTTTCCCAACAAGTGATATCAGAGCCTCCAGGTTTGGCACAGGAAAGTTGAAAATTAAGAACAAGACCTGTACTTAAGTACGATGGTAAATCTCGATGGGTAAATTCGAGGTGGAGCCCTTTGACGAAAAAATTAACTGTAGCTTGTGTCAAAGTACTATGAAAGATATTTTGGTGCAATAAGGGCTAGTTAAAGTACTTGATGGTATCGAGAAAAAAAACCAGCAACCATGAAAAAGGAAGACTATGATGAACTTGAGATGAAGGCTATGAGCGACATCCGCTTATGCCTCGCACCGGAGGTAAAATATATATATATATATATATATATATATATCAAAATCGCTCACAAATAAATTGCTCCTGAAAAAGCAATTATATCAATTAGAATGGAAAAAGGAACAAATTTATTTGATCATCTCAATTGTTTCAATAAAATTATTACTGAGCTAATTAATGTTGAGGTGATAGTTGGAGAAGAGTATAAGGCTATTGTTCTCTTGGCTTCTCTTCCACACTCTTATAATGCACTTGTGACTACACTTTTGGTTGGAAAAAATACTCTTAATGTTGATGAGGTGACAACTGTTTTTTTTGGAGACTGGGCATTCAAGAAGCCGGGAAATAGTTCTCAAACAGAAGGGTTGGTGGCCAAAAGTGAATATAGTCAATAATGCAGAAGGATCAACCAAAAGGACCCTGGAAATAGAGGGAGGTCTCACTCCAAATCAAGAGGGAGGAGCAACGGAAAATAAAAGTGCTACTACTACCACAAGAAGGGGCACTTGAGAAGGGACTGTAATCAACGAAAGCGAGATATAGAGGAAAAAGAAAAATCTCCTAATTCAGATCAAGCAGGCATTGCACAAGATTGCTCGAACGAAAATGAAGATTTATTATCGGTTACCATATGTACGAATTATCTTGCTGACACATGGACTTTGGATTCATGATATTCTTATCACATGTGTCCTTATAAGGAATGGTTTGATACTTATAGTGTAAAACCCAAAAAATTTTTTTATTAAAATCCTAATTAAAAGGGTTAAATAGTAATTAATTGTTAAAGTACAGGTCAAAAACGTGAATTTTTATAAAATTCAAATGACGAAATGGACCTCACCGTTGGATTCGTCTCGCGAAATCTAGCTACCCAATAAATTTAAAATTCTGAAATAGTTGGATTTTTCACGTGTTACAAAGCAATCGGGTGTCACGCGACTAAAATAATTGCGATCAGTTTTATTCGCAAGACCCGAAAAATAATTTAAATTTATTTCAATAAAAATATAAAAAACTTAACACGGGACGAGATTTAATTGACTCGGAATAAAATTAGACTCGTTTAAAAGAAGAGATGTGGTGCGATGTGAGCCACACATTTAGACAATATATAAAGTGGAAGACTTTTTTTTGTCTTCCACTTTGTCTTATCCAGTAAGCTACCGAGTGAGTGAGAGAGAGAAAGGTGAGTTATTTTATTTTTTTCTCCTTCCTTTCTTCTCAGATCAAACAGTTTAATCGCTTCGGGCCAAGAATTAAAATTGTTCTACGCAACCATACCAAAGATCGCATTTTTCTCCAAAAAACTATCAAAGACGAGAATTTAGGCCTAAGGTTTGGGAAGCTAAATTCGGGCTTTCATTGGAGTTCTACTACGTGGGCTCACGCTACAAGAGGTAGGGTTTCTCCTATTTAGATTTAATTTCAACCTAAAATATGACATATGAAATGGGTAGTGTAAGGGTGTATATCACATGTTAGGCCTTGACTAGTGTAACTAGTGAGTCAAATATAGGATTTATAATTAACCTTGTAATTAGTAAAATCCTATTATAATTAACTTGGTGTAAGTTAATGTTACTGGTTTAAAGCATGTTAATTGTATATTAGCATAACTTGATGTTTTAATGGCATATCAAGTTTAATAAAATTATTAGCTTGTTATGTGATTATGAAATAATATGTATGTTAAATGATTATTTAGCATATGATTAGTGTGGTGGATTTGTGCTTATGTTTATAGAATTAATAAATATATTGCCATGTTGGAAGTAATAAGCATTCTAGTTGTGTAAATTGATGTGCCCTCTAGGTGTTTGTTTAAATGCCTAGGGGAATACAAGTATGTTAGTTGAGTTGATTATCTTACATAACATGTTTGGGATTGTGTTGAAAATGTCATTATATTGCATTCATTATGTAATGGACATTTTAAATGGTACCAAAGACAATTGCACATTGTATTGCATTGTGCATGAGTTGCACTACATTCATGGGCATTGACATGGGTGGGAGTATGTGCATGGTATGAATTCAATCACCACATAGGTGGTTGATCGTGGGCTCGGGAAAGTCGCACCAAAGTCCGGCTGAGTCGCACACGAAATTAAATGGATAAATGTGTCGGGGTATAGCAAGAAGGGCTAGATTCTCCCTCGATTGCAAGACCCGCTTACTTGGTTTATACACTTTCCGGCGGTACAATTCCAGAAAGTGTAACGAAAAAATCGGAGCCGCATGTGGGATGTTCTGAAAATTCGTTGATGGTTGGTGTCCCATTGGTGTAATACCATAAATCATCTCCCCACAAAGACACAAGAAAATGAATTAATTAGTTATTGAGTATACATAACACCAATGACGGGAGCTTGGAATGCTCGGATACATACGCATGACATTGCATGTATTAAGGGAGCTCAGGATGGGGCTTGGTGTTGGTATTGCTTGTGTGAGTCTCATCTCATGGCATGACATGATTTATGGCATTTGTTCATAATATAATTATTTGAATGAATGCATGAAATGATTGTTGCATGTGACATTTCATATGCATTTGAGTTGAGAGATATTCCCTATAAGAGTTATCCTATTTAGTGTTGGCTCACCCTTTATGGGAACAATTCTCAGGTACACCACAGGCTTTCACCGAAGGCCCTCCTACTGGTCTGTTTTGACGACAGAGCCGGACTGTGGCTCTTATTTTGACGTCGTAGTCCCTTGTACATGTTTACTTTTGGCCTTGTATAATTTTTGTAACAAAAACCTGTTTATATTTAAAAGACATGTATATGGGACTCTTTTGAGACATTTATTCTTTTATGAATGAATGTATGTAGTAATGATGATTATGGTAGTATTCGATAGTATGCAATTGAGTACGGATGAATGGACCCGGTGTGGTCAATGTTGTATAATTGCACAGGTTGCGTTTTGGGTAGAGCTCCCCGTAAAAAAGAGACTCGGCCCGAATTTTGCTAAGTTATAAAGGCGTGGTATCAAGTTACACGGTATCCACGGGTATGTCGCGGGTTGACGGGTGATCAACGGGGTAATTACTGACACCCGAATTTTGGGACGTCACAGCTTGGTATCAGAGCCTAAGTTCTCGATTTACCTAGGGCTTGCGAGACATGGGTCTAGGTCATTGCATTCATTGTACATTGCATGTTAAATGTATTAAATGTTACGTGTTATGTGTTATGAGATTATATGCATGATTAAGTGTATATAGGAATGAGACACTATGGTTAGAAATCATAACCTTAGAGTCGGGAAGGGAAAGGATGAGAAAGCCTATTGTTTGGGCATTTACCAGTAGGTAGCGTACCTCCTACGGTTTTAACTTTTGATCCCTTATTTTGGGATACTAAATTGTTGTTCTATTACTATTTGACTTGTGTGTGGATGGCAAATAGAGAGAGAGAAGAATCGGAACGGTCGAGGTGGTGGGCAGAACAACAATCAACTGCCACCGGCCTTTGACCAACAAGCCTTTATGGAGGCTATCGGCACGATGGCAGCTACTTTTGTACAAGCTAGCACCAATGCGGGTCAAGGAGGCTCAAGTAACCTCCAAAAGTTCAAGGCACACAAGTCTCTGACTTTTATGGGAGGAGTGGATCCGATGGTGGCCGACCATTGGTTCCAGCAAGTTGATAAGATCCTACAAGCTATGGAGATCACTGCCGATGCCTCTAAGATCAGGCTAGCTGCCTTCCAGCTAGAAGGAGAATCTCATCTGTGGTGAAATTGGGCAAAGGCCTCAAGGGACCTAGAGGCAATGACATGGGGAGAGTTCCGGGAGCTCTTCATGGGCAAGTACTTCCCATCAGCTGTTCGTCAAGCGAAAGCCCGGGAGTTCTTCTATTTGAAGCAGGAGAATATGACAGTGATGGAGTACGTGGCTAAGTTCACTAAGTTAGCCCGTTTCGCCAATGACTATGTGGCCATAGACTTGGCCAAATTGAGGAGATTTGAGGATGGGTTAAAGTTGTCCATCCAGGAGAAGATTGTGGGTCACCGCCTACAAGATTTGGACTCGATGGTCGAGACAGCGATGGTCATTGAGAGAGAGGTAGATGACGCAAGAAGCATCTAGGAGGCGGGTGCTAAGACAAGAAGAATGAGGGTCAATCCTCTTCTTCTAGTTCGGGAAAGAAGCAAATGAATTCTACTCCGCAGGGACATCAGGGACAGGGCTGAGGCTATCAGGGTCAAGGCCAAGGCCATGGTTAATCTTCCCAAGGAAATAGGGAGGCCCACGGACATGTTACTATTGCCACCGGTTAGGCCATTTGAAGAGAGAGTGTCCTCAGAGGCAGGGATCCCAGAGCTACGGGGCATCTCAGTCTCAGTCATCAGTGGGGCATCCACAGACCTACTTCATTCCTCCCTACCCCACCATGGGCCGAGAAAATCAGTTTCAGTTTCAGGGTGCGACACAGGGCCCTACCACTTCACGAGCGGGGACTCCGCAATCAGGCCAAATGGCCCAAGGCATGGGCCGAGGCCGGGGATAGGGCTTTCAGGCAGGGACTTCAGGGACCCAGGGACGAGTCTTCGCCATCACACCACAGACTTTATCGGCAGATTAGTCGGTAATTCAGGGTATATTTATTCTCTCTAGATTATGGACTAGAATATTATTTGATTATGGTGCATCACATTATTTTATTGCTACATCATGCCTACGAGACTTGGGCTTAGAGGCCGAGACTTTGAAGGAGCCCATGTATGTGAGTTCACCCCTAGGAGATAGAGTTTGTATTGACAAGATATGTCGGGGTTGTGAGTTGGAGATCGAAGGGACCCAGCTAACCGTTGACCTTAGGGTCATCGAGATGACAAAGTTTGATGTCATACTCGGGATGGATTGGTTGGCGGTACATAAGGTCGTCATTGATTGCGAATACAAGAAGGTTACGGCCTACACTTTAGACGGAGTTTGTTTCAAGTTTCAGGGGGAGAAGCACAATGCTTTACCCCATGTCGTATATGACTCCCGATGGCACGGACAGTTGATAGGTTGGCTTGCTAGCCTTACATTGGAGGACGAGGTGAGACAGGAGTTGGGTCTACCTCGAGTCGTGTGTGACTATGCGGATGTCTTTCCAGATGAGTTATCGGAGTTTCCACCGCATCAAGATGTAGACTTCATCATAGAGTTACAGCCCGATGCATCCCCTATTTCTATGACACCACATAGGATGGCACCAACGGAGTTACAGGAGCTTAAAGTCCAATTACAAGAATTGTTGGATGGAGGCTTAGGCCGAGTACCTCACCTTGGGGTGCTCCGGTGCTATTTGCCAAGAAGAAGGAAAGGACGCTTAGACTCTGCATTGACTACCGACAGTTGAACAGGTTCATTATCAAGAATAGGTACCATTTGCAGCGTATTGATGACTTGTTTGATCAATTGAGAGGTGCACAAGTCCACTCCAAGATAGATCTGTGTACGGGATACCATCAGGGAGGCAGATATCCCTAAGACTGCGTTTAGGATGAGGTATAGACATTTCGAGTTTACTGTGATGCCATTCGGATTGACAAATGCCCCGGCGACATTCATGGATCTCATGCATAGGGTATTTCAACCCTACCTAGATCAGTTTGTCGTGGTCTTTGATGATGACATTTTGATCTACTCCAAGTCTTAGGAGGAGCATGAGGGCCACTTGAGGGTTATTCTTCAGACCTTGAGAGACCATCAGTTGTATGCCAAGTTCAGCAAGTGCGAATTTTGGCTGACGAATGTGAAATTTCTGGGACACGTGGTGTCAGCTTCGGGTGTGTCAGTCGACTCGGAGAAAGTTGAGGCATTCATGAGTTGGGAGAGCCCCAAGTCAGTCTTTGAGATACGTAGCTTCTTGGGATTGGCAAGGTATTACAGGAGGTTCATTGATGACTTCCCCCGACTAGCTGCACCTATGACTAGATTGACCAGGAAGGAGGTCAAGTTTCAGTGGGATGACTCGTGTGAGAGGGCATTCCAAGAGTTAAAGAAGAGGTTTACTTCAGCTCTGATTTTGATAGTTCCGGAGAGGGGACAGAGGTACACCGTGTATTGTGATGCTTCCAAGGACAGACTTGGGTGTGTTTTGATGCAGTCCGGGAGAGTGGTAGCTTATGGTTCTCGACAGTTGAAGAGCCACTAGCAGAACTACTCCGCGCATGACATAGAGTTGGCGGCTATTGTCTTTGCCTTGAAGGCATGGCGCCACTATCTATATGGAGAGTGGTTTGAGGTGTTTTTAGACCATAAAAGTCTAAAGTACATCTTCAAGCAGCGAGACCTCAATATGAGACAGTGCATGTGGATGGAGTACCTGAAAGATTATGACTTCACTTTGCATTATCATCCCGGTAAGGCAAACGTAGTGGTTGATGCACTCAGTTGGAAGTCATGGGGAGTCTTGGCCAGTGTGGCTTCCCGGGAGTAGCAGATGCTCGAGACTATGGGACAGTTCGGGCTACACTACAGGAGTCAGGCTCAGGACACTTTGGGGAGTTTGGTGACTATGCCTTCCCTACTGAGCAGAGTGATCGAGTCTCAGGGGCAGGACACAGAGATATTGTCCATCAAGGACCGGTTACAGTCGGGTACAGGTGACGAGGCCTGGGCCATTCACTCGGATAGTAGTCTTCAGTTTAGGGGAAGGGTTGTAGTTTCTCGGTCTACGAACCTGAGAGAGGAGATTCATAGGGAGTTTCATTGCTCCCGTTTTGTTGTGCATCCAGGGGGCACGAAGATGTACCATGATCTTCGCCGCCAGTACTATTGGAGTGGGATGAAGAGACACGTTGGAGATTTTATTAGTCGATGTCTCACGTGTCAGTAGGTCAAGGTTGAACACCAGAGACCAGCAGGGTTGCTCTAACCTTTGGAGGTGGCTGAGTGGAAATGGGAACACATCACGATGGATTTTGTGACCACTTGCCACGGACATCGCGGGGGCATGACGCGGTGTGGGTGATAATGGAATGGCTTACAAAATTGACACACTTTTTGACAGTGCGGATGACCTTTATACTGGAGAAATTCTGTAGGCTATACATACGGGAGATAGTCTGGTTACATGACGTGCCCGTATCTATAGTATTGGATCGAGACCCTAAGTTCACGGCCCATTTTTGAGAGATTTTTCAGCGGGTCATGGGGACGCAGTTGATGATGAGCACCGCTTTTCATCCCTAGACGGACGGTCAGTCAGAGATGACCATCCAAACTTTAGAGGACATGCGTCCTTGATCTCAAGGGTGGCTGGGAGGAGCATTTACTCTTAGTGGAGTTCGCCTACAACAACAGTTATCAAACGAGTATACAGATGGCACCCTATGAGGCACTTTATGGGAGGCCATGTCGTTCTCCGGTTTGTTGGATGGAGGTTGGAAAGAGAGCCTCCACAGGTCCGGATTTGATTAGAGACACCTTGGAGAAGGTGAACTTGATACAAAGCGTCTTCTCACGGCTCAGAGTCGGCAGAAGAGCTACGTCGACAGACGGCAGCGACCTCTAGAGTTCGAGGTCGGAGATCATGTCTTCTTGAAGGTGATTCCTAAGAGGGGAGTAATCAGGTTCGGGAAGCGGGGAAAGCTGTCGCCGAGGCATATTGGGTCCTTCGATGTACTCGAGAGGGTTAGTACAGTCGCTTATCGGTTGGCGTTATCGCCAAATTTATCTTGTGTTCACTCGGTGTTCCATGTTTCCATGCTCCGGAAGTACACTCCAGATCTTACACACGTGGTGGATTGGTGTGAGCTGGTGGTTGATGCGGATGGGACCTTCGAGAAGGGACCGGTGCGTACCATGGACAGCCGAGAGCAGGTTTTGTGTGGCAAGACTGTGAGGCTGGTGAAGGTGTTGTGGCAGCACCGTGGGGTGGAGGAGGCAACATGAGAGTGTGAGGACACTATCCGAGCTACCTATCCGTTTCTGTTCGAGGATGGAGGTACATCTCTTATAGTCATAGAGTATTGAATGACTTTGCATGTGCATGTTGTTATATGTAGATATGGGTGTAATTTCAGAGACCAAATTCCCTTAAGGGTATTAAAATCCTAATTAAAGGGGTTAAATAGTAATTAATTGTTAAAGTATGGGTCAAAAATGTAAATTTTTATAAAATTCAGATGACGAAACGGACCTCACCGTTGGATTCGTCTCGCGAAATCTAGCTACCTAGTAAATTTAAAATTCTGAGATAGTTGGATTTTTCACGTGTTACAAAGCAATCGGGTGTCGCGCGACTAAAATAATTGCAATCAGATTTTATTCGCAGGACCCAAAAAATAATTTAAAGTTAATTCGATAAAAATATACTAACCTTAACACGGGACGAGATTTAATTGACTTGGAATAAAATTGGACCCGTTTAAAAGAAGACGTGTGATGCGATGTGGGCCACACATTTAGACAATATATAAAGTGGAAGACTTTTTTTTTTTGTCTTCCACTTTGTCTTCTCCAGTAAGCTGCCGAGTGAGTGAGAGAGAGAAATATGAGTTATTTTATTTTTTTTCTCCTTTCTTCCTTCTCAGATCTACGAAGATCAAATAGTTTTATCGCTTCGGGTCAAGAATTAAAGTTGTTCTACGCAACGAGAGCTACGCAACCATACCAAAGATCGCATTTTTCTCCAAAAAAATATCAAATGCGAGAATTTAGGTCTAAGGCTTGGGAAGCTAAATTCGGGCTTTCCTTAGAGTTCTACTACGTAGGCTCACACTACAAGAGGTAGGGTTTCTCCTATTTAGATTTAATTTCAACCTAAAATATGACATATAAAATGGGTAGCGTAAGGGTGTATATCACATGTTAGGCCTTGACTAGTGTAACTAGTGAGTCCAATATAGGATTTATAATTAACCTTATAATTAGTAAAATCCTATTATAATTAATTTGGTGTAAGTTAATGTTAGTGGTTTAAAGCATGTTAATTGTATATTAGTATAACTTGATGTTTTAATGGCATATCAAGTTTAATAAAATTATTAGCTTGTTATGTGATTATGAAATAATATGTATGTTAAATGATTATTTAGCATATGATTAGTGTGGTGGATTTGTGCTTATGTTTATAGAATTAATAAACATGTTGTCATGTTGGAAGTAATAAGCATGCTAGTTGTGTAAATTGATGTGCCCGCTAGGTGTTTGTTTAAATGCCTAGGTGAATACAAGTATGTTAGTTAAGTTGATTATCTTACATAACATGCTTGGGATTGTGTTAAAAATATCATTATATTGCATTCATTATGTAATGGACATTGTCAATGGTACCAAAGGCAATTACACATTGTATTGCATTATGCATGGGTTGCACTACATTCATAGGCATTGCCATGGGTGGGAGTATGCGCACGGTATGAAATCAATCACCACATAGGTGGTTGATCGTGGGCTCGGGAAAGTCGCACCAAGGTCCGGTTGAGTCGCACGGGAAATTAAATGAATAAATGTGTCGGGGTATAGCAAGAAGGGCTAGATTCTCCCTCGAGTGCAAGACCCGCTTACTTGGTTTATACACTTTCCGGCGGTGCAATTCCAGAAAAGTGTAACGGCGAAAACGAAGCCGCAGGTGGGATGTCCTGAAAATTCGTTGATGGTTGGTGTCCCATTGGTGTAATACCATAAATCATCTCCCCATAAAGACACAAGAAAATGAAGTAATTAGTTATTGAGTGTACATAACACCAATGACGGGGACTTGGAATTCCCGGATACATACGTATGGCATTGCATGTGTTATGGGAGCTCAGGATGGGGCTCGGTGTTGGTATTGCTTGCGTGAGTCTCATCTCATGGCATGACATGATTTATGGCATTTGTTCATAATATAAATATTTGAATGAATGCATGAAATGATTGTTGCATGTGACATTTCATATGTATTTGGGTTGAGAGGTATTCTCTATAGAAGTTACCCTATTGAGCATTGACTCACCCTTTATGGGAACAATTCTTAGGTACACCACAGGCTTTCACCGAAGGCCCTCCTACTGGTCCGCTTTGACGACAGAGTCGGACTGTGGCTCTTATTTTGACGTCGTAGTCCCTTGTACATGTTTACTTTTGGCCTTGTATAATTTTTGTAACAAAAACTTGTTTATATTTAAAAGGCATGTATATAGGACTCTTTTGAGACATTTATTCTTTTATGAATGAATGTACGTAGTGATGATGATTATGGTAGTATTCGATACTATGCAATTGAGTATGGATGAATGGATCCGGTGTGGTCAATGTTGTATGATTGCACATGTTGCGTTTTGGTTAGAGCTCTTCGTATAAATGAGACTTTACCCGAATTTTGTTAAGTTATGGATCTCGGTAAATGGGGATGTCAGTGGACCGAAGTGGGGGCTGGGGGTGTAGTCTCCATCCCCGTACCAGTTTAAAAAAACTTCGTTCATCCCTGGTCCACCCTCGTTAGCGGGTATAGTTTTCATCCCCATCCCCGTCCGCGGGTAAATTTTTAATCCCCGCCCCCATCCCCGCTTCCCCCGTACCCACCCAAGCCCAAGCCCAAGCCCGAGCCCAAGCCTAAGCCTAAGCCCAAGCACAAGCCAACATAATCCAAAATTCTTGGGCTTCCGGTAAAGAGGGAAAAGAAAATTGTTTAATACAATGAAACTAATTAATTCCTTGTATGTGGATTATTCGTTGTAATCTTTTCAAAATTGTTGAATACAATGAAACTAAAATTCTTTATTCTTTGGATCAATCGTCTTTCTTGATTGAAATTACACCTAAAATTCAATGCACCCGGTCATATGCCACATGGATCAAAAAAATCAAAGGAAAAAATATATCTATAACAATCAAAGACCAAATCCATTGTGCAGTGCAAAAGAATAGCTATTTATAATTAAACAGTTCATCCAAAGGCACTGCAAGCATACTGACCTTTGTACCAAAAGGACCTACAGGATGGTCAATATTCAAAATGTTCCGCCCCTGATCACAAACAAGCAAATAGAAACCAATATAACTCTCGATCACACACATCACCCCATTTCGTATGTTATGTAAACCAAAAGAGTCGCAAAGCTTGGTGGTGCAATCAGCGAGAGAGAGATGGAGGCGGTCGGCTGTGAGCAGCTGCTGAGTACAGGATCGGTGTTTGTGTTCACTGTGTGTGCATGAGAGAGAGAGAGAGAGAGAGAGAGAGAGAGAGAGAGAGAGAGGCGGGCGGGCGGCTGAAGGCTGATAGAAGCAGAGGTGAATATATATATATATATATTTATATTTTAACAGGTAAAACGGGGACGGGACGGGACGGGACGGGACGGGGCGGGGGTAAGGGTAAGTCCATCCCCGCACGGGTTTATTCGGGTATCCCCGTATACATCCACCGTCCAATACGTATAGTCCATCCCCAGTCCAAAAGGGGCGGGTTTGGACGAATACCCGTTTTTCCCCAGTCCACTGCCATCCCTAGGTGTGGTATCGAGTGACATGGTATCCACGGATATTTCACGGGTTAACGGGTGATCAACGGGGTAATTACGGACACCTGGATTTTGGGGCGTCACATGTAGACCCTATAATGGAGGAACAGTTCTAATGGGGAATGATTCAGTTTCCAAGACCATTGGAATTGGGACCATTAAAATCAAAATGTTTGATGATATGACAAGAACACTAGGTGATGTGTAGCATGTCCCTGATCTTAAAAAGAATTTAATTTCCCTGGGTACACTCGATTCTAATAGTTTCGTCTTTATGACAATGGGTGGGGTCCTAAAAGATATAAAAGGGATCATGGTTGTCATGAAAGGGAAATGACAAGGAAATTTATATACACTGGCAAGGAGTACAGTTACAGGTGGAGCAGTTATGACCACTCCTTTGGATCTGGGTACTAATGACAATACTCTATGACATTTACGTCTTAGTCATATAAGTGAGAAAGGTATGTAGGAACTTCATAGATGCATTCTTCTTGATGGGGTAAAAACTTGTAAACTTAATTTTTAAAAGTATTGCTTGTATGGAAAATAGTGCAGGATTAGTTTCAAAATCGGATAACATACAAGTAAGTATGTGTTGGAGTACATACACTCTGACGTATGGGGACCCGCGCCAATTCCATTGAAAGGTGGAGTGGTGTATTTTGTGACATTTATTGATGACTTCTCTAGAAAAGTATGGGTCTACTTCATGAAGCACAAAAATGAAGTGTGCGATATATTCAAGCAAACAAGGAAGCAAGTCAAGTACCTACAGACGAACAACGGAACAGAGTACACACTCCGAGAATTCCAAAGGTATTGCAATATGGAAGGGATCTCTAGACATTATACCAGTGTTATCAAAATTGGACCAGACAGGCCGATCCAACAGGTGAACCGGGGCCTAAACCGGTCCAGGTTATGAATTAGACCGCATGTGCACTAAAACCATTAAAAATCCACAAAACCGCCCGATTTTTGACAAAACTGTTAAACCAGACGATTTTGCCTAACTGGACAATTCAGATGAAAAGTGAGATATAAAAAGTTAAAAATGAAAATTCCTAATTTTTTTTGCCCTAAATCCATTCAACCGGTTCAATCCCGTCTTCTCTCCACTTCTCAGACCTTCTTCTCTGGTCGCAAAGACAAAGAACATGCAATGGATCAGCCGATCTGGAAACTCGAACTCCTTCTTGTGACGCCCCAAAAACCGGGGGTCCTTAATTTAACAAAATTTGGGCAGAGTCTCCTTTGTACGGGGAACTCTACCCAAAACACAACCTGTGTAATCATACAATCACATGACCCATCCGAGGTCCAATATACAATATTGACCACACCGGGTCCATTTATCCATACTTAATTGCATAGTATCAAATACTACCATAATCATCATCACTACGTACATTCATTCACAAAAGAATAAATGTCCTAAAAGAGTCCCATATACATGCCTTTTAAATATAAATAAGTTTTGTTACAAAAATTATACAAGGCCAAAAATAAACCAATACAAGGGACTGCAAAGTCAAAATAAGAGCCACAGATCGGCTCTGTCGTCAAAGCGGGCCCATGGCCTCGCCTTCAGTGGATGCCTGGCCGATACCTGAAAAATGTTCCCATAAAGGGTGAGCCAACGCTCAATAGGGTAACTCCTATAGAGAATTCCTCTCAACCTAAATGCATATGAAATGTCACATGCAACAACCATTTCAAGCATTCATTCAAATATGTCTATTATGAACAAATGTCATAAATCATGTCATGCCATGAGATGAGACTCATGCAAGCAATACCAACACCGAGCCCCTTCCCGGGCTCACACAACACATGTAATACCATGCATATGTATCCGGGCATTCCAAGCCCCCCTGTCATTGGTGTTATGTACACTCAATGACTAATTAATTCATTTTCTTGTGTCTTTGTGGGGAGATGATTTATGGTATTACACCAATGGGACACCAACCATCAACGGATCTTCAGGACATCCCACCTGCGGCTCCGTTTACGCCGTTACACTTTTCTGGAATTTCACCGCCGGGAAGTGTATAAACCAAGTAAGCGGGTCTTGCACCTGAGGGAGAATCTAGCCCTTCTTGCTATCCCCGACACATTTATTCATTTAATTTCCTGTGCGACTCAGCCGGACCTTGGTACGACTTTCCCGAGTCCACAATCAACCGCCTATGTGGTGATTGATTTCATACCATGCACACACTCTCACCCATGTCAATGCCCATGAATGTAGTGCAACCCATGCATAATGCAATGCAATGCGCAATTGCCTTTGGTACCACTTATAATGTCCATTATATAATGAATGCAATATAATGACATTTTCAACACAATCCCAAGCATGTTATATAAGATAATCAATTCAACTAACATACTTGTATTCACCTAGGCATTTAAACAAACACCTAGAGGGCACATCAATTTACACAAATAGCATGTTTATTACTTCCAACATGGCAACATGTTTATTAATTCTATAAACATAAGAACAAATCCACCACAATAATTATATGCTAAATAATCATTAAACTTACATATTATTTGATAATCACATAACAAGCTAATAATTTATTAAATTTGATATGTCAATTAAACATCAAGTCATGCTAATGTACGATTAACATGCTTTAAACCACTAACATTAACTTACACCAAGTTAATCAAAATAAGATTTTATTAATTACAAAATTAATTATAAATCCTATATTTGACCCGCTAGTTACACTAGTCAAGACCTAACATGTGATATACACCCTTAGCCTGCTCATTTCATATGCAATATTTTAGGTTGAAATTACATCTAAATAGGAGAAACCCTACCTCTCGTAGCGTGAGCCCACGTAGTAGGACCCCAAAGAAAGCCCAAATTCAGCTTCTCAAGTCTTAGGTCTAAATTTCGTACTTGATATCTTTGGAGAAAAGTACGATCTTTGGTATCGTTGCGTAGCTCTCGTTGCGTAGAGCAACTTTAATTCTTGGCCTGAGGCGATTAGACGGTTAAATCTTCGTAGATCTGAGGAAGAAGGTCAAGGGGTCTAACTTTTTTTTCTTCTTTTCTTTTTCTCTTTTTTTTTTCTCTCGTTTTCTGTCTCTCTGCCCAGCCGAACAAAAGTATGTATATATATATATTCTAACTTTATATTTTTAAAAATTTACATTTATGACCCATACTTTAATAATTAATTATTATTTTACCCCAATAATTAGGATTTTAATTTTAATTTAATTTTTTTTTTCCAGGTTTTACACTTCTCCTTCTTCTCCACTCGATCTGGTGACATGCAGTGGAACTCCTTTTTTTCCTTCACTCGATCTCTCCCTGTTAGTGCAAGTGTGCAAATCCCCCTCTCTCTCTCTCTCAATCGATTCAACTTCTTGCCTTTTCCTTTGTAAGTGTAGCTCAGCAGTCTTTCTGGGTATTGGTCTCTTGTTTTGTAGTTAATTCTATTAATTTTTCATTTTTTTATGTCAAGCATTAGGTGAATCGGAAGTTGTTAACAAAAGTTAAAGCAAGACATTGGGAATGATCCTAAATATCTCTTATTTACTTAAATTTGTGGAAAATTGTATGCCTTGGGACATGTTTCATATTTTCTTTTACCTAATTATTATTATATTTTTCACTATTTTATTATATGACCGGTCCGACCAGTTGACCCAACGGTTGAACCAATGAACCATTAACCCAGTCCTTCTGCTGGTTCAATTTCGGTCCGATTCTGATAACTATGCATTATACTACACCAAGTGGGCCACAAAAAAATGGTGTAGCAGAAAGACTAAATAGGACCCTCTTAGAGAGAGCAAGATGTATGAGAATCCAAATAGACCTGCCGAAGTCATTTTAGGCTGAGGCTTTTAACATAGAATGCTATATTGTTAACATGTCACCTTCGTCGGCTATTAATGCTCAAGTTCCTAAGGAGGTATGGACAGGTAAATTGGTTAATTATTATAATCTAAGAATATCTGGTTTTTCAACCTATGTTCACGTGCAAGAGTAGTAGCAATCTAAGTTAGACCCAAAGTTAAAGTAGTGCATATTTGTCTGTTATGAAAAAGGCATGAAATGGTAAAAATTTGGGATCTGGTTGCACGGAAGGTTATTGTTAGCAGGAATGTTGTCTTCAATAAAGAACATATGCTGAATTTAAAAACGGAGGAAGTCGATAAAGTGGTGGAGGCTCATGCAAATAAATACTCAGTCCAGGTGGAGCCAGATATAAGACTGGCCCAATGGAGATGATGATGCACGAACATCTTCTCAAGAAGATATATCTGGGAGTGATGTCAGGCAGCAAGAACCCATTACTCTTGCTAATGGAGGGGAGAAAAGGACTCATAAGGCACTAGTCAGGTATGATTTTGAAGACATTATTTCTTTCGCATTAACTGTTAGTAGTGGAGGTCTTCCTTGTTTTCAGGAGGTAGTCAAAAGCAAGAAAATTGCAAAAATGGATGCTATCAATCTCTACACAAGAACAACACTTGGGAACTAGTTGAAAAACCCAAGGGGCGAAAGGTGATTGGGTACAAATGGGTATATTAGAAAAAGGAACCTACAATGGAAAATGAAGGAGAAATGTTTAAGGCACAACTTATTACCAAAGGTTATAGGCAAGTAGAAGGAATTGACTGTAACGAATTTGTTTCTCCTGTTGTTAAGCATTCTTCTATTCGTGTTATGTTAGCCATGGTAGCTTTGTTTAACCTTGAGTTGCAGTAGCTTGACGTCAAGACATCATTCTTTCATGGGGAATTGGACAAAGAAATATTTATAGAACAACCAAAAGGATTTAAGGAGCAAGGTAAATAACATCTGGTATGCAAGCTTAAAAGATCCATTTACGGGCTAAAATAGTCTCCGAGACATAAAATGCTTAGTGATGGTTCTTTTGTAATTCTAATGTTTTTATGTTGATGACATGTTAATTGCTTCAAATAACATGCATGAGCTAAAATCGTTGAAGTCCATATTATGGAAAGTCCTCTAGCTAACCACTTTAAATTGTCTGCTAGATTATATCCTTATATAGATGATGAAGTGGAGGAAATGTCCCGTGTGTTGTATGCCAGTGTTGTGAAAAATCTAATGTATGTCATGGTTTGCAATAGGCCAGACATCTCATAGGCAGTCAATATTGTTAGTAAGTACATAGATAATCTGAGCAGCTAAATAGATATTCAGGTACTTGAGAGGTATAGTAAATTTCAACATCTTGTATCAGAGACAAGATGAAACAGGACATGTTGTGGGCTATGTGTAATCTGGACAAATGGAGATCTACTATATGTTACATATTTACACTTGTAGGTGGACCTATCAGTTGGAAAGCTATGCTTCAATCGACTCCCACTTTATCCACAACTAAAGCAGAATACATGACAACAGTGGAAGCTACAAAGGAGGCTTCGTGGTTGACAAGTTTGGTCAAGGAACTGGGATTGAAGCAAAAAAATTTGGAGTTGTATTGCGATAGCCAAAGTGCAATTCATTTGGCAAAGAATCAATTTTATCATTCCAAGAAAAAACACATCGATGTGAGGTATCACGCTCTCCGAGAGTGGGTGGAATAAGGAAAGATGAATTTGATGAAAGTTCATACAGACAACAATGCATTTGATATGATGACAAAGTCGATCACTTCTCAGAAGTTCAAACACTGCTTGGACTTAATCAATCTTTTGCACTATTAGATTGATGGAATATCCCAAGGTGGACTTGATGTTTTAGGTGGTGGTTATTGAATTCTAGTCAAGGTGGAGATTGTTGACAGAAAGCGGCAAAGGTGGCTTTGAATTCAATGTTGGTGCTGTTCGACAAAGAAATTTGGCGCCGGAGTGAGCTGCTGGAGTGAGCTACTAATGGGCTATTAACATGAGCTGTCGGTGGGCACCAAATATGTGCCGAATCTGAGATGAAGACTTCTTCCTCCAGGCAGCTGAAAGGACACAAAGTTTCTGGTGAAGACAAAGGAAGAAGACAATCTCTTTTACGGAGATTTGATTTTTGCTTCTAAGAGAATCTCCTTAATTTTCTCCATAATTACCAAATTTCCATCAAGACTTTGCCTATAAATAGGCATTGATTTCTCCAGCTTCCGGCATTCGAAATTCACTCGAATTCTAAGTGTGTTTGTAGAGCGAGAATCCAATTAAACTCTCTACTATTTTCTTGTATTCAGTAGTGAGAACTGAGTGGGTTGTATAAGGGTGTAAACAACTCGGGTTTTTGGATATTAAATTCGAATAGTGAGGTTTGTATTGTTGTAATCAATTTTGCTCAATAGTGAAGAAGGTAACCGGATTACGTCTCGTGGACGTAGGAAGGAATTTTGTCGAACCACAGAAAATATCGGTGTTCTTTCTTTATATTGTTTGATTATTTTATTTATTTATTTTCTCATTATCGTACTGACCAATTTGTTGTGAGTATTTTCCAACAATCCCTCTTCTAGTTCTTTTCCACCTCTACGTCGCACCATACATCTATTAAATCTCGGCATTTCAAGTGTCGTTTGGTTTTGATAAATTTGTTGGACGAAAAAACGTTCTCGCCAGACTAACACTCACTAGTGCCGATGAAGAATATTTTGTTTTTGGTAAATCCAGTGGACAAACCAATCGGATCAGATTAAACAAATTGTTATCAAATTAGGATTAAGATATGACTTAATCTAATTCATATCCGATTCGTTGACTAGTAGAGGTTGACGAACGGGCCAATCCATTGACCATCTCTTTTAAACTCGGGCCGTCTTCTTAGCTTGGGCTTGGTAGTTGAAGGTGTTGTCCGGCCCGCTATTGACCCATATCATCCCTTCCCTAGACGAACTTAAAAGAACCGCGAAACAAATCCCCCATAGCCATACCATACCATACCACAGAGAGAGAGAGAGAGAGAGATGATTCTGAGAAATATGAATCAGTGGACAACCATGCTTAAAGAAGCACTAGACCAGACCTTGCTAGTAGCGAAGTTCCTCTGTGCCCTTCATGTCACCAACACCTACCTCTTCACCCCTGCTCTGGTAAGTCGTAAACTCCACTAGAACCCCCAAAACCCAAAACAAATATTAGAAAGGAAATTGAAGTTTTGATTTGCTGTTCCAGGTGTATGGTCCTAGTATGCTTCCAACCTTCAATCTGACCGGTGATTTGGTCTTGGCCGAGCGAATTTCGACCCGTTTGGGCAAAGTGGGTCCTGGTGATGTAGTTCTTTTGAGGTCACCTGAAAACCCCAGGAAGATTGTGACCAAAAGAGTGATGGGTTTGGAAGGTGACAGTGTTACATATGTTGTGGACCCAAAGAAGAGTTATAAACAAGAGACTCTCGTTGTATGAACAATCTGAACTTTGTTCTTGGCTTGTTTTTGATTTTTGGTTAATTGGTTTTCTGTGTTTTGCTTTATTGTTTTGTTTTCATCTGTCCCCCCTCCCCTCCCCGCCCCTCTCTCTCTCTCTC
This sequence comes from Ilex aquifolium, assembly GCA_951799425.1. Taxonomy (NCBI): domain Eukaryota; kingdom Viridiplantae; phylum Streptophyta; class Magnoliopsida; order Aquifoliales; family Aquifoliaceae; genus Ilex; species Ilex aquifolium. Next base: position 49,497,890 of record OX637392.1, on the reverse strand, counting down.
TCTCTAATGAATGGGAATTTCACTCTTTAGCTTATCTTTCATTTTGGTTGATGGTTTTTATGTTTTTGCTTGTTTAAACTTTACATTTTTAGTTTTTGTCGATTGTGTTTAATGGTTTTTTATGTTCCCAGGGATTGTGCTTTTGTTGTTTTCTCTCTCTAAATGCACGCTTTCTTCCTATGTTTGTAGGTTCCAAAAGGGCACGTTTGGATTCAGGGAGATAACATATATGCTTCCAATGATTCAAGGAATTTTGGGCCTGTTCCTTATGGACTTCTTCAAGGCAGAGTATTTTGGAGAGTAGGGCTTACTTTTTTAAACTAATTTCCTTTCAATATTTTAAGCTTTTTAGCTTATTTAGTTGTAAACAAATTATTCTCAATCTTATTGTTCTTAACATAAAAATTGCCAATTCATGGTTAATGGCATATTCATAAATCACCATGCTTAATACTTGAGGGTTAATGTGATGATAAAATTTGTTGCGTTAATGTGATAGTAAAACTTGCTGCCAAATTTAATTTTAGTTCTTGTGTTTTACGAACACTATTGGCTTGTTACCAAATTTTTGGTGACAAGCTTGTTGCTTAATCTTTATTATTAATGACTTAACAGAAGAATCATCTGCCACATGAAATTGGATGTGGGGAGCTAAGAGTCACATACACTTCTCTGAAGGAGTTGTGTCAGTGTTGACTTCTTGACACCCTTGCAACACTCACCGAAATGTGTCTGACATGGTTTAATCGAGTCTGTTACATGGAGTAAGAATTCTGCAATTTGAGACTTGGTTAACACTGAAGTTGCACTTTTCAACACAGCATCCATTTTGCATGTTAAATACTTAATAAGAGCTATGTGTAACAGTTGGAGAATTGGAAAAAGGTCCAAGTGTGTGTATAATTGTCAAGATAGACATAGTAAACCTGAGTCAAGCATGCACTTTATATGATAAACTTCTAATGTAGGAATAACATGTTGGTTGTAAAGAAGATAAGATATTATTGTATTAGTAGGAGAGAGAATTTTGTATGTTCTAGGGAATATGTTTAAGTAAGTTGATGCACTTCACAAACTTAGTCTTGTCCTTAATGCAGTTGAGTAAGATAATACAATCGAAATTACATATTTGTCACATAATATATGTATCAAATACGGATCTACATGTTTATGAATTATTGTCTCCTTTTCGTGTTTGTGCCCATTTTTTGAAGATTTTTTACATCAATGTAGTTGTGTCATGCTGTCTCGGTGATCATGTCTATGCTACCTAGATGATAGAACACATTTAAGGGTGAACGCCACAATCAAGCCCCAGCTTTTCATTTTAGTCTATAGAACATTTAACCAAATTCGGATGGACCAACAATGGGGAATTGTGAAAGAAAAACTTGGTAGCCCAACCACAAATAATTGAAGTTGTTCTGTGTCTTTTTTTTTTTTGGATCCAAGTCCAGATAAGTGTCATTGTGTCAAAAAATGTAAATTGAGCATAGCTTCATCCAAGTAATAGCCTCTAGGACTTTGCTTGTGGATATTCAGGGGACATTATGAATTCGTTTTGGCTTGTGTTTATGGAATTAAAAGACTCTCCTGAGGTATATAGAATTATAAAACAACCTCTGTTTTCACCTCTCAATTGTTTTTATAATTAATTTCTGTTGTCTGATTTTTTTATATTGAATAGAATTTCCAAACTGATTTTGCTTATAGATATGGCCTTTTGAAGACTTTGGATCTGTGGTGAGAAGACCTGAGTAATATACCTGTATCTTGTGAGGTACACTTTGATCACTTGATACTGCTTTACTTTCCAAAACGTGCAAACTGCATCTTGAAGCCGCTGTTGATATTGTTCATGAGCATGCAAGAATGGATTTTGATCATCCTTTTCTGTTGGTACAATCAAGCATCGGGAAATGAGTTTTGGCGTCAACAATATGTAAAAAATAAACAACTTTGTTTTTAATAAATATTTTTTGAAAGCTTCAAATTTACTCGTAGTAAATGCAAGAAAATGCTTTCAAGTTCCAAATAATATCATATTGGATATTCGGAAATCATTAAGTTGCGTCCCTTTTACTTACACTGCATAATCTTGTGACGTTAGATTATTCAGAATCCACTTTCTGATAGACGCATGATTGCTTGCAATCCCATGCCCTGTACTCCAGCTATTATAATGCTTACGCAAAGCTCCTTCTAGTATTCTTGTTTCTGTTATTTGACCCCACTAGATGAAGGTTATTCACCGCTTAATTACTGACTGACGAATGTTTATGAAATGTGGATGAAATTGCGAGAGTGGTTATTTAGGTGTTTCTGGTCAGCTCACTATTACTTCTTTGGAAGCTCCACCAATGGTCGATGAATGTCTCACCTCCACTTCTATCTTTTAACTATTTTAGTGACACATTACTACCACCACCGTTTTGTCTGCGACTTTGATTACATTTCATCACCAGATTCAGCCACTGCAATCAATAATCGTCACAATTTTGAGATGCTTCCGCATCTTTCAACATTTACTTAAACTATTGGTATTCTGATTTCTCCATCATCATCATTATACTCAATGTCCCTGGCCCATTTGTTACCAAAGCTACTAAAACCACTTTCACTGTTAAGCCTAAGGAGAATCGAATATGAGTCACCAGATTATTGTGTCATTGCCTTGGCATACTCACTTATTCCTGCTAGTTTAGTGACTGGCCTTGGCATACTCACAAATTGTGGTTCAATTCGCCTAAGAAATGTCTACATTCTTACTAATTGCTTGATGAAAACATATAGTTCATTTATGGAGTGCCAAATATGCAGAAGACAGCCCTTTTCCATATACTATCCCGTGTTTTAAGAATCTATTTTTTTCCTTTCTATTTCATTACCTCGTATCCTAGGAGATCTGTTTAGTTGTTTTTTCCTTTCCAGTGTACCAAAAAAAAAAAAAAGTAAAGAAAACATATAGTTACCAATGTTGCCTATTGTGCTTTGATATATTTACTCTTCCTTCAGTATGATGGTTTATCCTTACACTTTATTGTCCTCTTATCTACCCAGATATTGCTTTCCATTGGAATGGAATTAAAGGGGCTGGTGCAAACAAATGGCTTAAGGAGAAGCATATTGGAACTGGCAGATTAACAAAGTATGCTGATCTTGAAAATCCAGTTGGCTTGCAGGGGGAATCGCTCGAGTTTAGGACTTATTTTTGGTGAAGAAATCATCTGTTTGCAAATTTTGCAGTAGTTCATCCTTGTTTGTATAATTTTTTGAGTATTTAAGTCTATCATTTTGAATTACCAATTACTTCATTATTTTTGCCTCAATATGTGAACAATTTAGTTATTGTTTCCTTTGATTTGAGTCTTATCAGTGTTTGCTTTACATGTCACTATATTTTTTTGCTCAAACAGGTGGAAGTTTTTTCTTTCTTTTTTTGGTCATTTGATTTCTTCTCTACCTGTTTCTAGTGATTGGGGTGATATACTGCAGTGCTTTGATTCTCATAGAATTTTTTTTTTGGTCAAACACTATTAGAGGGGAAAGGACGATGAGGCTTGAACCAGTAACCTTAAACTCTAAATATCTATTGGCATGTCTCAATGTTGCCGGTAAATGAAACAATGCAGTGGTCAGTTGACATTAAAAACATGCTACATTGTTCATGTCAATGTTTGAGGATGACTAAAACATTCACAGCTTCAATTTGCTGAACAAATACTAGGCTTTTCAAGTTTGGTTTGTCCTTCAAATTTGATTCATTAATTTCTTTTGCCAATTTAGGCCTCAGCTTGGCTCGTCTAGTAACAAATTGAGTTCGAGCTTAAACTTGAGTACAGACTTTTATGTACATGTATACACACATACCATTCATACACTATACTTTCTGAAAAAGAATATAATTATGGCCCAAAGGACTGTTTTACAAAGACTTGTGAGGTCACAGGTCCAGGATTTGCCAAAAATTTTCAATGGTATTGCTGGTAAAGCACAAATTTAACCAGCAAACTTCACTTTTGAGGGTCTTGAACATACGAAAGCAATAAGCCAAGGAATAACCCAATGGGAACAAAGACGAGTTGTAAATTTAGTTCAATGATCTGTTTTTGACTAGACTGGAGAGAGAATTAATCGAAGTGCATGTAAAACACTCCTAACCACAATACCTTAAAGGACATACATGAGCAATGTGGTAATACGGACTAGAATGAGGTCATCAAGAAGAGCAACTAGCCATTTCAGCATCCAAAGAGGCAGTCATTTGACACAAATGCACAATCAATCTACCAACGGAGGCTGGCTATGACCATGCAAATCAAGGTGCTGAAAGGACAGGATGGGTTTGCTTCAGTAACCAGACAAACGACAAGGTATAAATCCACATGTTCTCGGTTCGAATTTAATTGACAGTATAAAATTTGGGTTTAATTGAAAATGGTTTGCAATGTTAAGTATGGATCCACTTTTTCTCATGAATTCCCCTAACATTATATTATCCACTACGAATTCAAACGAGACTTATTATATTGACATAGGTCCTCCACAAATACCCGGTAAGTGATCTAGCATTGCAGGGATCGAAAAATCTAGTACTAAAAAAGGTCCCAACACCTATTGACACATACTGAACATTTGCAAGATACACTAGCATTACTCTTTGGTAGTGCACCAGTGAGACAAGAGAAAGGAATATCAGTGTGTTGAGTACAAGAACCAATCCAACCAAAACAAAACCAAAGGTAGCTGAATGCACATGGTACATTCCCAGAAAAAGGGAGATCATAGGAGGAAATATCTGATGCCCCATATATAAACAAATAAGAGAAGCATCTCCAAAGTTTCGTTTTGTGTTTTGTGGCTATATACAATGGGCCTAAAATGTCAAAAAACATGGCAACGGCAGTCTTACGGCTGTATTCCGGATGCCTTTCAAGTATATGCCTCATTATGGATATCGTTGATCAGCTTCTTTTGATCTCATGTCACCATCACAGCCCAAACTGCACCCCCTTGGCCCACGATTTTTATGTTTCTCTTGACAACTAGCAATCATATGGGGCTGGCTCTTGATACCTGTCATGGGTAAAAAGCCAAGTCATATAGATACATGTGTTTCTCAAAAATCCCGATTATCACGACTCATAACCAATTATGTACAAGTTTCTAAAAATACCAAGACAATAAAAGGCAATGAAGGGTGAAAAGTACTCCCAGAAATGGACATGCTTGATGGAAGGGATAAGGAATATTCAATGGCACATAGAACCATATTAAACTACATAAACAGGAAAGAAAGTTGTATATATGAAATAATACTAAATTTCAAACAAGTGCAAAAGTCTTCAGCATTTTCATCGCTTTTAATGGCAGGGATGGGGTAAAATACAATAGAGGAAAACAACTTAAGATCAAATGGGGAACCATATAAAAACGCTATAAGACAATATAGTGGAGCAACTATTAACCGTCAAAAGAAAACATGAAAAGATAATATACCAAGTTAACAAAAAGCTCCAATAGCTATTCTGATCAGAAACTCGGTTACCAGGTAAATGATGGCGATTGAACTGCTATGAACTTCTCTCCAAATTGTCAAGGAAAATGTCCTTCAAATTCAGGGCGGGGGGATTCTGTCACACATTTATCCATTATGAAAAGGAGCATGTGCACTACTAAAGCAGTTAAAATTTCTATCCACTCTTAACATCATAACGCAGAATGATCTCTAACACAAATGAAAAACCAGGAATCAACATTCAATGGATCCCTATTGATGCCTCACCAAGATCTAAAAGAACATATTAATGTGCCATCACTCATAATCCGCCGTGTTATAAAGAGAAAATCGTCTTAGATATTTCCAAAATCCAAACTTTACATGTGACAGCTTTCCTTGTCGCATACTAGATTAACCAGATTCCTCTAAAAACCATTCTATGCCGCTAAAGAATTTAAATATCGAAACAAGCTTGTTCAATCAAATCAAAATGCTACCAAGAAAAATATATTTTTTTTAACGAACACCATTGAACATACAAGAATGACATTTTCTATGTAAGTACCAAATTGTTCCTGAGTGAAAAAAAATCAAGGTTATTAACGTTTAGTTTTATCAAGTTATATTATTTAAACAATTTTGCACCCCTTGAATTTGAATAGATTTATAAAATGGGGAGAGATTCAAAATCAAAGACTTATCACACTGCCCACTTGAATCTGCTATGCCAAAGAACAGGGTGCAGCATAATTAACAAAGAACAGACGTTACTCATGAAATTTAATGCACTCACAATATATCAAGTCCATTTGTCCAGTTCAATATATACTGGAATATGAATTGTTGGAGTCAGTTTATTTAAGTGGAGAAGGACGTCTTCTGTAGTAAATTTGGGTTTTCAAGAAGTCTTTATTTTCTAAACATTTCTATTTTCAAGAAAACATCTAACTGTCACCACTACCCCAGAAAGTTCCTTGCAGCTTATGGATCAGCTCCATTAGCTGGGCATTGACCCACCACATTTTTTTCTCATTGATGAAACATATCCCCTCCTACATTTGTCACCTCACATCAATTCTTGCTCTTGCTCTTGTTCTAGTTCTCTCCAAAGATGTACTAAATCTTTCATCTACAACCATTATTCTGTCCCCATATTTTGCAAAGCATAACATGTGATATCACAATTTGACATTATGATGACCAGTCTAATTGTGGTTTCACATATAGTACACCACAATAGTCCAGACAAAGGTAGTCGGATAACGACTATCTCCAAAAAAATTAGCACCAAGCAACTTAAATAATTGACCGGATCTCAACCTGATTCTGCAAGCTTGTAGCAGCAGTCCAGCGCTGAGGATGTAGTGTTATTGAACTATCACTGATGAAAGCTATTGTTCTCGATTCTTCTTGTGAGTTAACCACGATGGAAGCTGGTAATTCTCTCATCACCCATAACACGAATGCCGAAGGTACTGATGAACCTGTCCCAATGATTGAACACCATATTAATTAGACAGCAGTAGAGATTAATTACTTTCATTGTAAATGCAAAGCAAAAAGCAACAGGACGAGTGCTATGCATTTGGGAAATCCATTTTCTTTATTGATTATTTGATCTTATTCCTTTTACCTTTCTTTCTGGAAAATATTATTTCCTATTAGTTCATTTCCATTCTGTAATAAGAATCTACTTGTTTTAAAGTTGAAAACAATCAATAGAATATCACTTCGATGACTCGTAGTATGAACCAGACCACCGCTTCTAACAGGCTAGACCAGGTGATTATACTGCTGGAAACATCAACTCATCCTGCTTCTGTGTTTTAAAGTCTTGGGTTCCTAGATTAACCTTTGTAGCCTGTGCATCCCAATTTTTTGGGAAGCCTAAAAACAGGAAGTTTGTATCAATATTGCTGAACAGCTCTCACATATAGTGCATAATCTAGTAATATCACATATCGATATATCCACTTTGTCAAATTTGCATATCTTTATCCTAATATGTCATTCAAAAATCAGTTCAAGGGCAGTTCCCCTCCAGTCCTGCTTGAAAGCATTGGCTCAAAACTTTTAAAGCATTTCATTGCCAGGAACAAAATGATCCTTAACAGGCAAACAACCTGCAGGAATTCTAAGGAGTTACAAGAAAAATAATCAAGCAGCAATTTACAAATTGCACGGTTGCTTTGTCACAAGGGGCTGCCAATAAATAATAAAAAATCTTAAAGGCAGTGGGTAAAAGTTAAGGCAGCTCAATTGTTTGACAAAATCCACCAACAAAACCTCTATTGAACTAAGGCTCGTGCAAGGGAAATAGTATTCCAGTATTTTATATCTAAGTTTACCAAATTGGACACTGCACTGCAAAACTTGATAAGAGAAGCGAAAATTTGGCAAAAACAAAAGAGAAGCTATAGATTGGTAGCAACTTAGCTACACATATGTGTGGTAAAATATATATCTTCTATCAATTTTGAATTCTTCCAAGCTATACGTAATGCTTGAATGGTGAAAATCATACTCCCTCTCACAGATAATTGTTATTTATTTTGTTATTTTGCATTGAATATCATAATAAGGATTATCGAGGATAAAAATACTACTAATATTTAGTCTAACATTTTCAGAAAAAATTTATTCAGATTGAAAGGAAGAAGTTGGAGCATGTACCTATAAAATAATATACAATCAGCAGAAGAGAGGTACGAACATCATTAATTTCCTGTTGAGGCCAGTGATAAAGCACCTGCAATAGCGGTCAACATCAGTTTTAGAAGAAAAAAAATGTGATCAAGTTTGAAAATCAAGCACAAACCAATTATCAGTGCAGGAGACTAGTACATACGGGAATTTTTGTGAAAAGAGCAACAAAAGCACTTGAAGTAAAACATAGGACCGAAACAATGGCCAAACCAGCAACCTGCACAAAATGCGGCACATCAATGAAAGAAAAGAAACTGATTACACTGAAAAACCGCTATATATACATACACACGCACACACAGAGAGAGGTAAAAAAGAGCTGCTCCCAAACTCTGGCGAAAATCAATGGCCCAACACAGCACAGTTAAAGCATGTATTTGACCTATCTTATTCATATACAGCTCAACATATTTAGAACATATCTATAATATAAAACTGGACAGCCTTCAATAAGCCCATCTGACGGTCTCAAATAGACTCATCCAACGGCCACCAACATCCCTCTCAAAACCATTCACATTACACTGTGCCTTCAGTCATGGATTACTCTTGGTCAATATAAAACTTCCAAGGCACTGAAATGACAAAGACATCCAACCCAAAACCAATTGGATGGAGAGACCCCTCAAATATATAAATCAACATTGGGTGATCCTAATCTTTCAATGTAGGGATACACGCTCACTTAATACCCTTCCGACCTCGCACATGGTTGACAAAACAACAAAAAATACCGAAACTTCTAATTGATATGAAAGTTGTCTCACTATCGCCCAAAGCCCAGCTGTGATACAATATTAAAGGCATCCGACCTAAAACCAATTGACAATGGTGGAGAAGCCACCCAACCATATAAACCAACCTTAGGTGACCCACTGACTCTAACCTTTCAACATGGAATGCAAGCTCTCTTCACATAATGAACCAAAGGTCATGTACATTTTACTTGAATAGAACAAGAGACAAAAGTAGGTAAAATGCCATGGAATAAAGTTGTTAATTATTGAAAGAGATCTATTAATTCAAAATCCAACAATAATATTCTGAGTACCTTCCACATTTCAGAAGCAGCCCTCTCAGATCTTACTTTGCCCATTTTCAAGAATAATACAAGTCCTGAAGCGTAATTCAGTTGATAAGCAAGCAAGAAAAATGATTCCGCAGAGAAAAAGAAAGCATCAGATATTATGTAAACTAATTGCATGACGCACTAAAAGTAACAACTCAAGACATGCACAATCATAATCAAGTAATGCAGTGGCTTTCAGAACTATTTTGAGTCTATCAACGATGTGCCACCAACCCCACCAAAGCAAAGGGGACATTTTAACTAAAAGGTTTTTTACATGTCCTTTCAACAGAATCGACTTCAACAGATAAATGGGTTGAGAAAGAATATACAAACTACACAGCTCCTTCATGTAGACTGACAACATAAATGCGAGATTCTGTTGGCAAGTGATGAACACAGTTTCTTAATTCAGTAAAGACATCCCAATGACATTGCATTCAATAAAAAGCAGGATGCTCACCCATTACGAATGTAAGAAATCCCCCTTCATTGATCCACAGGACAACATGCGAACCACCAGTTATTTAAAAAAGTCTCTATGTAATGACTTTAAAAAACAAGTATCTAATAGGATAGGTGCTCACCATAAGATGCTAATGCTCCTCCAAGTAAAAGGACTGCTATGGCGAAAAGATCTACATACACCTGCATGATAATGAAGGTTAATGTACTTTACTTCTCACCAATTGCAACCAAATGGAGAGAACATGACAATTGTCAGGAACATTCATGACCTACTAAATTTTTAAGAAGGTAGATACTAGCTGTATCAGTCTACCACAATAATGTCTGTCCAGATACAGAATCAAGTTAGAAACATTCTTAGCTAGTTACTGCTTAAAAAAGTATGCTTCTGTAGATGAAAACCAACTTGAATTACATATTAGATATGACCGTTTGGGCTCAAGTAAATGCACCACAACATCAAAGCCATTCTGGAAAGTCTGACCCTTCTGGATATCTTAAAAACCCAATCCCCCCCCCCCCCCCCCCCCCCCGGCCCCTCCCCCCAACACACACACAAAGAACAGCAAAGAAAAAAAAAACAAAAAAAAGGAAGAAAAAGAAAAGTGAAAGGCGAAAAATAGATATTACAGTAACATTCGGAACATATGTGGGGCAAACAATCTACTCCAAAGAGTGCATAAACAGAAGTTCCAATTATTTTCCCCAGCAATCGAACCACATCTATAACAGGGTAACTTTGAATGTCAACCAAGACAATTCAGAAGCAATAGCAGTGAGCTTATTGACAAAATAAATGAGTCAAGTTATAATAGTGAGCAACAATTCATACCCGAGCCACCACTGATGAATCAATAGAGTTCTTTCCCATACCAATCCAAATTAGCACAGCAGATGCCATCATCAAAATAAAGACTAGTACAGTAACCTGGAATTATCAAAGTAACTAATTGAAGATCATCAATTTGTGCAATGATACTACAGTAGTGTTGCCGCAGAAAACAAAATGAAAATACAAAGAAATATAGAGGAGTACACAACATAAAACCTATTTTTGATTCCCTTACCAAAATCACTACTCTTTGACGGCTTCCAATACGGAAGCAACGGAAAGAGCAACATTTTCTGTGATTATCAGTGTTTGATTGCGGTCTATTTGTCTTATCTAACAAAGTCTCCTGAGAACTACATCCTTCATCCTCATCTTCTTCATCATTTGCCTGATGGCAAAGGTCAACCCTATAAACCATTACCGGAGGAAGCATGGATTATAGCACTCATAAGACAGTATTTAAGTGTTAATGTGAATTTATCAACTGAAAAAGAAAGTGGTGAGATGAAACCTGCAGAAGATTGCAGCAAATTAAGGAAATATCACACTTAAAGACCTGTATATCAGATTATGAGAAAAAGAAAAAGCGTACTAGAATGTATCCATTGACCTGAGACCTAAAAGACATTATATATTGATACCCGACAAGAACATTAGCTAAGATTGTGCTTCTACTTGACAATCCCCGCAAGATTTGATATTTACGAATAACAATTAGGATTTGCGTCCAATAGCTATGACCTTATACATTGTGGAAAAATACGGAAATTAAGATGATATGAGCACATACAGTAGTGATTCAGCAAATTTTCAAGGTTAGAGTGGGGCCAGTTGAGGGTAAAGGAGAGAGACAAACAATGATGTGAATAGGATGCCTAAGTGCAAGGCCAGGCTACCTGCACCTGTAGAGCCCCAATAGACCAGAGACAACGCGACTTTGCTGAGTCGTGTGCCTGGGGCCAGATCCATTCAATTGAATGCTACTCGCTACTACCCATACATGTAGTCCGAGATTCGTGACTATGCCCATAATAAAAAAATTGTCAATGTTAAAAATATTTCCCTGTTATTTATAACACATGCCTCGCTTCAATGATAAGCTTGTGCCTCGTCTCATGTCGGGGACCAGAAGATTTTAGCACTTTGGTGTGCCTTGTGCCTTAATAACACTCGAATTGATAAAAGATGATAAGGAATTGAAAAAGTTACTTAGAGACAAAGAAGTACACAACTTTTAAATATAAGTACATAAACATAAAAATCAAGAAAGATATGCAAGGAAAATCTCACGTGGATTAACTAAACAACAAAGGTGAAACATACCAGAATGACAGAAGTAAAAGAAATGCTGCAAGAAACAGAATTTTGGGGCAAGCTGCAAAACAAATTGTGCATGTAAGTCTGTCCGCCAGATCACTGGAGAACTTCTAATCACTAGAAGGAAGAGAGAGAGAGTACTGCATACCCATGACAATAAAGCCACAAGAGTGTGACCAGCATATCCAACCCTTACAAGCAGCAAAAAGAGTCAACACAAAATAAAGAAAGTAGCCTGCCAGTAAAAACATAAATTAAATTCCATAGCCTAATTTTAATAAGAGAGAGTATCATTGACAAATATATATTATTGTCACAGAATAGCAAAACAAATGGTCGCTAAAGTTTAAACAGAAGAATAGTATAAAAATGATGGAAGGAGAAAAGAAAATAAAAGTAGCAAAGGAACCATAAAAAAGGGACATCCATGTGGAGAAACAAATCTAACAGGTAAGTGCTACTTGCTGTAATCACATTCAATGGGACATATAACTATATTTTTCCTATAGGAAGCATATAACTATTTTTAATTTGTGGTTATTGCAAGCCTTCGACAACAGAAGTACTAATGAAAAAAATTTAAAACCAAATAACTCCTCTGAGTTCTCCAAAATCATAAAGCACTTACAAAATTTCAAAGCCTTCTTGAGATAGCTTGTATGCCACATCGAATGATTAGCTACACCTAAGTTTGGTTTATATACTTCGTCGGTAACTTTACCAATTGTCAATTGGTTTTGGGTTGGATGCTTCAACATGGTATCAAAGCCGATGACTAACGACCTCAAGTGAACTCCCAAAGTAGTAACAAATACAATCTGGTAAAGAATGACTTGGATGTGATGCTTGTAAAGACTGATGGATCATGCATCCCACAGCAAAAGAGAAAGTAAGTGAAAGAGCCCTAATATATTATGAATGGGCTCCCTACTTACAGGTTAAGCTTTTAGGTGGAATGGGAGTGGACTAAAGACAAAAAAAAGAATGGGAGTGGACTTAGTTTTATAGACTCCCTATCTCCCAAATAATTAGTAGCTAGCCATATTTGGTTGTTGGGCCTTGTCTCTCGCCCATTTGAATTTGCCACCCATGTTTGTTTTGCTCTAGTTTGGATTTACAAGTGAGTCAAGTCTAAAAAATTTCGTATACCCAAAGTTGTTTTCTATACAGGAGAGGTCATTCCACCAATTTCCAATTGGTTTTGGATTGTATGCTTCAACAGTCTCCATGTTTATGGATCAACCATTTATCTTCTAATAGTAGCTAGATAATGCACATGGCCACTTGAGAAGCATCTGCACACCTTATAATCTAGTCCATGGACACTGAATGAATGGGACACTATAAGTCCATCTTGTCTTCACATTTCAAGCTCATTCAATGCCGGTAATAGAGAATTAACATGACTTCATTCTTTACCCATCATTGTTAATAGAACATTATGACCTATTGTTCGAGAGCAAAATACTTGATCTTGGTTAAGTCTGATAGAAAAAGAACAGCTTCAAGCAATGGAAAATTATCATCATCTGCATGCAAGAAAAGCAGGCCAAAGTCAAGTGCTAGGGAAATTTGGACCTCAGGTACATAGAACTTAGCCACCTAAAGATATCAACATCGATCAAATTCTCAAAATTGTGGGATTGTCTTAACATTTCAGATCTGCGACTGAACTAAATCTGAAAAACAATAAGATCAGTTTCCAAATTGTCAAGCAAACTGCTCAAAGAGGTTCATAACAATGCTTGATAACCAACCCACTTTCACCGATTATGGAAGAGAAAACAAGTCCTAAATGAAGCAAGAAGTTGTACAATCACTAACAAGAAGCTTCAAAACAGAGAGGATGGATCTTCATAGCTGAGGTCATACTCTTTACCAGCAACAACCTTTTCTACTCCTGAATCTCCTAATACTCAGTAGACCATAGGTCCCGACCAAAAAAAATAGACCATTGGTCAGAATAAAATGGAATGACAATCACAGCTAACAATCACAAACTGACAAGAGAAATGTATAGTACTAGGAAGCACGGATACTTGCTAGAGGGGTGTCGTGGCAGTGTCGAACACATGTCCAACACGGAGATGTGTCTGACCTGGCAAGAAGTATCTTGAACAATGAATTTAGTCAGAGGCAAGAATTTTTTTAATCTCACGACTTTTAACTATTAAGAGGGATGAAGAATTTCTTTATTTGGTTTTTGTGTTTTTAGTTATGTAACTTATGGACTATGAATGTAATGATGTTTGATAAAAATGGTGGATGTTTATTTTGATATATTTCAATTTTAATCAGAAAATTAACATTTAGTAGGTTTTATTATTAATATTGTTATAAAATATGCTTTATTTTTAATATATTACAATTCTATTATTATGTAGAAAATATATAATATTATTTTATTTAGTTGTATCCTAGCCGTACCATTGTCCTATATTTTCAAACTTTGCCCCATGCTTCCTAGATATAGTATGATGCCATCCCGAAGTGTTTCATCAGAATGATTAATGATACGTCAGAAATAAAATTGTGGCATCTATGAATGCTATCCTAAGTGAATGAGTATTTGGCTTTTAAATTGTCCACCATTTGTTGTCAGCGAAGCTAAGAATAATAGTGCAGCAATCTGTATAAAGTAGTACTTGACTGTTTCCTTTGTTTCTGTGCACTTTTTTTTCTTATTTATTGGTTATCACGACTACTTAATTCTTTCATATGTTCTAATAGAATGGATCACTAGTCATATTGACCCTAATACATCAAGAATCTTGCAATGCAACTTCCAACAGATTATGCGCCAGAAAAGCTCATATAGCTTATTGAGAACTTTAAGCAATCACTTGACACAAAGATCATACAAAAGTGACAAATACTAAACTGCTAAGCAGCAGTTGTGAGATAAAATGACTTCACGTCCATGAACGGAAACCATCAAAACAAAATATTTGGTTATCTTGAATGAGATCATCAGGAGGATCTGTAGTTAAACACCCGGAAAAAAAAAAAAAAGACAGAACGAGACTAAAGAAAAAACAAGGGCAGTAGATGTATCACCACATGAATAATCACTAGAAAAACTGCAATGTCTTACCCAAATTCGAGGACCCAATCATCAAATGAAACACCTGCAATTCAATGTGAGAAGATCAACCACTATCTGCCCATGCTAAAATAAGAATGTACCAACAGAAAATATATCACAAGTTAAATACTGAAAAATAACAATGCAATCAATAGCATGTATCATGAAACGATTATTCCAATTTAGTGTAAATACAAAATATATATATATATATATATATATATATATACTGCAATTAGAGCACAAAACAAAAGGCATTTAATACAAAGATTAGTAGAAAGAAATACACATGTGATGACTGTAAAAGAAATTTTCCTGCAAAAAGCTCTTACTCGTAATTTTTAAGTACCTTCAAAATAAATATAGCCATTACTTGCAGAAAAATAATAACAACTTTTCCGGAAAAATGCAAACCAAACAAAAATTATGCATGAATTAAAAACATAACGTATAATTCCCAACTACCATACAAATATACGATTCATAAATACAGGTAAAACATCTTGGTCAAATGCAAGGAATCCTTATCATGATGCCTCATGAGGTTCAAGACTTCAACAATAACTAGAGTAACTAGAACCACCACCCCTCATGGTTCAAAGTATTGACCGATACCAATACAACTTGACAACTTCCATTTGCCATGTAAACCACGAGCCTCACTTCACTAGTGTTGACTCAATGTTGTCTCGAATGACTCGGCAATGACATCTCAAACGACTCAATCGTTTTGCAAATCCATCATGCCCAACTTCTTCTATCTAGTATTTCATGCTTATCGTCCACTACGGCGATACCGTCTTGTGATGCCAGCGGATGCGTCTCAAGTGCACGCTGAAACAATGGCCAATGATGTGACCTTTAACCACGCTACCGGTTCCAAACTCACAGACACGTGTATGTTCTTTTTTTTTTTGGTTTTTGGTGTGTGGAGAGAGAGAAACCATGACAAGCAAGTACAAAAAACGAGATCTACCAAACTCTAGAGTCTTCTAATGAAATATTTAAATGCTGAAAATGGGAAGATATTCACATATTTCTTCTTGATATTAATTCATGCCACAAAATTAACAATTGAACTAAGAGACTGATCATTCTCCTATCATCATCCAAGCTGCTAATAAAAATAATGAACAACCAGTGCTGGAAGTACAGCAGTATTACTCAACCAGCTAGCATACATTAAAAAAATAAAGGAAAAAGTGGTCTTAATTGAATTTGACTTGGTTAAAAAACAAAAATTGACTACCAATTATAAAATTTTACTTACTTTTTGTCGAGTCCAGCCAGTGTGTAAATTCCTTGAATGAATCCTCAACAACTGGTACAAAAAAGAACAAGAAGTTATGCGAGCTAACCAAGAGTTATTATATTCTCACCATGTATCTGTTTTTCTTTTGTATGTGTGGACGTGCATGATTTGGAAAAGAAAAATCAGAAGATGTGCATCATCTTAGTAGTATCCCAGGCCTATAGAGTCATCTTATATGAACCTACAGATTAAAATGGATTCAAGAAAATACATTAATCAACATAGGTACACAGGCAATACAAACAATTTTAAGCCATTTGGGTAGTCAATACCCGAAAATGACGTATGCATGATTACCCATCTCTTGTGAGCTTCAGATGAGTTATGTGCCCCTACGGTAACGTAAATCACAGCCAACGAAGCACCTGGATGCCTAAGATATTATTTGAGACTATTCAAGCATTTCACTTCATGAACAAACAAGAAGTTACGCTTCCTAAGGAAGTTTCGCAACCATGGTAGGAGTTGGTCTAAAACTTTAGTTCCATATTTTTTAACTTTCCAAAACAGTCTTGGATTATAAAGTGATTCAATCAACACCAAACCATCATCAATATAGTGGAATAATGGCCAAATGCCCTTCCCTTGGTAGGAAAGATTCTAGAATCCCTATTTCTCATTTGACCAATTTTTTCTATTTTCAACACTATGATCTTTATTTTCACCTTGTTGTAATGTTTCTCTATTTGTTTGTTAGCCCCAAGTGTGATCCTGAGTCCTATGACAGGGAAGGGAGGGTGGAAAGAGAGCTTGTATGCCACATTAAATGATTAGATTCACCGTTCACATGCTTAAGGGTATGCTTAAGGGACCTTTGCAATCTTTCTCCAATGGTTTTAGGTTGAATGTTCTAACACTATGATCTCTTACAACAATTGAAAACTTCTCTTCACCATTTTCTATAACATAACGAATCCATTGATCAAAACTAGCAAACAATTCGACGATTGAAATGCAACAGGGCGTAAGAAAACTGCACAAAACATGTCCTTGTGCAACAATTTTCATCTCTAGACTGGCACTAGAGAAAAAAAAACATTGTGCAGCAATATATAAAGCAACGGCAAAGTATAATTCCAACAATTACAAAGGTACTAAGAAATCCTTATTTATAAATTAAAGCATCAACACTTAACCACAATAGCTAAAAGGAATAATGGCCATAAAGTGGAATCTTTTTCCCACTTCCAAAACCATCAGAATGCCCCACTAATAAGGAAAGAGGAGACGGAGGTGTTATGGGATGGAGTGATGTTTATGGAATCTCTTTGGACTGTGTTTTCTTAGGAGTATCATGATAACCCTTCATCGGTTATTCAACACAATTGAAAGCCATGTATAGTTGATTGTCTTCTTTGCTTATTTTATTTTTCTATCTTTTTGCTCTTTTGGGAGGATTTTGTATACACCATTTATGTAAATTTTCATCTTTCTATGAAATCAAAGTTTTGTTTCCTATAGAAAAGAGAAAAGCATCACTACCTCCATTCCATTTCCTTTGTAGAATAGATTTTGAAATCAACTATTTATTTTTCCTGTAGCTGGCTTTTTTTTCTTTAACTCTTCATTTGAACTTCACCTTGATAATCACAAACAATCGCAAAAAAAAAAATTTATAAACAAAAAAAAAAATTAAAAAATCCTAATCACTTAAAATCACAACAGGCAACCAACTTGCCTGTTTCCTTATGCAGCAATTGCATTAACAAGAAAGTATGAAGTATAAACAATAAAATGGCAAGATGCCACTGTTGCTCTTTATCTGCAAAAACTATCTTGAAATCCATTACTTATTTTGACTACGCCATGAGTTAGTTGTTCAGAGTTTCACAACTTGGTGTGATTTGAACTCCACTGTGTTCTGATTGTATCTTAAAATAGATCTCCAACAACTTCAGTAAAAACCATGAATTACATTCACACCAACAACTCGTAATCAAATTGGCAGTAATAATACAAATGTAAGTAGGTGACAACCATCGCCTATGATCCCCAAGGAAATTCAACAGCTAAGGTACGCGTTGGCACAATCAAGCATAGGCAAACAATAAATAAAAATATTCCAAACTTTCCCAAACAGTCTTGCACAGGCAACGATTCAATCAATGCTGAAATCATAAACCGTAAAATGAAAAATTGCCATCCTTCCCTTTCATTTGAAGAATAAATTCTAATTCCGTTCTTGTTTCACCAAATGGTAACTTTTTCAGATTTCAAAAGATCATAGAAAAAAATTCTCATTATATTGACAGGTCTCTTCAACTTTTTCCAGAACAATAATAGACGCCCACAATCACCACTGACAACCAACTTGGTAATAATATTACCAAAGATGGTAGGTAGGAAAAGTTGAACAAAATATGGATGTCATCCCACCGTTCGATTACTGAACTAGCACTATGCAACACATGCCACCATCATTTCTGTTTTGTGCACTGGGAAACAAGAATCTCCTTCACCTAGACACCTACCCTCTCCTCCCCAAAGCATTTCTAACGAGTATGAAACGAATAGGCCGAAATACGTCATAACCATTTTAAGATAGAATAACTATATTCGAAAAGTTGAAAATTCATAGTTTCCAAATGACCCCAGGTCTCTACAGCAATCACACCTTTGTGAAATTATAATCAGTGAAATAGCATCATGCCTAGATGCCTTTTTATATTCTTACAACTCAACTACATTGCTATCAAATAATATCTAACTAAACAAGAAATTAAGCTACAAGGCAACAAAAGAAAATTAAGGGGGAATCCTGCTCACTGGTTCATAAAAAAACGAAATTATATCCAACAGAATGATGTAATGCATCAATGCGTTTCCTCTGCTGCAAGTTCAAGTGCTAGCTAATCCACTTACCAGTCTATCACAAGTTATATCACTCAAACCACACCCAACTTTCCCCATTTGATAACACGCACACACACACACCCCCATTTCTTTTCTTCACATGGTGTAATGCCTCAATGCTCATTAATCCGTTCTAGTTTCAAGTGCATTACCATTGCATTGAAGCCAAATGAGCACCCAAAAAATCCAAAAGAACTAAAAAAGAATCAAATTCTTCATTCATCTCACCGCCCCCAATTACAGAACCGAAAATAATTGTCAGTCTATCAAGACTCTAGCTCTGAATCACAAGAAAATACACAAAATCCTGAAAAACCCTCAAAACGAAATCAACTTTCCCACTGAAAAGACGCGAATTTACACACATAAATGCATATGCGGGTGACTTTTGTACCTGTGTATTTGTGTATTTTTTGTATTTTCGTATATAGAACAAGAGAAAAAGCAATAAGAGAACAGACCTGAGCGAAAGCAATAACAGCTATAAGGCCATCAATACAAGCCAGAACTACATTCACAGCCACTAATGCCTTCGGATAGCAACTCCCATCTCTCAATTCCAACATATTCTCTATCTCTCTTTCCCTCTCTTCAAAGCATGCGACCTTGGATTTAACAGACCACACTAACACCTCTCTCTCTCTCTCTACAATTTCTCACTCTTCTTATATATGTACATATATATATACACACGTATATATACTCTTTCCCAAGGAAATGAGAGAGAAACAAGGTGGGCTCGTTTGAAACTATGAAGTGTACGGCTTGGAAAACGATATATCTCGAATATATCTTTCAATGGCAGATCCGCCGGTGGATTCTCTTAATGGAGAGAAAGAGAGAAAGTTATGTGTTTTGAGAGAGAGAGAGAGAGAGGGGTGTTTAAAAAAGGGGTACGATCGTTTTGG
This sequence comes from Ilex aquifolium, assembly GCA_951799425.1. Lineage (NCBI taxonomy): Eukaryota > Viridiplantae > Streptophyta > Magnoliopsida > Aquifoliales > Aquifoliaceae > Ilex > Ilex aquifolium. The sequence goes on along the minus strand of OX637392.1, from coordinate 49,477,840 downwards.
CAGATACTACACACGCGGGGTGGCATTCAAGGCTTGTTGAGAAAAAATTAATATATAGGAATTGACCTAAAAAAGCCTCCGAACTTCAAAGGTCTACTTAGAATAAGAGTAATGATACCCTGGAGCAGAGGTGTAGGTACAACACAAAAGGCCAAAAATGTATGACTAATCATGACCATTGAAAGTACTAAAATCTAGGAGGCTTGATGGATGTTGATGGACCCCTATGGGAAACGAGTCCAGTCCAAGTAGTAAACCAAACTGAAGTTTGCTTCTTTTTCTTCTCATTGCCTTTTTCTTTTTAGGGGAATTTGGAAGTTGGTACAATTTTTTAGACTTATTTGAGCAAAAATACAACTCAAAAACTTATTTAGGGTAAAGTGCATATTTTTAAAAAATACTAATATTGTCATTCGGTAAACAACGGAGACGTAGAACCCATTTGTATTCCAACGTATATTATGGCTACAATTAGTTAATTGGAGGTAAAAAAGAGGATTTAATTATCTAAACCCTTGATCTTCGGCATCCTGATTCTATGGCAATGGGATATCCATAGAATGACATAACTGTTTATATGTGATCACACAGTGAATATTCCACAAAAAAAAAAAAAAAAGAGAAGTACGATAGTTCCAAATCCGACGGTTCATTGTCGCCAACAGTGTGCAGAATTTGTTCATCGTCTCCGGCAACTTCTTCGCCGAAAATTTCATGTGACATTCAAGTTTCTTTTTTTTTCATTCATTGATTATTTAGTTTTTTTTTTCATAAACCTGTGTAAGTTAAATCTGAAAAAAGAAAAAAAACCAAATCGTAAAACCCTAATTTCCTGAAATTATAGTAAGAATTTGCAGTTCTGTTAAAACATATGTATATGAAAAAAAAAACACTTTGGAACATGATTTTTTGATTAAAAATAATTACGTAACTATTTTAAGTAACTATTTGGGATTCAAATTATAAACAGTTAATATTCAAAATTTAATGGGTTTAACTGTATTGCGTAACTATTTTTCTGATTTTAAGGATTCAATTCTTATATCTGTTATTGGTAACTGTATTGATTATCTCTTGAATTTTTGTATCTTATTTTTCTTGTAACTGTCTTAAGTATTTGTTACTAAATCAGCATAATGTTAACGGTCTTTATGTCTCTGTGGATTACTTGTTGTTCACATTCTTAATGGAGGTAAGTCAAAACATAGGCCAAACCAATTGCAATATTGTATCTGTATGGCCATTTCAATGGGTTACCCAATTCAGATTTTGGGTATAATATCTTATCAAGACTCCCATTGGACATAAACTCATACACAAGTAGCAATACACCCTTCTCAACACACCAACATTGGAGCTGAAATAAAAATTTGTGCCTCAAACAAGCAATAATGGACAATTCATCTAAAAAATCATTTTTACCTTCATGAGAATGTTTTGATCTTTTCACTGCAATAACAGTTCTTGATTCTATGAAAAAAGGCTTAGTAAACAGTGTCAAATGCTTCGTAAACAGTGTCAAATGCCTTTTGTGACTATCTTGAGCTATGTGTAGCTGGAAGCTCTTGGGGTTGTAACAAGCTCTGCTTTTAACTAATAATTGTGTCCCTAAAAATAGTTACTATGTGCAGTTGAGTTACACTACTCATTAAAAATTTGAATGAATCTCATTCTAACGAATTAAACAGTTACCAATGTCTGGACTAATGGTTATGTTAATATAGATACACCATATATTAGCGTAGTTTGTAAATCCAAAAACATAATTATAAACCCATATTTTCAGGGATGAAACTAAAATAACTCGAAGTCTTTTTGTATTGAATAAATAGTTCATATATTGAGTTTATTTGATCACAAATTATAAACAGCTCATATTCAAAAATTTAATGGTTGTAATTGTATTGATTAACTATTTTTGTGATTTTAGGTATTTCATTCTTATATATGTTCTTGGTAACTGTAATGAGTATCTATTGAGTTGCTGCGTTGAGTATCTGTTACTAAAAGGTTGTAACTGTGTTGAGTATCTGTTATGTCGAATTGTAAGTTACATGTATATATTCATGGTATGAAAACATTAGTTAAAGATTACATTGATTCATAATCAATACTTGTGTCCCTAAAAATAGTTACTATGTGCAATTGAGTTATAATGCTCCTAATTATTTAGGTCATTCCCATTCTGACGAGTTAAACAGTTACCAATGTGTTGACTAATGGTTAGGTTAATATAGATACACCATATATTAATGTATGATACCCTATCATAGTTGCTGCATTAAACAGGTCATGGCGAAGAAACAAGCTTAAAAAAAAAAAACATGTTATAAGGTGTATCAAAGTATCAAAGAAATTCTACATCAGGAGTCACAAGCAACAAAGACAAATGTTGATATAAATGACAATCAAAGTGAATTATACATCACTGGTGCAAGGTACAAGCCTCAATACAGATCAAATACACTTGTCATTATCAGGGCAATTGAAGAACTTCAGTTAAATAAGTATCACAAGACAGCGTTGCAAAAAACTCCGTTCTGGTTACTTTTTGAATGTATCATTGACAAAACTATAGACAAAACATGGTGCCGTAAAAGTGACAGCTGCATTCTTGAAATACTATTATATTTCAATTCTGATACATCAAGATTCAATATCGGAAGCAAAAAATTGAGGTTGCGGCCTAGTGATGTGACTCTAATATTTGGGATACAAGATGGGTGTGAAAAGATTGATTATACAATACATGAAAAATCGTTTACACCCTTTACTGAACGCTGGTTCAAAAAGGATCGGAGGTTGACAACAACATTGATAAGAAACAAGCTGAAACAAGCGTCTGAATTGGACAGTGAGGCTGGTTATGATGACTTGGCTAGATTATTATATATGTATCTGTTGACAACACTTTTTTTCCCAATAACGGGAAACACAATGAGTTGGGGGTTGGTACAATACATTGAAAATTTGGATGCATGTAGAAAATACAATTGGTCCGAAGCTATAACTAATACTCTGCTTTCATCATTGAAGAAGAAGAAGGAAACGCCGACGGCTATCAATGGATGCGTCCTCCTACTACCGGTTAGTGTTTTAATAAAAGTAATATGTTAATTTGAGAATTGAAATTACTTTGCTATAACCCAATATGATCTGATTATCGTAATCTTGTATGTTTCAATACTGGTTGTGTGAACACACCTCCATGATGACTCCCAGCATTGAAAGGTCATTTCCTCAATTCCTGAAATGGAACTTACCAAGTCTGAATAGGGCAATCAAGCAAAAATGTTTGGCAAGCATCATGGCAAATGATGTAAGTCTCAATTCATATATAGTTATCCCTATACCTTGTAACTGTTTTTAAAAAGGTTACTATGTAACTGTTTGTCAATTAAAATTATTTTACTCTCAGATTATGAAGCAAAAATTGAAGAGAACTAAGAAAGAAATGATGTTTATCTCATCAAAAAATAATGTAGAAAAAAAGACGAAAAAAGCAATAGATAAGGAGTTAGATGACAATGAACAACTTGACACAGGGGGAAAATGGTGTTGGCAAGCCATCAAGTGGTGATAATGAATGGTCAAATGAAATCAGACAATTGGTTGACTTAGTTGAAGTGAATGCTATCAAACCAACAGAAAGGCAATCAATAGAACATGATGTTTGGAATGACAATGAAAATGACAACATTATAAGAGAGAGAGAAATGAAACTCAAAGGATTGTCTCTGAGTTGATGATAAAGGATAAATTCAACCAAGAAAAGATTGCCGAGTTGTCCAATGAGAATGAAGCGTTGAAAAGACGAATGCAAGACACTGATTATATGTGGCATCACAAGGTATATATAAAATTAATTGTTATAACAACATATCTTTGTTTAATATTCATACCTTTTATTGTTGCAGCTCTATGGGAATTTGTTGCATAGTTTTTGTGATTCCTGTTGTGTGTAACTATATTATACCTGATTGGTATAACTGTTTATGTATAGTTAGTTACCTATTAAGTTCTTGTGTGACTATTTCAGCAATGTTTGTTTGTGTAACTGTTTTTGGTTTAACATGTTAACTATATGGTTTAATAATTTTGGTACCTATTGGATGTAAGTTTTTTTTTTTTCAAATAGTTAACTATGTGGTGCAATCCTATTGGTACATATTTGAATAACTATTTGTAATTCTTGATGGTTTGTCTTGGGGTAACTGTTGTACTATTTAATATGTTGTAACTTTATGGTGTAACTGTTTTGTATGTAACTTTGTGATGTAACTGTTTTTGGTAATTGTTTACAGTATAGGTTAACTGAGATTTTCATGATAATTTCATGCAACAAGTTGAAGTGCAACGAGACATTCCATCCGATGATAATGTTCACAAATCACAAATGACGGATTCCATGTTGCAAATAGTTGATAGAGACACAAAAATCGTGCAGCTTGAGACATTAGTTTATACAATGTGTACTGAAAAACACGCAATTGAGGCCGAAAATGTGACATTAAAAGAAAATGTCAAAATATTAGAAGCTGAAAATGCAGAATTAGTAGATCAAATAAACGAGTTGACAGTGCACAACATCACTCAGATGTTGCATACCACCAAGCCTAATGACAATGCAGATATTGGTCAAACATCAATGGTCCGAAATCTAAAGACTAAGGAGATAAAGAGAAAAAGATATGAGGATTACGAGTATAGCAATAAGAAAAAGGACACATTGAGGCTTCACATTCAATTACTACCCTTGCGGATGAAGCAGAAAAGATCAATGCAGCGAAAGAAAAAGAGAAACACGATAAGGAAATTACAAGGTTGTGAAAGATTTGTTAGAAATCGAATCCGTCTATCTATGATCAATTGAAACAAATCAATGATACAGAAGGACCTACGTAAGTATATTATACATTCTAACATTTACGTATTATGCTATAGTTATTTCATTAAAATCTGTGGATTTACTCACTGTACTTTTATACAAATTATGAACTTACCTTATATGATTATACGATGATCATGTAGGACACCCATTTGGTCTGGTGTTTCAATTGGAAACTACATAAATGTTGAAGACACATTGAAACTGATGGAAGGATGTGCATTGTACAATAGTGTACGTATTACACTTAATAGTTTATTTGTCCACATCACAGTATTGTACAACTTAAAATGTTTTCCTATAATCTGTTTGATAGTTGCAAGTATAGCTTGCATCTTGTATCGAGTTTTAAAAAATTAATATCTAATTTGTTTGCCCATGCTACAACATTGGTCTGTATGTGTAACTATTAAGTCCACATATATTTGAAAAATCTTACTCACTCTGTTTTGGACGTTGTTTTATACATTGTAACAGATTATAGATTGTTGGGGAGATATGTTGCATGAACTTGATGCAAACAACGGGCGGTCAACGTATAAAACACGTTGCTTCTTCTTCAACAGTCTATGTTGGGTACATTAAAATTTATTGACATGTTTTTTTTTTTATTTCAGTATCTTTATATTTCATTTTAATTGTCCATAAAATGGAATATTTGTAAATGTTCGTTACAAAAAACATGGATTTATGCAAAGACCAAATTGACAAAAACCTCATTTTGGGAAGAGATCGTCAATTCCTTGTATTTCCTATGAATTCCAATGGTCAAAACAACCTTGTGGAACCTTGGCATTGGATAGTCTTAGTTTTGGATATTGATACTGGATCTTGGACACACTACAACTCTATGAAACCACGAAATGTGAGGAGAGACGTGTGACTGGAGGATGCAAGAATATTGGTAAAAAATAACTGAAAACCTTTTTTTTTGATATTTTGCAATATCATATCCATCACTAACATCTATCATTGGAAAAATTTAGAAAGATTATGTTGAACAGAAAATTAGTGAAATGCAAGCGGCCAAAGGGCAAATTCGTACGTATTGCTTTGTAACTTTAATTCATACAAATTCAAAGAAGTGGTAGTAACAAAACCTATATTGCAGGGTCGATTGTGGAATGTTCGTTTGCTACGTAATGAGACAGCTTGCAAAGGACGAAGACATACAAGAAAAGTTGACAGCTGCACAAGTGAAAAAATTTCGAACAAAAATAATGGAAATGTTCTTAAACCATTCCAATTCTTGGACACTAAATGATTTCCATGAAATGATGAAATTAAGGAATTATATGAATAATCATATTTGAGATGTTGCATTTTTTGGGGATCATTAAATGAACATTTTGTATGGTGTATGTAATGGATATTGTTTATCATATTGAATTTTAAAATCATATAATAAAACATTTGTTGCCTCGAATGCTTTCCAGTATTTTGTGAACCTATTCATGATGAAATCTTAACTACTTTGTTCTAATTGTTTGATGTAATTGTTTGGTGTAACATGTATAAAGTTGCTTCTGAAATTTGGAAATAGGCTGCTTGTCCTAGTGCAAGGCTTCTGGGTTGCAAGATATATAAAAATGTTGTGGTGGTTGATCCAAATTATCAAAGGATTGAGGTGATTCTAGCAAGTAAATGTGTATTATGTGGTCATGCAGTGGAATTTGTAGAGCATGTGTTTAACCAGTGTGATTATTCTGCTGTTATTTGGAGGAAATTAGCTGTCTTATGTGGGTTCCAGGCAGTGAGGGATGGCTTATCCACAGACTTCTCTCATGATCTCAGGCTTCCTTTGTGAGCCAAAAATGCTGATGCTTCAGGATAAACAAGGAGTGCAGAAGTTGACGAAAGGAAAATGTTGGATGTTGATCATTGTTTTTTGTATTTCTGTGTTGATTGAATTGAGAATAAGGCAGGGTTTGTCTGCCTGTTCTTACATTGTAATTCTTTTTTTGAGCAATGAAATAAAGTGTTGATTTATTGTTAAAAAAAAAATGAAGTAACTCTTTCATGTGATCTCTTGTTTTAAGCAGTTTGGATAATATGTTTTGTGTAACCATTTGGCGCTATTGTTTATTAGGCGATACTGATTCATGTAACTGTTTATCAGACTCTCAAGTGCTTTTGGATATGATTTATGGTAAGTTAATCATTCCATGGAAAATTAGAGGGTTGATTGCTTGAATTTATTGGAAGTTGAGTAATCTGTCTTTTTCACTGGTTCACACTTACATAGAAAGCAATATGGTGGCTGATTGTTTGGCCAGGAAAAAGGTTATAGATAAAGCGGCTATTTGAACATGTAATTTTGCATGCAAAGGAACTCATCATGATTTCGCACTGGCTGTCCTTGTGGAACATCTCCATTTCCCATGTCTTAATAAGGTTCTGCACTGTTCATTCCCATGAAATAGCAGGCCATATCTTCCATAAAGGAACTCATTCCATATCTGACTGGACTGTTCTTCAAATTGCATTAGACGGAAAATCACACTGTTCACGTGACTGTTCAGCTGGCTTTTCTGTCTGCTGATTATTCTAGCTGGCAGCTGCTTCTCATTCAGTTGTTGTGTGGACTGTTTAGCTGGTCTCCTTTTCTTCATCTCGATTGCATGTTTCTGCATTCAACTGCCTTAAATCAAATGGACTCTTCATCTGAATTTCTCATTCAACTGCCTTAAATCAAGTTACTTCAGCTGTTTCAACTGAATTTTTGTTTCATCTAGAATTCAACTAAGCTCCAGTTGCTTCAGGACTTTTGGATTCAGCTGCAATCTTTCTAATAGAAGTCTTTCAGCCGATGTCTTAACTGTCCAGCTGGTCTTCTCTTTCAGCTGGAGTTTGTTATTGCACGACTGCCCCAGCTCTTTTAATTCAGTTGATCTTCTATTTCTATCAGCTGATCACTTAGTAAAGTTTGGTGTAACTCTTTTCAGTTTTGATTTTAGACATTAACATGACATTAAGAAAGTTGTAAAAGTACACTTAACTGGTTTCAAATATTATTATTATTGCCTTCACCCCAATTGTATAAAACAAAAATTATTGATATATTCATGTTCTGCTACAATGTTCAGTCATCCCCCAAAAAATACTCATTTTACAAAATGTTGAACCCATATTATAACCTCCATATTAATATATCCATAAAATAAAACAGAAACTGAAAAACAAATAATATTCAAATAACTAATTTATTAATTAAAAATAGTAATCCAATCACAAGGGTTCTTTACAAGTTTTTTTGTTGTGACTATCTAACCGTCCACAACGACCACATCGAATTCGTCTAATAAGTTCTCCCCTTGATCTAATTCTACATTTTTTTTGGTCGGCCCGACTGCTTCTTTGTTGACGGTGGCAAAATCTCAGCTTCGTCAACATTGAAGTTCGAACGACCAAGAGTCGGGATTGAGAGTATAGGTTGAGCGTATGATTTCTTGTATGTACTAACATGATAATAATAATCAACAAACTTGTTCTTATTTCTCTCACTCTTCCGTATCGCCACTACTGCATGAGAACAAGGGAACCCATTAATCTGCCATTAAAAGCATGAACACATGTCATTGTGAATGTCGACTGAAACAAAAGGATTAGAATTAACTTCATACACATCACTGTTCGAAACACTAACAGACCAAGACTTGTTTTCGGCGAATGCAACTTGTAATCTTGAATCCATCTCAGGACATAAAATTCCATTCCATGTACACGTGGTGTTCATCCTAGTACCCATTTGATTCATAATTTGACACATGATTGTGTCAACCATGCTCGTAATGGGTAAATGTCGTGCTTTCATAATCCACGAATTGAACGACTCCACTGCATTAGAGTTCATCTCGTCGTAACGTCTACCTCTAAAGTATGCATTTGCCCAATGCTCGTATGGAAGATTATCCAAAAAACGTTCGACAATATATCCACCCTCACGTCAGAAATCTTCAATTTTTGGGTAAACAGTGAAATGGTGGGGGCATAAGCACACTCATGCAACACCACCACCATGTGCTCCCTAAATCCATTTGAATACTGCCTACCGTTGAAGTTGTCCCTCAAGTTCGCCTTCAAGTGCTGCAAACAGAAAGCGTGGTGACACATTGGAAAAACCTTTGGCATGGCTTCCAACAAACCAACACTATGATCATAGACAAATGTAATTTCCCTATTCGGAACCAAAATCTCTAACAGTTGTTGTAAGAACCATAACCAATTTGCCTCATTTTTCGAGTCAACAATCGCAAACGCTAGTGGGTATAATCCTGAAACACAAAGGTAAATGTATATAGTTAAGTAAAATATTAAAACAATAGCCTACAGATTCACATCATAACAACCAATATACAACAACATGTTATATTAGAATAGTTACAATAAACACATACAATTACACTACTTAAGCATCACATAATATAAACATTATACAGTTACAGTATACAGTTAAAAAAAATATGCATAAAAACCATTTTTTATTAAGCATAAAAATGAAAATACAACCTAGATCATACAGTACCTATGAAAAATTCAGACACTAAAAAAAAGTAAAATGACCAAATACTACAAAGAAAATACAAAATCAACACGCACATAAAAAAAAGAAGTTAAAAGACTTATACACTGATTACCATCCTTCCCAATTGCCGAAATGATGATTCATTTGTACTTTCCTTTAATGAATGTCTCATCAATGAATAAAATTGGACGACAATAATTTGAAACTTTTGATGCAAGCCTTGAAGGACACAAACAATCTATGGAAGCGGTCAGTCTCATCATCACAATGCAAAACTATATGGCTTCCAGGGTTTGCATTATTCGCAGCATTCGCATACCAACGTAACTGTTTGTACGACAACGTATGATCCCCAAAAAGCATACCCTTTGCTTTTTCCACCCCCATCCATGCTTGGTGATAAGATACGTCAAGACCATAAGATGTAAGAAAATCACTAACCACATCGACTGGACGAGTGGACGTCTGGTCACAGACATTATCAACAATCAAATTTGCAATATGATTGCAAGATAATCTCTTGTTCTTTGTGGTATACAATGCTACTCCACATGTGTGTTCATTATTCATTTTTCGTATGTAAAAGAAACCATTAAGATTCTGAATAGTAGCATTGACATACCATCCACACCCTTTATCATACTTCGACGCGCACTCAACAATAACCCTATCCCTACAATTCCTCACATAATTAAACTTGAATCCAACATCGATTGAGTATTTGCACAGAGCTTTCCGGAAATGTGTGACACCACCTTCAAACTTTTGGCCTACATGTCTTATTTCATTTGACCACCCAGTTGTCAACAATACTTTTTCCGTATGTGAGCAAAAGCGAGGGAGCAAATCATCATTAGACTCGACACCATCATCGCAAATATGAACATCTTCAAGCAAATTATCATCAACCACCACACGTGACTCTTTATCTTGCCCAGTTACCATGACCTCAGCATGATTGACATTTATCAAACGCATTATATCAAATATATTACGCAAGTCCTCGTCATTTTGCAAACAACATTTTGGGTGACCTGGAATAGAATATGACATGACAACAGACAAATTCCTCAATTCCTCCCATTTTTCGCAAAGTCTACCATAAATGAAATCGAATGTTGCACGAATAGAACATCTGATAATAAAAGTGTCAACATCATATTTGCATACAAGCAACACTATTCCCTCCATTCCCGATTAAGACATTAAAAAAACGAATGACATTGTATCAATTCAAAACGAAAATAAAAATAGTTATGTAAAAACATTAATACAAATCACTTAATTACTTAGTTACGTACTGGGAGAAAAACATAAAACAAAAAATAGTTACAATATACAGGATATTCCAAAATAGATATTGGCTGAAAAAGTGCATACAAGAGCATTTACATTAAAGTGTAACTCTGATTAAAAAACAGTTACACCCATTAAAAACCAAAACAATTTTTTTCGCGTTCATCCCAAAAACGAACAACATAAAACAATCTTTGATTCATAATCTGAGAATAACATAAATTAATTAACAAACAGTGACATAATAACATTTTTTCGAAAATGTACATTAATGTCTATATGAAAAAATAGTTACACCCATTTAAAAAACAGTTATACCCATTAAACCCAAAAGCATTTTTTTTTGCCCTTCATTCCAACAACGACCAAAGATACACAAAATTGAACATAGGAATTTAACTCAAAAAAATGACCGAATAAAAGAAGAAATATAATTATTTTGTCTATACTAAAAATAGTTACACCTATAAGAAACAGTTACACCCATTAAAATCAAAACAGTTTTTTTTCCCTTCATTCCAACAACGAACGAACATAAAACAAAATCGAACATAGGAATTTCCCAAAAAAAAAAATGACCAAAAGAAGAAGAAATATAATTATTAACAACTCACCTTCAATCCGATGACGATGATTGGTATTTGCAATTCCTTTTTTGAAAAAAAACTCCACCAGAGAAATAAATCGGCCGTTGAAGAATACTCTTACTGCCGATATCAATTGAACACACACGTTTGAAGACTCTTACTGCAAAGATCATTTGAACACAAACGTTTACTGCATATATCCCACAAAACTGCTCATTCAAACTTCAAAAAAATAAATATAACAAATATGTAATCTTTACATATTTGTTTCCTAAAATAACTGTCAATGGCTACATAAATCTCCCACAAAACTGCTCATTCAAAATTCAAAAATTAAAAGATAACAAATATGTAATCTTTATATATTCGTTTCCTAAAATAACTGTCAATTATGGCTGCATAAATTAAGGAAGGGTGTTTAGGTAAAAAAGATTTTAATTCATTTGAATTTTGTACCTAAACATAAAAAGTTTTATAAAAATTGTACTTAATAGAATAAACAACTTACCCATACACTTTTGCTCAAATAAGTCTAAAAAATTGTACCCACACCTAAAAAACCCTTATTTTTATTACTTTTTTAATTTACTCAGACCACCCACTAGAGTTAAAAATTGACTCATTTAAGGGTGTCAGTTGACACGATTAGATATTTCTTAAATCACCTATTTTTTTATAAATTAGTGAAAATATCAAACGATCAATAAATGAATTAAAATTAATTAAAATAAATACAAGATATGACACGTTTATATATCAATTACACACAATTTATAATGACTTAAACTTGATATGACAATAATTAATAAACGAATCGGGATATGAGTTAAGTATTTTCTGATACAAATTCACTAATATCCGACAAGAACTCGTCTCAGTCGATACAATTCACAAAACTACATTTAATGATGAGAGATAAACATGGTTGATGCATAGAACTCATCAAAATATAGTAATTTCATTTGAATTTACCATACATGATTGAATTAAAAAAAATAAAAAATATATATAATAAATGATCAAAATAATTGATATATTGTAAGATAGTCCAATAAATTATTCAAAATATAAAAGTTTAGATTGGGTCAGGTTGGCATCACTAATTACAACAGGAAAAATACTAAGGGCATCTCTAACTCTTACTCAAATTCAGACTCAAATTTAAATTTGAGTAAAAAAGTCTAAAAAACTTGCTCCAACCCTTGACTCAAACTTATACCAAATCAAGAGAAACTCATTTTTTTACTCAAATCAAGGAAGACTCAAATCTTTAATGGTGAGATTTTATTATATTTTAAAGATCCAATGGTCATCTTTACTCCCTTTTAAATTGGGTTTGCTCTCATTTAAATTTGGGAATCTCATTCTTTAAATTTGAGTTTGTCCATTGGAATCATTTATATCAAATCAAGTTTTTTACTCAAATGTTAATTTAAATTTGAGTAAAAATTTGAATCATGATTGTAGATGCTCTAACAAAAAATGCCTTAAAGGAATTCCTCAATCCAAGAAAGTAAGGTTGATGAATCCATGAATTAACGCTCCCATAAGCCACAAGGCTCATACATAGATGATTTGGATATGAAAGTGTTTTATTGTAATCCTAAGATAACTCAAGCGGTAATATAGACGAGTTATAAATTCAGACATTTTGAATTTAAATCTTGGCAAATCTTTGGAGTCAGACTATGAGAGATTTATCTCACATGGATACTTTAATCCTACGTGGATTACTTGCATTTAACCGAACCATAGAGGAGATTAGTTGAGGTACGCGTAAATTGGGCCGAGCACTCCTGACTGTTGACAAAAAAAATGTTTTATGTTGCCACCACATCAATATTCATAAATCCCTCATGCATATTCTAATTCCGGCGTAAATGACATGCTTTTGACCCAATCGATGAGAAGATTAGTTGAGATAGACGTAAATTAACCCAAACACCCCTAATTGTGATAAAAAAAAATATTTTATGTTGCTACCACATCAATACTCATATTTACCCTTTTGAGGCACAAAATGCACCCATATGAACTAATGCTATTTGGATCAGAAACATTGGTGTTAGACTGTCTCCTAGCAACCAAACTTTCAATTGTGGGTCTTTTAAGTTCATAAGCAATTCAAAAATTCTACTTTTTTTCCTTTCTCAAACCAAAATAAAAACAAATGTTTGGATTTTTAGGTTGGGCTATTTGTATTTTGTGCTTCGTAGAAGGGGGTGCAATGAGTATTTAGGAAAAGAAAGTGAGTGGAAATTAATTTGATTCTATTTTTTACATAAACGTCTATAATACAAAAAAAAATAATTTTTGAACTTTAAGGGATAACTCAAGTGATAATGTGGACACGTTATATATTATGATATCTTGAGTTTAATTCTTAACAACCCCTTGGATCTTAGCTTTGATTAGGGAGATTAGTCGAAATGCGCATAAGTTGATCTACACATCCCTGACCGTTGAACAAATTTTTTTTTTTTTTTACATTATACCTTGACTTGTTATATAATAAAAAATATAACACGAGTAAAGTTTTTTATTATTCTATTTTATTTATCTTATTATTTAAACAATCAAGTATTACAAACACAATCAAATAAATATCGATCAATTTCAATATGTTGTGTAAATTATTTTCTTTGATACCTAGCCTCATAATGGTTGTTGACATATTGCATTACGGAAAAAAAACCAAATCAAAAGGCAAGCATTGTTATTTCAAAAAGAGAGAATTACACATAGACCCTTGAGATTTGTTACTTAATCACTCAGATCCCTTAATATTTAAAATATTACATACAAACCCCCTGTAGTTTGCTCTAACACTTAGACACTGCTGTAAATATATCTGTTAATAAATTATACCTAAATCCCCTGAAGTTTGAAAACATATATTACTTAAACCTAAAATGTTATATTTAGACAAAAAATACTTCAATCAAAGATAAAATATCAAATATTATAAATTTTACAATTAAAATTTATGTTCTATTGTATCATTTATTGAAATAAAATTAAAATAAAAAATAAAAATTTAATTTTTTCTTTAAAATTATAATTAGTATAAAATTATATTGTCAGTTGGAATTTAATTTGGTTGATTAAACGACCAAATTAAAATACCAAACTACTCCAATTAAAACTAAAAGATGTTGTGTTCATTACAGTTTAACTCTTTGCTTAATTTTTTAGTTTTATTCTAATAGATAGTATAATTGTATATTAACTATAATTTTTTTTAAAAAAAATAGATTTTTATTTTTGATTTTATTTCAATAAATGACATAATAGAACATGAATTTTGGTTGTAAAATTCATGTTCTATTATGAATAACTTAGACCCCTTATTTGATTTTTTAGTTTTATTCCAATATATAATATAATTGTATACTAATTATGATTTTTAAGAAAAAATTGAATTTTTATTTTTAATTTTGTTTCAATAAATGATACAATAGAACATGAATTTTGGTTGTAAAATTTAAAATATTTGATATTCTATATTTGATTGAAGTATTTTTGGTCTTAATATAATATTTTAAACTTAAGGGGTCTAAATATTATATGTCTATAAACTTCAGGGAGTCTATATGTAATTTATTAATGAATATATTTAAACAAGGGTTTAAGGGTTGCGCGCGTACAAACTTAAAAAAATTTATGTGTAATATTTTAAATATCAAGGTCTGAATAATTAAGTAACAAATCTCAAATAGTCTGGATGTAATTCTCCTTTCAAAAACTATGATGCAACATCTGCAATTTCAGTAAAATATTTGAGTGTTGTGAGTGTAATTATCCCTTCAAGAAATCAGAAGCAAATTTGGACAGCGAAAGGCCAGAGACGAATTGGAATTTGAACATTTCTCTCTGACCTGTCTGTGTTCATATAGATGGTTGCGATGGAGATTGAGATCGAGATTTAGGTCTGAAGATACAAGTCAGAGAGAGAATGAGATCAAGATCAGTATTTGGAAAGTGATCAAGGTTTGATTTTGGCAAATTTCTTCAAGAAATTTAGAGAGCAATTGAAGAGACTTAGATTGAGATTGAAGATAACCGGAGAGAATATAAAAACGATGGAGATTATGACAATAAGATCAAGCGGCGGTGGCGGTGGCCGGGACAGTGGCGGTGGTGGAGTTTTGGGGCTCCCTCTTATCACAGACATGCTGAGTCAGAAAAAAGCTGAATATAATGAGGTGGAAATTAGGATCGAAGATAAGCAAAGAGTAGAGGCAAAAGGAGAAGCGATGGGGAAACAGGCAAAAAGAGCAAGCAGCAGCGGCAGCGGCAGCGGCAGCGATGGCGATGGTGGCGTTTCAGAGATCCCTCATGACTTAATCGTCGAAGTCCTCAGAAGGCTTCCGACCAAGTCTTTAATGCGATGTCAGTGCGTGTCAAAGCTCTGGTGCTCAACTATCCGACACCCTGACTTTTTGAAGGCTCGATCCCGGTTTCGCTTCCGCCGTTTCAGGATTGAGATTCCATCTAATACTTTTTTGCTCGGTTACCAGCCACTGGGGATTACTCGCAATTTCCTACCTTAGCTGACTATATCTAATTCTATTGGTCGGTTAACCCAAAAAATTGAGTAAGAATGCTAAATATTTTTTGGTCTTTCGATTAAATCAGGTAAAAATGAGAAATGTCCATCAAATTTTAGTATTCTTATCCTACTCTACTTGCGCCCACACACAAACACACACACACACACACACATATATATATATTAGAGTAGTTATGATTTTTAATATGTTTCATATGGTTTAAATCTAAAATAGTTATTATTGTAATTGTGCAACAATTATGATGGATTGATATTTATGTCTTGGGCTTTTTTGTGTTTTATTGTAATTGTTATTATAATTATTTTAGGTTTTAGTGTTATTAGTTTATTGTGATGTCAAATTGGTGCAGATTACGTGTTCATCCGATTTCTTACCCGATTAATTTGGACAGAAGCCAAGTAGAAATACTACACTTGATCGGGTAAGGTAGACCAATAAAAAATTCTTTCGCAAAGTATCGAGTAGGAAGACAGAAGACCATATTTCTTACCCGTAGGATAAGGTGAGCACCCCTACCCACCATGAAAGCCCTTGACATGGAGTATTTTTTACAATTCAGAGGCCATCCTTTTTGGCTATAGTTGATTGTGAGTTTTGTGAAGGAAAGCCACGATCATAGTTTTTTTTTTTTTTTTGAGAAACACGATCATAGTTTAATGGCATGGTATTAGCTATCGATTGAGACATCATTTACTCATCAGTCACATTATTGTGAAAAGGTCGATGCACATGAAATACTTACTTGGAAGAAGTTAAATATAACAAGAGATATATGGACTATTGTTGCGGGCTATTCGACCAACTCGAACAAATTGAGTTTGATTCAGGGACATCTCAGATCTCGTGCATGAGATTCGTGGTTTATATGAAAACGATATCAAATCAAAAGTTGTTGGTCTGATCTTAATAGTTATTTGAGTAATTTGGTCGCTAATGCCATATGTGGTTTTAGTTGTTAGTAGTCCAACGTAAATAGAAATGTTATTTAGAGTGAATTCCTTCACTTTATCCTGAAAGTATTGCAATTGTTGTTTATGGTGAGATACTTCGGACATTGGTATTCTAGAACATATAGAGTGCCTGCTATCTCTAAGTTAATCATGATGTTCAATATGAGGTGGTATGTAGTCCCATTTGTTATAAATGTTGATGGTACAACTGTCAGGTACACTGGTAGGAGGAAGAACATTCCATGTAACCAACATCTTGAAAAGATCTGGTATAGGATCAACAATTTCATTCTGCAGTATGCCTGGAGGATTACCATTTTTGTCTTGCCGCCAGAAAATTCAACCAGGTTATGAAGCTATTCCACTACAAGCCATGATATGGAAATTTACAGCTTAAAAATCAAAAGTATACAGACAGCATGGTTAGAAGAACTCACTGTCTCATAATTGAAACAACAACCAAATTGGATTATCTCATGTCCATTACCCTGCATGCACTCCTGGGATTCAGTATACATGCGCCCTGCAGGAACAACATAAACACTCAAATGCTATAGCATCTAAGACAATGCTTCCAAAAAGAAACATGATCGAAAAAAATAAATGAGCCTTTCCACAAAAGAAATGAAGTTAGTTTTCGAGTTCTTAACATGTTAGTTCTAGTGAGTAGAAGTTGAGTTCAATCTTAGACCACTAAAATATAATCTTTAGTAGTCCAAGAAGTTTGCATAAAATAAGCCCTCCTTGGCAGATACATTATCCCAACAAACTTCTTATCCATAAATATATCATATAGACATGTATATGATTAATGTCTTACTTCAGTGCCTAAGCAGGATACATTAGATATTATTTGGGCTCAGGGACAACTGAATATTCATCAAAAGTCTGAGATATCATCAACTTGTTGAGTTTAAACTTCAAAATCAAAGAGCGGGACTTCAGAGTAGAAGTCCAGCTAAACTGTTAATATAAAACAAGTTTTTCCTTTTTCTGGATAATTAAGCAAGTTGTACATAACCGTCTTACTGAAAAAGCATATACCTCTTTCTTTCAAACAGGTAAAATCAATAGAATTGTCCAACATCTGGACTCTGTAATGGTGTAAATATACCTAAATTCATAGCCAATAAAAAAAGGCACAAGAAAATCCATATAACCAGTTTCAAGTCATGGAAGTAACATCAACTCAAGAAAAATTTGCTAGAGCTTTCATCTGTACTGGGGATAAAAAAACTTGCAATCAAACAGTTCCATGATCTAAGTAAATAACAACTATTATCTTCTTCATATTTCTGGGACACTAAATGGATATAGGGATCTGATTGGTGAAATTGCAGGACACATAGCAGATCACTTTTATACACCAAATCAGACGGAAACTTGATAGGCTACCAAAGGTTTTATATTTTTGCTATTTTAAATCTTCACAAGCTACGAGGAAGAAATAATGTCACCTCCTGTAGCTACTCTTTCTCATTGATTTTTGATTAAGACCTGTCTTTTTTGCAAGAATTCATGAAATAGAACTCATGAAATTCAGGATCTTAGGTTTCAACTCCTTTAATTAAACAAAACCCATATTCTTATAAACATAAATTTGTGAACAGTAATTCCATAAATTCTGAACCCCTCAGAGACGGAAAGAATTAACAGGTAAAACCGTAAAAGCATCATCCAGAATTTCATTGCCTCTAGGCAGGACGTAATGTGGTTGGAAAGATCATGATACGCCTGGGATAATTACCTACATTTGCAAACTATTTTTAGGTTTTGTTGGCAGATGCAATAGGTAACCGTAGCAAGGTTGACTTGGTTCATACAATCTTCCAACTTGATCTCTTTTCTCTTATTTTTCATTCTTCCTTCAGTGCTGTCAGAGTTTTTGACAAGTATTATTTCAGGCAGTGAGCTATATAGGTTATAGAAGGGATATAGGAGCAGAGCTAGTGAAGCCTCGTGTTAGGATTTTGCAGAATGACCAGAGATTTGGTCGAATTTCGAAGTCCTCTAACTTTGGTAATTTCAGACTTATTGTAGGACAAAGAACAAACAAAGCTTAAAACAATCAAGAATTTCCTTAGTTAATCAAGTTATGTGAGAAAGGACAGGTTCTTAATTCAAACTCCAGGACTCTCTCTCTCTCTCTCTCTCTGAGTGTGTATGTGCAAGTGCGCGTGTGTGGAGTTTCTGTGCCCAACACAGCACTAGTAGAAAACTTTTTCAGCCATCCTGTGAGACCATATCTTAGGTGCAAGATAGTATATGGAGATTTCAGACTTTCTCAAGGCAGAGGAGCAGCAAGAAGGTGATATCAAATATAGAAGATGAGATCTATAAGGTACAGACTACAGATCATCAGAACATCATGTAGCTGCCAACTCATTGATATCCCCTCTCTAGACCCCACTTAAAGGCAACCTAACTGTGCTAACAAATGTCCAACAAACAATTTTAATCCTGATCTTAGGATCCCAAATTTCAGAAGAGTCCCCCAAGCCAGATCTAAAAATACATGGAACTCAGGGCCCAAAATATAATCATAGTGCACCTTAATTACTTCCGGGATCTAAATATCAAATCAAGAAACACCCAAAAATTTATAAACATTCTTATTCAGTTCAGGTAGCACCAACACTTGTATGACTACTAAATGGTCGCGAATACTTGAACAGTACCACTGTGGATTTGGCCAAAAAGGCCATCAAATGAGGCAAACCTGCGTACATGTGAAGTCCAAAAGAAGGAAGAAAGAGATCCAGAGGACCTAAAAAACTGTCCTAAACCTCGACAAATGAACCATATTTTCAGGGCATGATTACTTAACAACAAAAAAATTAAGCACTCAAACAACAAGCACTTCATCTAGTTACTAGCCAGTGCGACTCCCTTC
Organism: Ilex aquifolium; assembly: GCA_951799425.1. Taxonomy (NCBI): domain Eukaryota; kingdom Viridiplantae; phylum Streptophyta; class Magnoliopsida; order Aquifoliales; family Aquifoliaceae; genus Ilex; species Ilex aquifolium. The sequence goes on along the minus strand of OX637392.1, from coordinate 49,458,127 downwards.
CTCTATTCCTCTGCTTCCACTGCTCCATATCAGACATAGGGGAAAGACAACCCTGGCGTCTCGATTTCTTCTATATCTCTAGATACATATTTCATAGTTTCTAGGCTTACCATTTGTAGTACCCGGACACGTGTCCATACAATAGAAGGACAAGTGGCAAAAATTATCAGTTGACATGGTAGTGAGGCCTAATAGGATCCAGCAGGATTGGTACGGATAATAGTGCCGCGACAGCATTCTAACGCTGCGGTAGGCATCAGCCTCATGGCAGCCCAGTGCCGTACAAAGGGCGGGACACATCTTCATCACATTGAAAGTGACAAAATGGACCCTTGATCGAGGACGAACAAGAGTGGCACTACAGAGGTATGGGGGCAACCTTGGTATGACTTGCCTCCCCAACTGCAGAAACAGACACAAGGTTGGTATTGTACAGTCGACGAAATTGGTAACCTCAACCTACTGGACACTATTGTTCAACTGGCCCACTGGACTAAGAGGAGGGGTCCCCACCTCGACCTAGTGACTGGGATGCACGGTTCGAAGTAACGGCCAAGACCGATACGACTCGGCCAAGTCTCGGCTACTACCGATATGATACCGATACATGATACGAAAAAATCCCAATTCTCGTTCGAATTGATTCTGACTCAGCCCAACTCAGTGGAATTGCCGATTCGCATCTGATTCTAATTGAGTCACACAGGATCGTTCAAGCACAGCCAAGAGCTACCATAGACTGAGAACATGCCAAAAAAAAAGGAAAAAGAGAGGATAGAACACGACCCACAAAGCAATTTGTAAAGATTGAAGATTCTAAACCTTACATCAAACCATTGTTCTCCTTTTTTCCATTATATAAAATGATCAAGCCTTAGCTAGCAACCTAGGAAGCACGGCTACGGACACGGATGTCGTATCTGATACAATACGGACACAGGGATACGATAAAGTTCTGAAATATAGGATATGGGTATGACAAGGATACTGCTAATTAAAATAATATTATATATTTTTATATAAATAACATTAATAATAAAACATAAAAATCATTGATTAGTTGGTTAATATCTTACAATTGAATGATATATAATATTAAATTGACAGTGGGCTAATATGTTATAATTGGGTAGTGGACTATGGGCAAATACAAAAGTGGGTGGTGAGTTAATTTATGTGACAACTAATAAAAAAATTAAACAAAAAAAAAGAGCAAAATATTAATAAAACAATATTGTTTCTCTGTTCAGTTGAGAGAAGGAAATAGAGAGAAAAGAAATAGAAAAAGAAAAAAAGGCTTGCAGCTAGGGCACCGGCTCAGAAGTGTAGCTAGGGCACTAGATCTCAGGAAGAAAAAGGAAATAAGGAAAGAAGGCTTCTCTTCTTCTCTACTCTCTGGTCTGTCTTTTCTCTCTTCTTCTCCTTTTTTTTTTTGGTTCTAGCCCCTTATTCCGTATATCCCCCAAGTATCTGAGCCATATCCAGCTTGAAAAAATCTAAATTCACTGTTCAGGACTCCTGTAGAAGTGTCGGACACGTGTCTGACTGTATCTCACGCGTATCCCAGTCGGACACATGTTCGACATCACCATGTCGACCTCCGACGATGTGTCCCTGCTTCCTAGCTAGCAACACATTCCTGTAAAGCATCACAGTTCGCAGAAAGCCCCATCTTCCTCTTCCTCTTCCTCTTCCTCATCTTCTTCTTCTTCTTTGCAGCAGATTCTTATTGCAAAAACCATAACATTGTTGAACCTATAGGACCCCACAACAACGATTAACCGAAGCTCCATCCTAGACTAGTGCTTTCAAGAACCAGCCAGATTGAGTCTCTCTCTCTTTCTGTTTCCCCCAACCCTTTTTGGCATGTGCTCTCCCGCTCTCGTATGGGGAAGGAACGACAAAGTCAAGTCCTTGTCTTTGACCTAGACTAACAACTTGTCCCCCCTTTCCTCTCTTTCTCAAACCCAAATATAATAACACTCTGTCATTTTTTTTCTATTCTTCTAATTTATATTTTTTCTATTATTTACCACATAATCTAATTAAAACTAAAAAAATTATATTTTTTTCTATTGTTTACCACATAATTTAATTAGAACTTAATTGTTAAAAAAATACTTTATCAAGTATACTTATATTTTCAGTAACACCCTTATTGTTCTTTTTAACAATGACTAATGTGTTAAACAATGTATTTTTGGAGATATGATGCATGACTAATGGCCTTTACATTTGTTATAATTTTTCATAATTTTTTAAATTTTTTTTCTATATAATGTTTTGTGTATATCGGCCGATACCGCGCCGCGATAATGCGACCGATGTGTCTCATTGGCCTCCAAGTCAACGATAGATACAACGACCTTGAACCATATAGGACAGTATGGCCCTCCTTAAGGGAGAACTAAGCAATGGGGGTGGAAGAGCATGATTGTCAACCTTAGCCTAGGGCAAGGTCTCAAAGGTTTAGTCTGTTCGAAAAAGCCTCTCAGTGCATGACTCACTACCCACTGAGATGTGCTTGACTGGAATCCAGAGGGACTCCTAAGATAACTAGGATTATTAGTCCGAATCAACATATGGGATAATGAAACATGTGAATTGAGGGTGAAGGACCAAAACTATGTGAGTTTCCTCTATTGTGTACCTTAACAAAGGTCTCGAGGAAAGGGTTTAGAGAAGGAAGGGAGGATCCTAGGTAGGAGCATGCTGAGGACATTGCGTACATGGCCTTCTCAAGGTCATGATCCCGCAATGACCAATCGCGATCATTAACCTTCAGAGCCCGCGTCCAAGCTATATTTGAGAAAATGTCACATCTGCCTAGTTAATGTTGAGACACATGGCTCGCTGTTAGCGACCACTATCGCTATCGTCGAAACAGTTGTGAGTTGACACAAGTGTCAAAGGGTCGCAGCGGAGGCACTGTGCTATAAATACCCGCATTACTTGCCCAGTGCAGAAGAGAATTTCTACTTGGCTGGTGAGAGCATTTACTCCATCTACCCTCTACCCAACTGGTTGGTCCTTTTGTTAATAGGCTGCTCGACTTCCTTACATCCCATCCACTTATCCTACTCATCCCCTTCGATTGATCTTGGCATAGACACGTATGTCAACCTCTTTTTAACTCACCACCTACACCATTTAATTATGAGTCAAATTTATAGTGTTGTGTTACTCCATCATAAAAAAAACTAGCAGTACTCCAAAGGAGGCAGAAAGTTACCATGAAATCTATAGCAGCATCGACATGTGGGTCAAAGAAAGCCTTTGCATAAAACACCAGGTCAATTCTACACCACAAAGATTGGGGAAAATATAAATTTTCTCCTCTTTTTTATGATATTGATAAATAAGGATGGGCCTGTTTTCATACCTTAGATAACCCACCGACTAGGAACACACAAATGTTTTCAAAACTAGCCTTATGCACACATCATGACTCACAAAGTGACACTTTTGTGTAATTCCCTTTGTGAATCCAAAACAACGCCTTTTAGGGGTCGTTTGGTAACGTATTTTTTTTGTGTCTTCAAAAAATTAAAAACAGAGACAATTTTTTGTCTCTATTTTGTGATAAACACTGAAACAGAAAACATGTTTGGTAATCATTTTTGTCTGTCAAATTATGAGAATAAAACAGAAAACATGTTTGGTAACTACCTCAAGTTTTATCCTAAATATGTTTTATAATATCTCATTTTTTGTTTTCAAACAAATCAACACTTTATTTCATGAAAAACGATTTACAACCATGAATTAAAGACCTTCAACAGAGCACCAATCTTGCACAGCCACATTTCTGAAATTATTATTTTTTGTTATTTTTTTTTTTTTTTAAGAAAGAGAAAATTTATTAAGTAAAGAAAAATTTACAAGAAGCAAAGAGGAAAAAGCCACAAGTTGACTTTAATCCTTCAAGATAAGTATTGATTTACCAAATTTACAAGTAAATCTAAATCATATAAAACAAAGAATTGTTTTATATGAATGTGCAACAGAAAGGCAATAAACACCCTAGCAATTAAAAAATTCAGAAGAAGTTACAACTGAATTATACCATGGTATCTAAAGATAACAAACACAAGACTTTTAATTCGCATGGTATGAACCTACCAACCATCATATCAAAGGTTTTATACAACATTGTGCAAAATGTATATATTAAAAGAAATCCTAGAAAGTATACGAAGGCATCTTGCTTATATAGGCCTGGATCCATTAAGGCAATAAATTGGTCACATCTGTTGCACTTTCTATGTGCCCTCTCTATCATCAATAATCTTCGACAATTATTTTTAGAAAATAAACATAAAAATGTCAGGAAAACTTTGCCGATACATTATATAAACCATGGCCAAAGCAACTATGAAAAATGATTTGTTTTCTAGCTTTAAACTACAACGGTATATTATGGTTCTGTAATGTTAACACATACATATATGTGCATGTATCTACGTGTAAATCAAAAAAATTATCACAACACAGATTCAGGGATAATATAGACTACATGAAAGGAAAAAATGGTACAACAGTACACATATAACCCCTCTTCTTGCCCTTATAACTTCTTTAACCAAAAGAAGGCACCAAGTGCATTCCATTACCATCCTTTTCCCATAGGCAGCATGCTTTACCCACCCAAAAACTGCTACCTTATTAAACCATAACAATTTTATATCCATTCAAAATAACAACTTTTACAATATCAGCTGATGCCATAACAAAATCCATATAATAATGCCTCCCTCTTTGGCTGATTGAAAACGTGTACTTCGTGGTTGCAGTAAAAATTCTTGCTGTTTGATAAAGAGCCGAATCATCAGATGATGTGGCAGAATTTGAGAATGTATTATTGGCCAAGATGTTTTCAGGGGTTGAAAGTAATTGTGAGGCCAAGTTATCCGCCATGAATACCCGGTCACCCACCGTGGTGTTGGTAGGTGATCCACAGTCTATAAGGTACATGTCTGCAGGAGTAAATCCACTAGCAAAACATGCGAAATACGGTACTAATAGAACACATATGAACAATTTAAACGATCCACCACCCATCATCATAGAGACTAGAAATTCTAGAATCAAAACGATGGGTTTTTTCGAGCTTACTTGAAGCTAAAATCTGGGTTTCTTATTCAGGAACAACAATAAAAGAACTACAGATTTTCAATCACAAAAAACATAGGATATGAAATACCCATTAAAGAACAGACAACCAAGTCAAGAACTGCCTCATCTCTCTCCCACACCATATAAAGAAATACAAATTGTTGATGCCATTGTGCCTGCCCAGACACAACCATTGGTTCATGATGGCAAGCCTTATAAACCATCGCACCATGAATCGGTGATGTTACCAAGGCAACATCAAGACAGGAAATTAGGTGAGAGAACTAGGAAAAGTAGGCAAACAATCACATTACAAAGAATGCCTAACATTCCATGCTTCAACCTCCAAAGGTTTCCAAATTAAAGCTATAACTCCTAAGCAGCTATTATAAAAAATCATCAATTCCAAAATTTGAATAGAGAAAGAGGAGGGGGGGGGGGGGGGGGGGGGTGGTTTTCTCTCAGACAAATGCCTCGATTAGTCGTCAGGGTTGAATGGAATGGATATATTGATCGGACTCGTCATCATATCAGTCATCACTGAGAAACCCCCCACATTACACCAGATAGAGATTCGATGTTTCAACTAAAGAGAAAAGAATAAAAACTGAACAAATAAAAGGAGATCTTGATTTCCTAAAACTGAATATGAAGCTTACCTAGATCTTGATTTCCTAAAGGCCTGGTACGTATATATACACAGATCTGTGCACATATATGCATATATGCACAGATCTATGTATATATACAGATCTGTGTGTATATATATAGAGAGAGAGCGAGGAGATGAGATGAGAGAAGGAGAAAGAGAGAGAAAGAGAAGGGGCTTACCTCCGTCGGTGAGAGAGAGGAGAGGGGATCTCGTCGGTGACGGTGAGAAAATGGAGAGAGTGAGGCAGCGATGGTGAGAAGAGAACAGAGAGCGTGAAAATGGAGAGGAGAGAGAAATGAGGTGGGCTTAAATCGGTTCACAAAAAAGACTATTTTTTATGCTAAGGGAGTTCGAAACCCGAATCTCATTAATCTCTTTTAGCGCATGTTTCTGTTTCGCGTGTTTTCTAGAACAAAAATTTTTTGTTTCCATTTTTTTGTCTTTGTCTCCAATACAACGAAAACAAAACAAAACCAAAAACAGTTACCAAACATATTTTTGTTTTCATTTTTGACAAAAATTGAAAACAAAAACACAAAACACAGGACAAAAACAGTTACCAAACATAGCCTTAGTTTCCATGGAAGATAGTGAAGGACTACTACTAAGGCATTAGTATCATATATTACGAAAAAGAATCTTATCTAGCCATAAGTTTAATCGGACAAATCACTTGCAAACTACTACAACTTTACAATTTTAGTTTATAAATATTAGAAGTGATTAAAGGTACATGGTAAGCAATGATGCATGAATACGAGACACGGGTGCATAGGGATGTCAATGGACCGAAGCGGGGGCGGGGGGCATAGTCTCCATCCCCGTACCCGCTTAAAAATTTTTCGTCTATCCCCGGTCCACCCCCGCTAACGGGTATAATTTTTATCCCCATCCCCGTCCGCGGGTAAATTTATAATCCCCGTCTCCGTCCCCGCTTCCCCCGTACCCGCCTAAGCCTAAGCTTTTTTTTTTTTTTTCAAGAAAAGAGAAAATTTTATTTCATGAAATCCAAAAATTACAAGAAGCAAAAACTAAAACTATTTAAGCAAAACACCAACAGTTTAACAACCAAAAAAATCACTGCCCAGAAACCAAAGACTAAACCATTACCAAAGTTGGCTTTTAATCCTTCAACATGATCAAAGCAATTTATCCTTCAAACACAGACTCAAACCAATCTCAAAAACCAAACAGTATAGCATCAGCCCAGCTTAATTTGCAAAAAATCAAACAAAAGCAGTTAGGCCAAATTCGGATTTCTTGGGAGAATCACACTTTGCACATGTAAAGGTTTTAAAATTCTCAATTTGTATCTTCAAAGTGAGAAAATTAATCTTTTGAGTGTAAATTGAAAATTTAAAACCTTCCAGCATACAAAGTGTGATTCGCCATAAATTGAGGTTACAACCCCATAGTTTACTAAACTTACAGATCTGGCTCAAACCTTTAACTTGATATGCAAAATCTTTCAGATAATTAGTAGGGCATCTTATTGAATAGTAATAATCAACATTAACCAACATTAACCCAGAATGAGATTATGTTGGATATGAAGCCTAAACCTTAAAATGTAATAGCAGAGCACGGCATGGAAGAACAAATAACACGTAAAATCATCAAAAGAGGGCTAGACAATCCAGAAATCAACAATCCATTAAATTTGAACTTAAAATCAGTAAAGAACACCCACAGCCCATATACACACACACACAAAACACTCACAAGCATGCAGAGACACACCAACCAGCGCAAAGTACGCTCACTCATATGAAACCCAGTCATTGCACACACAAAGAGAGAGGATGGAGACTCACCCGGATGGATTGCGAGAGCACAGATGATCGGTGAGACTTGAGAGTGACGAGAGAGACGAGCGGGAGACAAAGCGCGGGACTGAGAAAAATGGATTCGGCTTGATCTACTAGGTATAAACCCAAACTTTCTGTCCAACGCCGAGATTCACAGCAGAAGGCTTCGTCTTTTCCAGTCTTCTGTCCAGATTCGCCGATGGATTGTGGTGGTGGAGGTCGAGCGTCTAGCTCCCCAGCTCCTTCTTCAGATTCGACGGACAGAGATAGGGTTTGGGGGTTGTGATATCATTTGGGTAAATATGAAGTGGGCGGTTGAAGGAGCAAAATAAATTAGGGCTATAAAAGAGTATTTATATATATATATATATATATATATATATATATATATATATATATATTTATTTATTTATTTTTTTAACGGGTAACGGGGACGGGGACGGGGACGGGGACGGGGCGGGGCGGGGCGGGGGTAAGGGTAAGTCCATCCCCGCCTCCATCCCCGCACGGGTTTATACGGGTATCCCCGTATACGTCCACCGTCCAATACGTATAGTCCATCCCCGGTCCAAACGAGGCGAGTTTGGACGAATACCCGTTTTTCCCCGGTCCACTGCCATCCCTACGGGTACAATACGGATACAACAATACGACAAAATTTTAAAAAGTAGGACACGGAAATGGTCATGATACATCTATAAAAAAATATATTTCATATTTTTACTATTATCTACCGACTTAACAATTATATACTTTGGTAAATTCTTTAACATAATAAAGAAAATTAGCAATTTTTTTTAGTTTTCAAGGAATCAAAAGTAATATTTACTTTAGTTGGTTTGTTTAGAAATATTTGTAGCTAATATTATAATGTACTAGATTCATTTTATGCACTTTTGACATGTAATAATAGATAATACTTAAAAAATATTTGTGCGTCTTGAAAGTAGTATGAATTTTAGTTGATGTATTATTTGGTTTGTGAATTAAAAAAAAATGTTAAAGATTAAATTCAAAAATTATACATATTGTTCTGACACAAGTATTCGCGAATTATTCAAATATTTTATTATTATCGGATACATAGGAGGAGTATTCGATACGAATCTGCGAATATCCGACGAGTATCGTATCCGATATGGTATCTGATACGTGATCATTAAGTTTTCCTTCCTTTCCCTTCTTTTGAAGTTCGTACACAGTGTCAACTATCACCTTCTGCTCCTCTGCATTGAAAACACCAGTGTGCAGCTCAAGTCCAGCAACAACGTTCATCATTTTTCCATTAACAATCTCTATTCTTCCAAAGTCTTTCTTCCTCTTGATTTCTCGAAACCGTATACAATCGCTTTGCTCCCATGACAGTAGCTCCCTTGACCTATCAGCAGACACAAGTGAATCACTCTTTTGACTCATCGAGGGCTGAGAAAAGGTCTCCAACCACCCATTCGCGTCATCCTCCCAACTACCCAATGAATTCGTACCTATTTTCTCCAAAAAAAAGAAAAGAAAAGAAAAAGAAAAAGAAGATGAAATTATGTTTGTTGTAACACTTGTATCCAACTATGTCTTTCGGACTCCCAAATGGATTCGTGTGATAATATTCTTGATTATCATTGTATTCATATAATCCATATCCTTCAGAGTTGAAAGAGTAATATGGTAAAAAAAGTTTGATGATCCTCTAGGCCGAGCAATTAAGCCTCATGAAATTTTCTTTAAATCCTCAAACTATATCTATAAGCAACTAACTGAATTTCAAATAAAACTACTCATCACAGGCCTATAATTGTTTTTGATAGAAGAAGATGTCATACTTCATGGTTTAGAAGAATAGCATTTTTTCGACTCATGAATTTAAAGCACAAGTTAATCATTAGCAGAATTTAAAGCACAAGTTGGCAGTAAAATATTCGACTCATGAATTCTTTTGTAGAAATGTCATACGACTCATACCTGAGCACGAGGAGAGGCATTTGTGGAAGCCACAAGTGTAGATCCAGTCACCATTCTGCCATCCTTTTGGAGCTGGCAGAAGTTGAGCTTGGTTTGGATACGAAAGACTAGAAAATTGGCTGTACTCCATAATTATTTGCAGGTTGAACTCCATGCATATTAGCCTCTCTAATGCTATCAAACTGGCAAAGCAAATATTAAGGCATAGAGGAGTGATTTGAATTGGGCATAGAGGAGTGATTTGAATTACAACAATGCTATTCTTAAGAAGTTGATTTTACCACCTTTGCCTTACCAACTCATATAGATTATTGGATAAGGTGGTACCATTAATATCTAATGGTTGTGGTTGTGCTGCGGCAAGTGTTAAAAAAATGGTAAAGAAATCTGGTTAGAACAGCATTTTTGTTTCTATTAGTGTGAACTGATTTATTTTTGAGTTTGGAGAAGTCTAGAGTCAATTTTTTTTTTGTCTAATTATGGCAAGTTTTTATTTATTTAAGTCTATTTTTCACATAGGAAATACTTGGCTAGAAAGTTTCTTTGGGACAAAGTAAATTCCTTTAATTAAGTCCTATGTAACTATATATCTGCTCTTAAAATATTGAGATTATGTGTTTCTTTATTTCATATTTTATGTTGTTGTTCTCAGCTCTAAGCTCATAGAATTAAGCCTAGCAGCAGGAAGTTAATTATTTTGGTCTCTATTTACCGGAACCCAAATGTAATGGTCTTAGTCCTTCCTTGAAGAAACCATATCTGAAGATTCAATTTAGATACATGTTTTTGTTTTTGTTCAATTTAGGTATTGGAGCATCAAAGATCCATGTTAAGACTTGCTATTATCTTTTTGTTAGTATGGTGACCAATGCTGATCGAGATGACAAAATCCTAAATCATCGTGAACAGTTTGATCATCCAACAAGAAAAGGCACTTTCAACAAATTGAAGAATCGATGGCCGCCTGCCCTCGTTAAAAGGCAGTCTTAGGACAATCAAGGCGAAGGATACATAACCCTTCATTTTCATGTTTAGCTGAAGGTAAATAGTCTCAAATACTACTCGAAAGTCATAATCACAATACATGAACACTGGTGCCCTCATGGAACCACATACAAATAATTCAGGAGACCCTTGAAAATAAAATATAGATTTAGAAGATTTGGGGGCAGCAACTGGTAAGTTTCCAAGGGCTCATATCCCTGAGAATCCTAGGGGCAGCAACATATCCTTTTTCAAAAATCATGAGGGTCACCATTATGTAACCAAGAAACCAACCTGTCGGACACAAGGGTATTCGATTAGATGTACTTGATTTTAATGGAAAAATGAACTTATAAATAATATTGATTGGCTGCTCTCTAGCGTGGACAATTTTTTTGCTTGGCATGAGCTAACTGAAAGGAGAAAAGGGGCAACTGAAATGTGGTGGACAAGAATTCAAGAAGCCAACAATAGAAGTTGTGGGAGAGAGGAAGCAGCTACATTAGATGTGATGAAAAGTCTTCTAGAAGGTAGATTCCGTTGAATGGACTACCAACTAAAACTATTTGTGCAATTTCATCGACTTCAACAAGGTGATGACAGTGTTAAATTGACTAAACCGAGAAGTTTTATGAGTTGTCCTTGAGGTCAGGAGTTTATGAAGCAGAGGAAATCCTTACAGCAGTTACCAGGCTGATCAATGCATTGCTGTCCACGATGAGATGGCTGGTTTTAGACAAGATTGTAGAGAAAGACAATCAAGTTGCTTGCGGATGCATTTCTCATACTCCTCACTACATCCCATAAGATTAACAGTCCCCTTTTGATTTTTAACCATCTTCAATGCTTAGACTGTAATTTTTCAAATTCTAATCATATCTCTATTTTTTGTATTTTTTATAACACTTCGATCTACATATATACTAAGCTTGCATAATATTATCCTAATTTAGTACACATAAATTACACATCCAAAACTTGCCCACCATCTATATTCGATCAAGGCTTTCAATCACAAATATTATCTCATTGGTAGTGGAAAATCATAATGCAAATATGAGGCAAAACAATACCGAGAGCAGCATGTACTGATAATAAAACCAAATACAAGGCATAAGAAAATTAGAAGCACATTCCCAAACACAAACTATTGTGAAGCTAACATTTTTATTTATGAAGTCCAAACGGCCAAACTAATACGGCAAAATTCTACAGAATGCGAACACGACACAGCCTATTGACCGCCCCATCTTTAACCACAGTGCTCAAAATTGGTGATTTCGTATCAGATTATTGTATCAAAAATTGTCAGCCCTAATTATACAATGCCATCACAGGAAGGATTTTTCGTACCTGCGGAGGGCAATCGTCTCGGTCGGCTTCGTCAGATTAACAATTGAAATAATCGTAATGGGCAGAGTTTTGGTTTCATCGCCATCGCGGGACCGTTTGCACTTGCTGCAGAAGGATTCTAAGGCATAGTTGATGTTCTCACATTCGTTGAACTTCCGATCCCCTTCTCTCTCCTCCTCCTCCTCCTCCTCCTTCTCCTGCCATCGTCCTTTCCTCTCCTCTTCAAAGACCACTCTTAATGTGTGTCTGACAGGCGAAACCTAATGTGTTTACTGAAGAAAAGAAACAGAGCTGATCATCGTCTTGAAAGCCTTCAAAAAACTGTACTTGGCGCGTTAATAAGTCGGTGTTTAGAGGAAATTACACTTTGACCACCAAATTATGCCCCTTCTCTCACATTATTCCCTCTTACTCAGGAGACAACTTGGGCCAGGAAACCCGAGCCCAACCCTAATTTTTCAAGTGAAAATTGAAAACAAGTATGGGAAGTGTTTTAAGGACAGACACGATCTTATTGTCTAATTAAGGACAAGTGATGTGTAACTTTTGGTAAGTAGGTCTAATAGTTCTTTTACTTTTGTTTTTTATTTCCTATTTTAATCATCAGTGAATCACACATATCTTTTTAAGACTCATTTCTCCTCCTTTAATTTCTCGTCTAACTATTTCTCTCTCCTCTCTCTTTCGTCCTTTTAATTTCTCTCTCCTATCTATACCTTTAGTTTCTCTCTAACTGTAACTATAATTCTAACGTTCTTCTCCGATATATCATTTATTTAGATTCTCCTCTCTCCTCTATATGCTATATCACTCTTTATATCTTCTCTCTTTTTTTCACAATGTAATGTCGAGAAATTGTGTTAGTCGTTGCCTTTAAAAAATCATCCATACTTGTTATAAATCTGAAAGATTCATAGTGGTGATGTTTTTTATGCAGCTCATGATAGCAATATTTGTTGAATTCATCGATAATGACCATGTGAGCTCATCTTTCTCTCCAAATTAGGACTCTCTCTCTCTCTCTCTCTCTCTCTATATATATATATATATATATATATTCTTTAGTAATCCTTGTGTGTATGTCATAATAATAGTCACATTGATACTTGACTTAATCTTAATCGTACACCCAAGTATAAGTGGTCAAGCTGTAATATTACTCGGTGAAGTCCGAGGTTGAATCCATAGGAAGTTATCTATTGAAACTTAAAACATAAAAGGTGAAATTGTCATGCGTGTAGTGTGCATTACGACAGCTTGTGATGTGAGTTTAAAACTGATAAGTAAATACTTAAACTAAACTTTGATTATAACAAATAAAAAAGGCTACTCTTTAGTTCGAGGATCCAATATGCATTTTATTGCTTGACTATGAAAATGTCATCTTACAACAATTAACCCCCATGTTACTGGGAAGTTGACCAGTAGATTTGATGTATAAGTTGAACCATATCACAGCAACGATTAAGTTAGCCGGAAGGTCAATGCACCTTGCAACAACCAATTAACCCTAGTAAACTTGAAGGTGAACCATTCAAAAGGTTTACTATAGCTAATAAATCGGCAGGTCTATGATTCAATGAAGATGGAGGTTCGGTTTATGCATTGAACCAAAAGCGTTGGCTATAGCAATACTTAACCCGTCTATAACCAATCTTCCGACTATTACATAAATTCTAACTACGTACATCATTGTATCATGCATAAAGTACATAATAACGTATAGATGAAATGGTATATAACAATAAGTTTAGCTCGGTACTCGTAAACATGAGCATATAGTAATACGATACCAAATAGAAATAAAAATCATCCATCATTTAAGGGAGGTATAAACATTAAGACATAGATAAAACATCGGCATTTCCATTACTCAAATAATATTACGCATGTCTTCACCCTTTATTAAAGAGTATAAAAGGATTACTCACTCTCCATTGTTATAGACAAGCAAAAAGGGTAAGTGAATCCCATTACAATACAACGCAAATAAAAAACAAAACACAAAGAATCATTTTCCGAGGAATAGTTGAAACACCCTCACTCTTATTACCGACTAGGGCAAAAAAGTGAGAGAGGTTCAACTCTCCAAGTAGAAAGAAAGTAAAAGAAATGTAGATGAAATTTTTTTTTGGCTAAGGGTGTTTAGGGTAGGGTATTTTTCTCCCTTTTTTTCTTCCCTTCCAAGCTTGGTTCAAATGCCCCTAAACATGCCCATTTATAGGCATTAAGGCATGGTTAAGGCGGCAGAAGCCCACAAGGACCAATAAGGGGCTTTGTTGCATCAACGGACCAATAGGAGAAAGGTTTGGTGTTGAGGTGGTTAAAGCTACCGTCCGGACGGTGCTGGTTTTCTGGATTCTTGCCTTGCAGCCTCCTTTGTTGATTTTTTGACTTTGGCCATCGTTGTGATGGTGGTTTCACCATCTGGATGGTAATCGTCTTGTCGAATTTCTTTTTGCCTCCCTCTTTTGTTCTTCTTTCGCACTTTGACCCTCTAAATTTCATTATTTTCATATAGAACCCTACAAAACATATAACTCAAACATTAATCCTAATATAATTCAAATTAAATACTTTAATTCAATTAATGCACAAAATTAACCATAAATCCTAATTCATTTACGCACTTTTTAGGGTTAATCAATACCCTGTATTATGAAAATGTTATGTTATTTCTTTCACTTTTTTGTATTCGTTCTTTTTGTGGGATTGGTGTGTGAGTAATTGTTACTGTCCTGGACAGTAACAAGTGGTATTGTCACAATCCCGGGACAGTAACAATGGAGCATTTTCACTATCTCATGATAATAACAGAGGCACTATTGCTATCCTGGAGAAGAACAGTGGTATTGTCACTATCCCGGAGACTATAACATTGTAGTATTTTCACTAACAAAGACACTGTTACTATCCTGGAGAATAACAGTGGCATTGTTACTGTCCTGGAGACAGTAACAATGAGGTCTTTTCACTATCCTAGGAGAGTAATAGAGGCATTGTAACAACCCAAAATCTACCTTGGAAGACATTACTATCTACAAACTATTCAACAATGAGATAAACTAAGAATAATCATCCAAAAAATAAACTAATCATCCATCCATTAAACACTAAATACTAAAGACAATAAAACATTATACTTCTCCAAATTTACAATTCAAAACCAAAATATAACTTATAGCGGAATAATTAAAAGTAGCTGAAACATTGTTTCATATAAATCTCTCAAACCAAACAATATAAATTAAGAAGTATCTCTAAACCTCCATATCGGGATCCACATACTGATCCTCTTCAGTCTCGAGGTCAACCTGCTCATCTAATCTGACATCTTCCTCTCTGCCAAAATTTGTAAGTGTGTTGTTGTAGGGGTGAGGAAAAGCCCGTAGAAAATCTCTCTCAAATCCAAACAAGGTTTTAAAATAATATAAAAAAGACAAGTATTTTTAAGACACATCTCTCCTCTCTCCCCTTTCCTCCTTTAATTTATCGTCTAACTATTTTGCTCTCCTCTCTCTTCTTTAATTTCTTTCTCCTATATCTTTCATTCCACTACTTCTCTCTCTTCTCTCTTCTGCCCCTTTAATTTCTTTCTCCTATCTATACCTTTAGTTTTTCTCTCTAACTGTAACTATAATTCTAATGTTCTTCTCCGATATATCATTTATTTAGATTCTCCTCTCTCCTCTATATTCTATATCACTCTTTATTTTTTCTCTCTTTTTTCCACAATGTATTGTTGAGAAATTGTGTTGATCGTTGCCTTTAAAAAATCATCCATACTTGTTATAAATCCAAAACATTTATGGTGGTGATGTTCTTTATGCAGCTCATGATGAAAATATTTGTTGAATTCATTGGTAATGACCATGTGAACTCATCTTTCTTTCCAAATTAGGACTCTATCTCTCTATATATAAGCCATATATAGTGTCACCGTGGGTGTGTCATAGTAACAGTCACATTGATACCATGTATTATGAAAATTTTATGTTATTTCTTTCAATTCTTTTTATTCGTTCTTCTTGTGGGATAGTCATGTGAGTAATTGTAATTGTCCTAGACAGTAATAATTGACATTGTCACTCTCTCGGGACAATAACAATGGAGCATTTTCACTTTCCCATGACAATAACAGAAGCATTGTTACTATCCTAAAGAATAACAATGGCATTGTCATTGTCTTGGAGGCTGTAACAGTGCAGTATTTTCACTATCCCATGACAATAACATAGGCACTGTTACTGTCCTGGAGAATAACAGTGGCATTGTTACTGTCCCCGAGACAATAACAGTGAGGTTTTTTCACTATCCCAGGATAATAATAGAGGCATTGTAACGACTCAAAATCTACCTTGGAAGACATTACTATCTACAAACTATTCAACCATGAGAGCAACTAAGAATAACCATCCAAACAATAAACTAACCATCCATCAATTAAACTCTAATAACTAAAGACAATAAAACATTATACTTTCCAAATTTACAATTGAAAACCAAAATATAACTTACAGTGGAATAATTAAAAGTAGCTGAAACATTGTTTCATAGAAATCTCTCAAGCCAAGCAATATAAACTAAGAAGAAGCATCTCTAAGCCTTTATATCAAGATCTAGATACTGATCATCTCCAGTCTCGAGGTCAACCTGCTCATCTAATCTGACATCATCATCTCTGCCAAAATCTGTAAATGTGTTGTTATAGGGGTCAGCAAAAGCCCATATGAAATCTTTCTCAAATCCAAACAAGATTTTAAAATAATATAAAGAAGGCAAGTCTATTTTGAAAAATAGCATATATAACTTTTGAGAGTAAAACAATGACATTTGTAATAATCTCAATTGTACGGAATATAGTAAATCAATGTTAGGAATAAACATGCAAGAAATTAAAACAATCAATTAATAACTCAGTAGCATGATTCCATATTCTCATGCATGTTGGTTGCTTCTCAAGAATCTACACAACGATTCTACCTCGTTCACCCACCATAACCACACAATCTCAATCATTCCCCATAGGGCACATCACAAAGTGCTTTAGGAATGACGTATACCGTATCCCATGACATTGACGAATCCTTCCCAAGAAAGGAATATCATCCCTCAGCCTCAAACTTACGTGAACAATAGTGGTTGCTCTCACAAATAACAATTCACTACAAGTGTTAGACAACAATTTCACCTCATTGAGATAGAGTAACCTCTAACGCTCTACAGCAGCTCTTGAAGGTAATTCAAGTTCGTCACACCCAAACCATACAAGAGATGAAACAATATTTTTCTCAACAACCGCAATCTTAACTAATCACAATATCCATAAAAACTCAAGTATCACGATTTCACAATTCTCAATATACAGCAGTAATAAAAGAATTAAAATATGCAAGAGATCATATCAAGAAACCTTCATAATTGCGATATCAAAATTTTAGGGTTTAGTCCAAAAATTATAATTTGTTGGAACAAAAATAAGTATTTGATTGAAACATAATTTAATCAGGAAGAGGAATTTAGAAAATAAGGATCCATGTATTTTTCATATTAAGACATGTAGTTGGTGAAACTTGGGTTTTGCAAACCAAGAACAAGAATTTCTTGAATATCAAACTTGAATTCTATTCAAAACTACGTCCAAATTGGAAAGAAACCAAGAACTCATAATTATTTATCATATAAATATCAAGAAGATTTAAAACATACATATATATACCCTAACTCTCAATGAAAGAACTCAAGAAGAATCCTCTACTTTGATTTCATAGTTTGTGTGTAAACCAAGCATGTTTGATCCATTCCAACGTGAGAATCGCCCTTTAATCTTGTGTTTCTCTTCTTCTCTCTTGCTCTCTAAGGTTCTCTAGGATTAAGAACTGATGAAATAGGGCTAGGGGAGGCATCCTTAGGTATTTATAGGATGGGAAAATAGTTCAGTCAACGCTGACTTGATATTTAGAATCGCGACAGTGCGTTTGAACGATTTACAGGGCATTCGCACGGAATATTGGGTGTTTAAACGAGGTTTTCTCCCAGTATATTTATTTTTTGTTAGACACCAAAGTACTGGGACTAACTGACGTTCGAATAGACTCTAGTTTTTACCTGAACTTCCAACGAAGTTTTGGCCTAGTTAGAGATCGATTTATGAAATTTTCATGAAATACATTGTTGTATCCCTCGAAGTCTAGTGTCTACTGTAAAAATTTAAAATCAATCGGACCTCGGGGTAAAAAGGTATGGTCTAAATACTAAGGTAGTGTCAAATTTTATTCTACCCAAATTTTTCCAAAAATACATTTCAACTCTGGAATACTTTCAAACTTCCAATACACTCCATATTACATTTCCCAAGGTTTCTCGAGTTCTGGATTCAATGGAAGTCTTATCTTGATCTAAAAACATTTATAAAATTACCTAATCACCATTCTCACGCTTAAACGCCTGTGAAACTAAATTTGACTCGAAAGACATTTCACGTGAAACTCAAACTTCATGATCAATCTTTCAACATTGATTTGGGGTTTCTATTATCATTTTAGGAGTACTATTAATTTCATGTTATCTACCTTTAAATTTTATACGGGGTCTTACAGAAATTGTTACTATCCCAGGATAGTAATAGTGACGTTGTCAATGTCCTAGGAAGTAATATATACATATATATATATATATGTGTGTGTGTGTGTGTGTGTGTGTGTGTCCTAGTGTCATAATGTGCTTTATTTATTTATTTTTATTTTTTTGTGATATATATATATATAATGTTAGGGCATTTGCGTCGCACTCCTTATCCATGTTATTGATGTTTGAAGCCTATTACAGATGTGTAATTTATTTTTTATGTTTTTTAATTAGTTTATTCAATTTGAGTTTTGATTAATAAAAAATTCAATTTCAACTCGAGTTTCACCCGAATTGTATAACCCAAGATCAACCCGAATTTAAAAATTTAACCATAGTTGGGCTCGAGTTGGAGTTACTCAGGTTGAGCTTGAGTTGAGTTTGGTTAATCCCTCAACCTGCCTAGCCACTCGAATTACACCCTTACTCTTACTTAGTCATTTATATTTTTGCTCTTAAAGTATTATATTTTCTTGCATTATACTTTTAACTATGATTGTTGGTTTTACAATGTCCAATAATATAAATTACAGTCATATAGCATAATTGGAGATTTTCCTTTTAGACCATGATGAACCTTTTGTTTTTAGAGATGTGAAATCATTTCAAGTAGTTAAGCAAGTAATATGGAAAAATCAAAAATTAAGAGTACAAAGTGAGGTTGAAATCATAACTAAGGGAGTTTTTCTCTTCTTTTTTTTTTTTAACCAATAACTGAGGGAGTTAAAGTCATGTAGATTTCTCTAATTTAATAAGTAGGTTGACACCATTTGGCTATGTATAATACAAATTTGGCTCCACACGAATTTACATGATTTATATATGATATGAACTCGATAGGACACGCGTCAATTATACTTGAATATAAATAAATCGGGGTGTAAACAATAACACGATATGAACTCAATATTACCCTACCCAATGCCCAACTAATTTTAGCTAATGCAGATTGATGTATTTAAAGTGGACTTTAATGCAAGGCCTTCTACTAAACGAGGCCTAATTTTATGGATATTGGCGATGCTGTGAGGTCTTGAGAGAGTTAGATGTATATATTCTTATTGCATTCTCAACTATAGAGATAAACACATTCTTGGATCTTTTTGAATAAGATTTTCAATGAGGAGAAGCACCTTCATAGGTGATTAGCATAAGATAATGTGTTATTTTGGTATTAATTAGTGACTAATTACATTTGGCAAGGAATTAACTGTATTAATTTCGCTAAGTTTGGATATGATCTTTCTTTTGGAGTGTTTGTCTTGTTTTGCAGGTAAATAGGGTGAATTAAAGATTAATAGAAAACCATATGAGGAGAAGAAGAGGATCAAAACACAAGAGACGAGGGAAATTCGAGAACCCGTGTCCGGACAAAAGAAGAGTTGCGTCCAAGCGGATGTTCTAGAAATGGCCAAGAGAGACACGAGGATTCTAAAGTCTATAGAGGGAAGCACTATCAGTTGTGTCCAGACAGGAATATCTGTGCGTCCGGACGCGTGTTCGTAAATTGCCTAGGCCTTTGTGCTTTGCCTTGTGACCTAGTTTGTTGCTCCATTACCTATAAATAGGGAGATAGTTTTATAATGGAGGCAACTTTTTGCCTTCTAGTTTTCTTCTTTACTTTTTATTGTATTTCAATTATGTCTGGCTAAAAGCCCAACTAAGGCTAGGGGAGAAGCTTTCAATGAAATACAGTATTGTTTTTGATCCAATGTTTTAATTGCTTGACTAATTATTTTAATCCAATTCTTGTCTTTTAGTAATTTTTTTGCTTTATATAATTTCTTGATTCGGTGTGCCACGTACATCGAATGCTTGAGATTTTTTACGAGTAAAATAACTGGTTATTCCATGCTTGAGTTAATTAATTGAATTTTCAGAAGATAGTTGATTTATTATTCGCCATAAATCTAGGGTTTGCCTGCTGGAGAGCTTGATTTATCATAGACTCCAACACGGTGAATGCTTGTAATCTTCATGTGAATTCATAGATTTATTCGGGTAGTTTATTAGTTATAACTTTTGAAGTTGTCATATTATCACTACTAAATATTCCGGTTGGGATCACTCCTCACCTGATTTCCAACTAAGTTCGAAAATTGGATCATAAATAATTGCCGTGTGCATTTGAAAGGGTATCCCCGATACTTTATTATTTCAATTATTGTTTTAAACAATCAATCACTGTTCTGTTAAACAAACTTCTAGTCAAACAACTTCCAAACAATCTTCTTTTATTTTTCTTGTGTTCCAAGTTTTTACAATTCTCTGTGGTTCAACCTTGGACTTCCGATTATATATTACTTTGTGACAACCTGCACTTGGGTGATACGTTTTTAAAGTTGTAGCAATAGGCATCCAGGTACTTGAAGTTTTGTAATGTGCCATTATTTAGCTTGTTATAAACAAACTACAACACCACCCCAAAAGTTTTAGTGGAAAAAACAATGCGATTTACTTTAATTTTCACCTTAAACTTCTATTTTTCAGTTTTCATGTTTGTTTAAACCATGTAAGTAGACAATAAAGACCGATTGCCTACAATTGAAAATTCGAAGTGTATTATAAAGCTAGTTGTTTAATATATACACATATATTTTCAATATTCATAGAAAGATCACTCTTATAATCGAGAATCAACTATAACAACATTCGAATAGCACATCTATTAGAGAGGATGTAGCAACAACATTCCTAAATGAGCACCACATTTAAATTTCTTTCCTCAATTCTTAATTAGTTGCTAATTTAGCATTAATGTCACTAGCCAAAGTCAGATTTACTTTTAATGGTTCATAGTCAAACATTAATGAATGCCAGATTTTCCACTCTTTGCAGTACAACAATTGCACATGGAAGTCGAGATTTAGGGATTTTGATCTCCTCTAGCATTTTTTTTGCAATTTATCAGAATGATATATTAACATGCAAAAATTCAAGAATGACCCACTATGTATACATAGATCTCTTGCTAATACACAACACGTAAATTATCATTAATTGAAATTAGAGAAAATGCATTGAGCAGAATCTCAATCCGGGATTCAGTGCCATAAATATCAACATAAAGGACATCACTTTAGAGATACATAAATCCTTTACATGTACCCTTAACTCCTCTTGTGCTCATCACCTCCTATTTTCCCTTACCCAAAGAAAACCTTTAATTTCTTTCTCTTCGGTTCTCTAAGCATGGAGGGAAAGAAAACCCAAGGTCGAAAGAAGATTGAAATGAAGATGATCAAGAATGAAAATGCAAGAAGGATCACCTTCTCCAAGCGTCGAACCGGGCTGTTCAAGAAGGCAAGTGAGCTTTCTACTCTCTGTGGAGTAGAAATCGCCATTATCGTCTTCTCCTTAGGAGGCAAGGCCTTCTCTTTCGGCCATCCAAGCGTTGGTACTGTCATTAACCGGTTTCTCAGCGAAAACCACCACCCAACTGAGCAGACCTCTAGGCATCTCGGGACACGCCGTGAGGCTAGACTTCAGGAGCTCAATCAGCAGTTCAACAAGCTGAGCAAACAGTTGGAAGTGAAGAAAAAGAAAGGAAAAATGTTACAGAAGAGTATTGCAGAATCTAAGTACCAAAGCTTTGAAGAGTATATTAATAGGCTTGGGCTGCATGAGCTTGAAAAACTAAAAGGAATGATGGAAAAGCTTAAGGAAAATGTGGTTAGAAAGGTTAATGAGCTTCACTCAGAGGCTCCTCCCAGGGATTTCAAAGCAGTGGATCTGTTGAATGTTTGGGAAAATGGGACTGACCATGATCATCCCATTCCAAAGGATTGGTTGAGTTTGTGAGCAATTAAACTATTTTGAATAAAACAATGATATTATATAGTATGTTTTTGATAGTATTAGCTACTTTCTTTCTTTGGTCTATGATCTATGGAATTTACAGAAGAGTTACTAAGATTACTCTATAATCTGTGTTAATTAATTTTCAGTAGTATTAGGATATCTTTTTTTTTTTTTTTCCTTCTGTTAATTGAGAATGGTCTCAATTACACGCTCTTTGAACTTGTGAGTGAAACTTGAACTCGATCGGGATGCATACGATCACTGGCGAACCATGCACAGTGGATCAACTAAGATATTTCTTGTGAAACTCGAATTAGCAACTTCAAGGTAGTTAATCAATTAGTGTCTTCCCATTCAAGTTGCAGTGTTGGGTATATATTTTCATTTTTAATGTTAAGCGAGCATGATGAAATTCGAATGATGGCATCCACTTCTTATTAGTAATATTAGAATGACATTATCTTTTGTACATGTGACGCTAAAGTCCAATTACTGCCAGTAGATGTGAAAATTTTGCAAGATGACTGTAGTTTTTTTTTTTGATCAATTTACATGAGAAGGGAGAAACAAGGATCGAACCCATGAACTATAGTGGGGCATTGGCCACTAGCCGAACCGTAGGTCCTCAATGGCCATTGTTTCTGAACTAGTTTTTTGTTATAATCTTTTAAATTGCAAACAATATTTATTTTTGTAATCTTGCCAAAGGGCCTCTTAGATTTTGTAAATCTGAAGTAGATGCACTTTAATGACCAAATAACTCTCCGCTTTAAGTGCAATTGAATGTCCTTCAAATTGCGGTTTATTTGACAAGCTAAATGAGATTGAAAAATCATTTTTGGGAGGACGCGTAAGAGAGATGTACTCTATGCTTGGGACACAAAACAAAAAATACCACGTATTAATCATTGTTGCATCAAAATTTACTCAATCTATAATCGACTCATCTATAACTATATATAATTCGGTTCATGTCATGTACAAATTTTATGAAATCCTAAACAGTTAGGCTTGTATCATGTATATTAGGGTTCATGATGATATTTATAAACCAGTTTGCTTAAGTGGGCTCCAAATATGTCCTGTTAAAGCTAAAAGCATATCTAATGACCTCTAATTTCGTGTGAGATTAACAAATTATGTTTTAAAGAAAATTAAGATAAAGGGCATGCACCTGCTATAACTGTTTTGGATGATCATTCCATTTAATTTGGATGAGATGCCCCAATTTTAGAGTTTGATGAACAACTAGAAATTTAAAACTTAAGAATTTTACATACTTGAACTTGGACTAGAGAGTCTACATCAGCTCGTTTTCGTTCTGTTTGCTGCAAAAATAGGCGGAGATCCACAACTCGAATATAGAAACTTTTAGGAAAAGACAAAACCTCGATCCGAGCCTTGGTTTAGAGTTTGATGGAAAAGTAGAAACGTAGGGGTTTTGATCAACCCATTCTCGTTTCGTTTGATGTAAAATTTAGACAAAGAACTAAAATTCAAATATAAAAAACTAGTTGAAAAAGACAGCATCTCGAACCGAGCCCCTATTGGGGAGTTTGACGAAAAGTTAGAATCATAAAAACTTAAGGATTTTAACACCTTGAACTTGCGCCTAAGGCTCCCGATCAACCCGTTTTTGCTCCGTTCGTTGTGAAAACAGACAGAGACTCACAATTCAGATATAAAAACTTGCAAAAAGAGACATCTTGATTTGAGCCCCGGTTGGGGGTTTTGATGAAAAACTAAAAATGAAAATTTAAGAAAATTTCAAACCTTGAACTTGGACCTAAGGATGCTGATGGTCCTATTTTTACTCCATTTATCATAAAAACAAACAAAGATCCACAACTCGAATATGAAAACTTAAAGGAAAATAGGGTGTCTAGATCCAAGCACCATTTGGGGAGTTTGTTAGAAAACTAGAAACATAAAAATTTGACAATCTCAAAACCTTAAACCTAGACCTAAGGTTATCAATCAACCGGTGTTTGCTCCATTTGTCGTGAAAAATGGATGGCAACCCACAACTCGGATATAGAAACTTATAAAAAAAGATTGCATCTCGATTTGAGTGTCGATTGGGGAGTTTGAAAAAAAATTGAAAGCGTCAAAATTTATGAATTTCACAACGTTGAACTTGCACCAAAGGGTTCCGATCAATCCGTTTTTGCTTTGATTTTTCATAAAAACGAACTGAGATCCACAACTCGAATATAGAAACTTGTTAGAAAGGAAGGCGCTTCAATCCAAATCCCATTTTTGGAGTTTGAAAAGAAACTAGGAATGTAAAAACTTATGGTTATTTTTCCCTTTTTTTAGATATATGCTGCAAGAACATGTCTGGGAAAGACTCACTAGTTGCTTATATTGTTATTGGGGTAAGCATTTATATGCTAGCCAGTTTTCTGACATAGTAATAGATGCATATTAATGTTTAATACAATGGTAATGACAAAGGAATATGTGCTACACAAATAGATTTTTTATTTTTTTTTCAAAAACTATATTTTCAGGTTGGTACCAAAGTGGAGTTGCTCAGTTCCCAATTCCCTAAAGAAATAGTGGCTAAGGGGATTATTGTTTGGATGGACCCATCGGACAAAGTAGAGTAATAGATATTGAGACAATATTTCTAAAAAGTTTATGTGGAGAAAGTGATAAAATTTGATGCTTGTTTGGCTAAATTGCTAAGAGTAGGACTATTTCCACCTCACAAATCTCTATTCCCACTTCATTTAATTTCTCATTATCAAACTACTAAGTCCATCCCTTCTATACCCACCCCATTAGTAGTTAAGCCCACTCATTCTATGTACACCCTTTTAATGAAAGAAGTCATCGTAAGAAAAAAATAATAAAAGAAGACAATTAGTTTGAATGCATAAATATATTTATGAAACAAGAAAAAAAAAGAACCAAGCAAAACTAAAACAAGAAAAAAAACAACCAAAAACGAAACAAGAAAAAAAAACTAAGCATCTTGAAACAAGAAAAAAGAAAAGAACAAAACAAGAAAAAAAAAAGAAAGAAAGAAGTAGACTGAAACAAGAAAAAAGAAAAGAATGAAATAAGGAAAAAAAAAAACAGAAAAAAGAAGCAAATCGAAACAAGAAAGGAAAAAAAAAAAAGCAAAGATTGAAGGAACAAGCAAAACTACAAGACGTAAAATCAAATATGAAAAAAAAAAGGCATCAAAGACATACACAAAATTGAACAAGAAAAAAAAAATAACAAGCATAAATGCAAAACCTTAACAAGATAAAAAAGAACAAATAATCTGAAAGCATACATATACACACATATATATTTTAAATAAAAAATTATTAAATTTGATAGAGATATCAAAACATGCCGAAAATAATGAAAAATCATATAACAAATATGAAATCAAACATATAATCAAATTGATAAGTAATACTAACATGTATCTCACTGAAAATATTCATATTAAAAAAATATTTTTGTGAGTGCATGAGATAAGATAGAAAATAAATCCCTAATTAGGACAAAATATATAGTGGGTTTACTTTTTAAAAGAGATTATATAGCATGTGGTGGACTTAGTTACTAATGGGGTAGGTATAGAAGGGTGGACTTAATAATTTGATAATTAAAAATTAAATGGCATGAAAATAGAGATTTATGGGGTAGAAATAGCCCTACCCAATTGCTAAAAGGCAGATCCATTGTCAGACGGACAATAGTTCTTCTAGGTCATCTACTAATGTATGGTGCATTTTAATTTCATCATTGTTACGTTTGTTGCTTTCTGTAATTTATTTCATAAATAATATAATAGAAACATTTTTTTTTGGGGGGGGGGGGGGGGGAAAGAGTAGTTGTTGCTCGTGCCATCCTTCATTTATGTTTTTTGAACTATGACTCCATAAGTACTATTTAACAACTTCGTAGATGTTTATTGTAATTGTAATATCTTTATGTTTAATATTTAATTTTTGGATTAGAATAATTTGTGTGTGGTAGTTGAAGTCTACAGGAGATCCAGGAGATACATATGAATATACAGGGAATTGTTATGAAGGTATAGGACCAGGTCTAAATAATAATTAAATCTTGTTTCGTAAAAAATAATACTGACAACAAAAATGAGTAAAAAAAAGATTATTTGTGTTGGCACTATTGCTAAAGCAAAAAAAGATTATTTGTGTTGACATTTTTCCAAAGTAAAAATAAAAAAGTATTTGCATTAGCAAAAATTGCTACAACAGAACAAGATTATTTTTGCAAAAATTGCGCTGGCATTTTGTTGCTGCAAAAAAAAAAAATGTAATTGCCAACTCAAAAAATAATTATTTGTGTTGGCAAAAATGCCCAATCAAATACCTTTTTATTTATCCATTTAGGAGTAGACTACGGTACAACCCATTGAGTTTTATGGTAACATACTGAAAAACTAATGTTGGTCGTTGATTGGTCTGCCAATCAATAAAGACCATTGATCAAGTTGTCCTTTTATTTATATATTTTTCGATGTGGTAATGTGGTACCTCCTAAATAAGTATTGGTTAAAAAAATATATATTTTGTAGTACAATATAATTATTTTTGTCATAGTACAAGTCATATTAGTACAATTCAAAATTTAATGGAGTTACAACAATTATAGTCATATTTACAATATCTACGGTAACGGTATTACAATTAGGGTAAAGTTAACAACACTTTGGTTAAAGTTATTACATTTAAAGGCCACATTACAAAGTTTGTGGGTTAATTTACGACAAAAATGTGTTAAAATTACAACAATTGTTATGGACAAATTTAGAACAATTTTGATAAAGTTATAATAATTAAGGGTACAATTACTATATTTTAGAATTAAGTTAAAATAATATTGGACAAAGTTACAAGAATGTAGGCCAAACTTATTTCTGTATTGGTTAAAATTACCATATATATGCATATTATTATAAACTTAACTTAAGGGTAAACTGTACATCAAATGTGGTATCCTTACCCTAAACATTCAATTCATCAAATTAACACCAAAGTACCACACAATTTCATCCAATTAACATTTAATTTAAGAATTTTTTTTGTCACACCCCTTCTAGTTTACCTTATCTTTAAAGACATCCCCTCTATTATTCAAAACATCACTGACACCTCTTCTAATTTATATTTCAACATCACTGACACCCCTTCCTATTAAACCGCCATTTCTAACTAAAAAAATTCATCTAAAATACTAAAATTGTCCTAACATAAATCTCAAATAATCATTTTACATAAAATTCGAGAGGATTAAAATTTATTTTTCTACGTATTAAAATTTAAGTGGATTAAAATTCAATTCAAGCTGATTAAATTTTATTTTTTTTACATATTAAAATTCAAACCTATTAAAATTATTTTTTTATATATTAAAATTCGAGTCGATTTAAGCTCTATCTGAGCTATTAATACCAATTAAAATTCGATTTGAATCGATTAAAATTTATATTTTTTTAGTGATTAAAATTCATGTCAATTAAAATTCTATTTAAATTGATTAAAATTTATTTTTTACGTATTAAAATTTATATTTTTTTATGTATCAAAATTCGAGGCCGATTAAAATTTAATGCGAGTTGTTTAAAAATAAATTTTTTAATCTGCTCAAATTTTAATACGTAAAAAAATATAATTTTAATTAACTCGAATCGAATTTTAATCTAGCCGAAGTTTAATACGTAAAAAAATTTAGAAAATAAAGAGGGTCTCATTAAAAATATGCCTATCTAGAAGGGGGTGTGGATGAAGTTTTTTCTAAAACATATCATGGGTAATTTAGTAAAATTACAATCTAGTTAACACTTTTAATCTGATATGGAGTGTTATTAAAGATTCAGAAAATAGAGGGAGTGTTCTTGAAGATATGATAAACGAGAAGGGGTGTGGATGAAATTTTTCTTCTATCAAATTAACATTCAAATTGGTCAAAATTTTTTTTTTTAAGTTAAACCAATGTAGGGTAAAATTTATTAATAACAAAATTATAAAGAAAATAGGGGAAGACATAAACCATACCCTTTACATAATAAAAGAAAGTTTACTTTAAATGCAATTGCATTTAAATGCAGTTACATAAAGATTTCATGCAATTCCTCGTAGATTCCCTATATGACCTTCCCAACGTTGGACTGATTGCATGTGACGGCATGTGAACAAATGCAAAATTTGTCCCTATATCATCTGCATGTGATCACGCATTAAAAAAGCAAGATTTGGTGGGTAGCAAATCACGATGCAGCTCCCATTCTGCTGAAAAATCCCTTAAAATCCTCATTTAAACTGGTAAAGACTGACTGAAAGATGTCCATGAAATCCCCGAAAATCAGCTCTCTTAATGCCTGAAAGATCTTCATGAAATCCCCAAAAATTCGTTTAATTAATATTAAATTCATCCAATAAATATTTTATTTCATTCGATTAACATTCAATTATCACACTAACAGTAAATTAATAGTCAATTCATCAAATTAACATAAAGTTATCATTCAATTCATCAAATTAGAATTCAAATTCAACTGTTGAATATTAAATTTATTAAATTAACATTCAGTTTCATTCAATTAATATTCATTTCATCGAATTTATAGTCAAACTCTTCTAATTAACAATCAATTTATTAAATTAACATCCAAACTAACCCAATAAATATTCAATCACTAATGTTGTTGGGACATATTTAACCCACAATCATTAATAGTCAATTTTATTTAATTAACATTCAATTTAGTAAATTAGCATTCAAATTCAATTGACTAACATCAAATTCATCAAATTAACATCCAAATTCGCTCAATTAATATACACTTCATTAAATTAAAATCAAATTAACATTTAATTCATTCAAACTATATTCAAATTCATCATATTAACACTCAATTCATGAAATTAAACTCCAAAATTATCTAAGAAACATTCAATTCATCAGATTAACTCTAAATTAACACACAATTTCATCAAATTAACAATAAATTATCACTCAACTTCATCAAATTAATTCAATTAGCATTCAATTTATCGACTTAACAATAAATCATCACTCAACTTCATCAAATTAACATTCAATCTCATTTAGTTAATATTCAATTCATCAAATTTGACTAGTTCTAATTAACTTCATCAAATCAACATCCAAATTAATCCGATTAATATTCAATTCATAAAATCAACACTAATTTAACATTTAATGAATTCAATTTATATTCAATTCATACAATTAATATTCAGTGTCATCTAATTAGCAATCAATGTATCAAATTAATATTTAATTTTATATAATTAACATTTAATTCTTCAAATTAACATCAAATGTCATCCAACAAACATTAAATTCATTAAATTAACAAGAACTTAACATCAGTTAATCAAATTAATATAAAATTAATATTTAATTCATCAACTTAACAATAATTTAATATTAAAATACCAAAATTGTCCCTACACAAATCCCAAACAATCTTTCTATATAAAATTTGAGCTGATTTCTACATATTAAAATTAGAGGCGATTAAAATTCGATTCGAGTTGATTAAATTTTATTTTTTTTACGTATTAAAATTTGAGCCTATTATATTTTTTTACATATCAAAATTTGAGTCGATTTGAACTCAATCGGTCAGTCTGAGCTACTAACGCTAAGCACCAATTAAAATTTTGATTTGAGTTGATTGAAATTTGTATTTTTTTTACTTATTAAAATTCGTGCCAATTAAAATTCGATTTATGTTGGTTAAAATTCATTTTTTACGTATTAAAATTTTAGTAGATTAATTTTTTTTATGTATCAAATTTCAGGCAAATTAAAATTCAAAACAAGTTGATTAAAATTTTAATTAGCTTGAATTGAATTTTAATTGACTCAAATTTTAATAATTAAAAAAAATTTTTTTTTTAATCGACTCAAATTTAAATATGTAAAAAATAAATTTTAATTAGCTTAAATCAAATTTTAAATATCATGAATTTTAATAAGTAAAAAAATATGAATTCAATCGACTCGAATCGAATTTAATCGGCGCAAGGCGTTTCATTTATTTATTTATTGGGAGGGGTAGGGAAAGGGGGAGGGGGAGTTGAATCTTTGACCTTAAGAAAACAAAGTCTTCGCAAGGTAAGGAGTACCATTGGACCAAATGCTCGTTGATAATCGGCGCTAGGCGTTACCAGATCATGTTGAGCTCAAATCGGCTCAAATTTTAAAATGTAAAAATAAAATTAATAGGCTCTAATTTTAATATGTAAAAAAAAATAAAATTTAATCAGTTCGAATAAATGTTAATCGAATGTAAATTTGGTGTTAGTTAATTTAATGGATTTTATCTCAATTGGATGAAATTGAATGTTAGATTTATGAATTTTTATGTTAAATGGTGTTAATTTTATGAAACTATAAATATATTAAATTGAAGGTGAATTTATTTTTAGTTTGATAAAATTTAATTGTAATTTGATGAAATCAAATGTTAATTTTAATATGGTGTGTTATTTAGATGAAATTAAATTTTAACTTTAAGAATTTCAATGTTAATTTGGTAAAATTTACAGTCAATTTAGTGTTAATTTGATAAAATTGAATTTTAATAAATAAAATTAAAGATGAATATGGTGTTAATTTGATAAAATAAAATGTTAATTAGATGAATTTGAATGTTAAAACCTTTTGGTGTTATTAGCAGTATTTTGAACATTAAGAAATTATTATTATTATTTATCTCCAAAATATTTGCGATCTATCCCAAGAGTTTGGGATCTATCGCAATGTTACAATAGTCTCTCCCAAAAGTGGTTTTCTCACCCAAATTTCATTATATACAACCAATCTTATTGAAAAGTGGTAAGTTTAGGTCGATCATAAACGTCTATAATCGATCATAAACGTCTATGATCGATCGCAAGGTCACTGAAGTGAGTTTTAGCAAAATTATGAATAATTGACCACAATTAAGAGCACACATTTAATGGTGGTGCTATTTTGAGGTACTTATATACCAAAGAGTAATGGTATATGGCTTTAAAATATGAATTTAATGTGGACTTAATCAATCACTATCATTGATTTCACTGTAATTTTCAGTATTTGTTGAAATTCACTATTTATTCAATATTTGTAACTGATTAAGTCCACATTTTATGTCAACATAACATTTTTACGAACGATTGTAAGGTAACAAAAAAAAAAAATGATAAAAACAGTCACTACAAAAGTGATAAAAATACTCACAAAAATTGTAAAAACACACATAAAAATTCTAAATGATGTTACGATACCAAATTTTTTTTAGACAACTCCAAAGTTACAATACCAATCTTAAATTTCTTTGACTATTATTTCCCGCTTTGAAATACATTGACGTTCGTTTTGCTTGTTAATTCTTCTTCTTTTGATTCAGAACTGACGTTTACCGATGCAATTGACAATCTCCTTTGCTTAATAGCAATTTTCAGGCACTAGTGGTCTCTCCGATCAAGTAGTTGACTGCTCAATATCTCAATTTTCTTGATACATCTGCTGGTGAAACACCGAAGAATCTCTCTCTGTCTATTGAGCATGAGGCCGACAACCAAAGTCTTTAAATATATATTTATTTTCATAATGCAAGTGGCCACCTAAAATTGAATCAATAAAACTATGGTGACCGCTTCCCAACACCACCACTTTACACCACTTGTGAGGTGGCTTTACTGAGTTTTATATCAATAGCCAGTCATTTGTATGGAAACTCTGGAGTCAACAAATTACAGCTCATTTCAGAAATATAAAATCACAATGACATTGAAATTTTCTTTAATTCACATTTCATTTGAATTTGAATTTGAATTTGAATTTGCATTTCATTTACATTTCTATTGCCTATTGGCCTTTCTTTCATTCGTTTTCCATCATTTAGTACCGAATCCCAGTCTTCCTTCTCATGCATTCTACCAGCTAAGGCCTTCATTTCATCTCTTAATTTGTTCATCCAATATTCAACTTTCCAGCAATATAGATTGTCCATATTCATCCATCCATTTTATACCCAGGTAATCCTTGTTTCTGTTGGCAAAGTTTAACATTTTTTTTTTTGTGATTAATGTATACACAATGGTTACTATGGTGTAAATAATTTATTTTTAGGAATACGTTCATTGACATTGTGTACAAGTGTATAATCGACACATTTTAATAAAAATAAAAATTTAGGCATTGAATACTTGGAGTTTTGATTTTGAGTTCATCATATGCAATGAGGGTCAAATTTTGTATTTTTTTTTTTTTTTAAGATTAATATATAGGAATGTGTAGTTTGATATGCAATAAAATAGTGACTAGGTGGAGAAGAAAAATGTGTTGTCTATGTTAACTTGCTAATGAGGGCTCTAAACCTCTTTGAATTGATGCATATTGCCTGATCAAGAGACAATGATCATACAGGTGCTTGCTTAGTGGAATTGAACTCACAAGTTAAATTTAAAGTTCATAATTTCTATGTATAAACACCAAATGACAATTTACATTATAATTTCTATCTATGGTCGGCATTTTTAAATATAATTTCTTTTTACTTACAACATATAAGTTACAATACCAATCTTAAATTTCTGTGTCTATTGTTTCACACTTTGAAATACATTGCCGTTCCTTTTGCTTGTTACTCTTCTTCTTTTGATTCAGAACTGGTGTTAACTGACGCAATTGTCAATCTCTCTTTTGCTTAATAGCAATTTCCAGGCGCTAGAGGTCTCTCCCGTCAAGTAGGTGATTGCTCAATATCTCAGCTTTTCTTGACACATTTGTTGGTGAAACACCGAAGAATCTGCATCTCTCTCTCTCTATCATAAGCTCCAGGTTCAATCATATAGCAGATAAGAGTTCGAGCCTCTAAAAGCTTCCATTTCTTGTTTTTAAATTTAATTTCAGCACCAGTTCAAAAAAAAAAAAAAATTTAATTTCAGCACTTGTTCAAAAAAAAAAAAAAAATTTAATTTCAGCACAAACTTCTTGTTGTTGTTGTTGTTTCATTGTAATTTCACCACAAACTTTTATCTTCCTTGTAACAAAACTTTTTCATTGAAAAAAAAAAAAAGGAGAAAAAGCAGAAAAAAAAAAAACAAAAAAGAAGGAGAAAGAAAAGAAATCATCTGAGAAATATAGATATGGGCACAGTTACGACGATTGCGGGAACAATAGGACCAGTCTTGGGTCCCATTTGGAAGGGCTTTACTTCTTTGAATGACTATGACAAAAACGTCCAGGCTTTCTATCAAGAAGTTCAAAACCTGGAGGAGGACAGAGCTTCTCTGCAACAGCGGGTTGACGAGGCCAAACAGAATGGAAGAGTTATCCAACCAAATGTTGAGGGGTGGCTTTCACGTGCAGATGCATTCCTCAAAGAGGCAAGTATTTTTGGAAAAGAGGAAGATAGAGAAAATGGACGGTGTTTGTATGGGTGGCGGTGTGTAGTGTGCCGTTACTGCCGGAGCAACAATGCAAAGGAAAAGACCCAGGTTCTTAAAGAACTCCGTGTTGACGGAAACTTCAGGAT
Source organism: Ilex aquifolium (assembly GCA_951799425.1). Lineage (NCBI taxonomy): Eukaryota > Viridiplantae > Streptophyta > Magnoliopsida > Aquifoliales > Aquifoliaceae > Ilex > Ilex aquifolium. The sequence continues at coordinate 49,424,298 of OX637392.1, read as the reverse complement.
AGTATCAGTCCTTGGACCTCTAGGGGAGAGACCTACACCCAGAGGAAATAGGAAGGAGCCTAAACCACGAAAACATATTGAGGAAGAAGTAATGGCAGCTTTGGAGAATCCCGAGGTCAATATGATAGGGATATGTGGCTTGTTGGGAGTAGGGAAGAGAACACTTGCGAAAGAAGTTGGTGAATGGGCAAAAGAAAAGAAGCTGTTTGAGAAGGTCATCAGGGTAGTTGTCTCCCAGACTCCGGACGGACCGGACCTGAAAAAGATACAATGCGAAGTTGCAGAACCATTAGGTATGAAACTCACAGAAGAGACTTTGTCTGTTAGAGCTGAACGGCTAAGAGATAGATTGATGAAAGCAGGAGTCCTCATAATTTTAGAAGAAGTTTGGGAAAAGCTCGATTTGGAGGAATTAGGAATATTCTCCTTTGGAGAAGACCACGACGGGGGATCCAAAATCATGTTGACTTCGCGGAACCGGCGCGTTTGCAGTGATATGGGAGCTGAGATTTTCATAGTAAAACCTTTATCTACAATAGAAACAAGGAGTGTTTTCGCAGAGAAGGCAGGCATTCCCATTGACGATCTTGAGAGGGATCCAATGAAACAATCGATTGCAGATGAATGCAATTGTTTGCCAAGTCTGCTTGATATTGTTGGTACTGGACTAAAGGGAAAAAGCGATTCCGTCTGGCATGATACGCATCTACAATTGAAAAGATGTATCTTCGCAACTCTCCAACGAGTGTGTGTAGAAGTATACCAGCCACTCGAGTCGTGTTACAATAATCTGCAAAGCCAAGAAGCCAAGTCTCTGTTTTTGCTTTGTTGTTTACTTCCGAAAGATTTTGATATATCAATTGACGATCTCGTTATATATGGAATGGGTCTCAATTTGTTTAGAGGCATCAAATCTGTGGTGGAAGCAAGAAACAGAGTTTGTACTTTGTGTGAGACACTTAAAGATGATTTCCTTCTGCTAGATAGTGATTGGAGTCCAAAGTATGCCGAAATGCTTGATGTTGTTCGCGTAGGCATGTCAATCGCATTCAAGGATGTACACGACCGTTTTCTAGTAGGTCGTGATGTAAACCTGAAGGAGCTGCCAACATATGAACATTCCACAGGAATGTCAATAATATTAGATGAGAGTATCGAGCTTCCTCCAATGTTAAAATGTCTAAGGCTTGAGATTCTGCTGTTGGTATGTAAGAAATTTCCATCAGAAGCTTTCCAACTACCAGACAATATTTTTACGGAACTAGAAAAACTCAAAGTTTTAGAAATTCGGGATCTGCCAATTGCATCACTGCCATCGTCACTTGGACTCCTGACAAGCCTCCAGACATTGCGTCTAATGGGTAGATTGTCAATTGAAAATATGTCTTTAGTTGGAAAGCTAGTGAATCTAAAAAATCTTAGCCTTTCTGATCTCACTATGGTGGTGCTACCAGAAGAGATAGGAAATCTGAAGAAGCTCAGGTTGTTAGAGCTGTGGAACTGTAGAAGTCTCAGAACAATTCCACCAGGTGTCATCGCAGGCCTCCACAGCTTAGAAGCATTATCCATGAAAGACATGTACCGATTTGAAGATTTATCCATGAAAGACATGTACCGATTTGAAGATTTATCCATGAAAGACATGTACCGAATTGAAGATTTATCCATGAAAGACATGTACCGAATTGAAGATTTATCCATGGAAGACATGCACCGAATTGAAGATTTATCCATGGAAGTCATGCACCTATTAGAAGAATCATCCACCAAAGACAAGTACCGATTAAAAGAATTCTTGAAGAAAGGCGTGGACGAATTCAGATGGGAAGAATCATCCACCAAAGACAAGTACCGATTAAAAGAATTCTTCAAGAAAGGCGTGGACGAATTCAGATGGGATGGTGAAGAAGTTGATAAAAAGAGAAGTAACGCAAGCCTCAAAGATCTGGAGTCTTTGTCCAAATTGACTACTTTAGAAATTAGCCTAGGAGAATTGGAGTTTATTCCTAGAAGCCTATGCATTTGCTCGAAGTTGACTAGATATGCTATATATATCGGTGTTCCTGCCTATTCTGTAGAACTAGATTGGCACAAATTTATGCATCTCACACTCCCCACAGTAACTACTTTTCCAGACTGGGTTAGTGAACGGATAAAAGAATCTGAAGTTCTATGGTTGGAATCTGATGGTTCAAAGAGTGTAGTGGATTGAACTTGAACGGTTTTCTACACTTGAAGGAGCTGAGGATTGAAAAGTGTGGTATTCTGGAATATCTTACTAGTGCAGTGCATGGGCGGCCCCCATCTGGTATTTTTACTTTTCCAATCCTTAATACACTTCATCTCACCAAGTTGGCTGCGTTAATCGGGGTTTGTGGAGACCAACTTCCTGCAGCAGGGTCCTTCAAGGAGCTAAAAGAGTTGCGGCTAAACTGGTTACCTTCGCTAACACATTTATGGAAGTGTCCGACTCAAAATGTTTGCCTTGGCAATCTCAAGTTGGTTTCTATACATGATTGTTCGAGCTTGGAAAGCCTTTTATCACTCTCAATTGCTAGCGGAATGGCTAAACTCGAAGAACTTCATATAAGCATCTGTGGCAAGCTGGTAGAAGTCTTTTCAGAAGAAAGTGGAGATGGAAATGTAACTAGCAAGATCAAATTTCCCAAACTAAAGAAAATAAAGCTAGCAAATCTACAAAGTCTCATTCGTTTCTGTGGAAGGATTGATGGCATTGAGTTCCCTCGATTGAATGAGTTGGAAGTTTCTTCTCTCCCAATGTTCATGGAATTCTACCCCAAAAGCTGCAATGACAATACTTGTAGGTTGCAATCACTTTTCGATCAAAAGGTACATACCTGCCTAAACCCCGAATAACTTAATTATTTCCTTTCTTCCTTTTTTTTTTCGAGGGATGGTGGTGGTGGTGGAGAGTGCTTGGGTTGGAGCACAAAAACTTTCTTGTGGTTCAATGGTTAAAATTCAACTTAATAACCTTGATGTTTTTGTGAGTTCAAAACTTAAGTACAATCACTTGTACAACTACAATCAATTGTATGGCCTGCACCTACCTAGTCAACCCCTCGCATACTCCCTCCCCCCAATTAATAGGGACTAAATTAGGTGTTATTAATTTATTCCCATTGAGCAAATCAATTTTTTTAATATTTTGTTTCAATTTTATACTTCCCAAGACTATTGCCATCTGTTTTGAAAATTTGTTTCCATATTAAACAAGTAAAGCAGGCTAAATGCCCATAAAACATATATTTAAAAAAAAAACAGAATAAAGCTAGCTAAATATATTTGACCTTTTTAAAATTTTTTGTTAGTTATGACAAATTTTGTGATCAACTTTTTCAATCAGCAGTTGGTAGGGACTCTTAACATAAATATAGTTTAACATAAATGATTTGAAGTTTCAGAAATGAATTAAAGTTTTAGATAAAAATGAAGGCTTTGAAATTTGGCGAAATTCAATTAGAAAGAAGAAAACTCTTTAACATAAATATAGTTGAAGGGGCGGGGATCTGAACATAATATCTACAAAAATAGTCAATGACTTTTGTACTACTTATCTAATTTTTGTTTTGGAATAAGGCGCATGTTAACATGTTGTTACGAATTTTTGCAGCTTGTTTTTGGTAGCTTAAAGTTGTTGGAACTCCATCAATTGCGGAATGTGAGTGAGATATGGTGCAGCCAGATCCAACCTAGTTCGTTCAGTATACTTGAAGTACTGGTGGTTGAATCTTGCAACAATTTGAGACACTTATTCTATCCTTCCATGGCTACGGCTCTCATGCACCTCTGACACTTGACAATAAGAAATTGCCTAGCGATGGAAGTAGTTGTAAAGGAAGAAAAAGAAGCAGAGGACGAAAGGCGGATGAATGATATTCTGTTCCCTCAATTGAGAGATTTGGAACTTGACAATCTACCCAATCTAAGGAGTTTTTTTCGGGTGAAACATGTGTTGGATCTTCCATCCTTATATTTCCTCCGGATCAATGATTGCCCAGAATTGGAGGCCTTCTCTCTGGGAACCTTAAGCACGCCAAAGCTGAAGGCCGTTTTACCTACTTATCGAGGTGTTTGGGTGGACGACCTTAATACCACCATAAGACACATACATGAAAAGCAAAAGGTATGTGATTTTTTAATGCTTATGACACATGACAACATCTGCTTAATTTCTTTCCTTCTTGGAGTAACTTTTCATTTAGTTATTTTGTGACAATAATAATCAAGTTGTATCTGTTATGTTAGACACTAACAGTCTTGGATGCTTTAATTAATAGTATCTTTGCAATTTTAAATATCAAAATGTCTTTAAATTTATAAGCATCAAGGAATGCATTGTGGCAATTTGAATGATGGTCGACTGCATTTAATTATTAGGATCTAGTGACAATCTAAGGACGAATTTCACTTTGTACCCTAAAAAATTTAAATTTTTTTATTTTGTATCCTCAAAGAAAAAATAACGGAAACTAATAGAAGGACCACATTGCAACACTTTTGATACATTGAGGATATAATATAAAAAATTTAATCTTTGAGAGTACAAAATGAGAAACTTAAAATATTTCAGGCTACAAAATAACAAGAACCCACAATCTAATGACCACAATTTTTATGTCTTCCAAAATTGTACGATTCACAATTATATTCAATTTAGTCCCCATTCAACTCGTATCTAACTACAGAATCATTTTTGACGGAGAATCGCAAGAATGGTGCGATTTGATTCTAATCAAAGGAATCGCCCGATTCTTTTTATTATTTTTTTTTATCCTATTTCTAGTTAAATGACGCTTCTTTGACTGTTAGTAGTTAAAACAACATCATTTTACTCTAAGAGACCCACCTCAAATATAAAATTTGTGTCTCTCTCTGTATCTGTTGTTCGCGTTTCTACTTCCCAAGCGACTATCTAAGCGTCTGTAAACATCACACAAAGACGACGTCTTCTTCACTTTAGATATGCTTCTTCTTCTTGAAAAATAGTTACCAAACTTTAACATATCCTACTTCTTTTTCTTCAATAAATGCTCTGTTTTTTGTTTTTCATCAAAAATTTATTTTTCAATCAAATGTGGGAAGCGATTTTCTAAGTTTACATGTTCGAATCAGTATGAATTTCCATTTTAGTTTAACTTCATTGGTAGTAAGACAATAACTATATGTTGGTTAAAAATCATGCATTTTTCATTGTGGCTTGAGGGAACGATTTATTTTGCATTAACAAAGAAGTAACAGAGATATAAATTGAAGTGTAGCTTTATAAAGATAATCATGTCAATATCGTCAATTGGTTATTTTTAAAATGTAATAATGTAATATTTAATATCTTGCCTATTTAAATACGTACATGTTATTCTTTATCATTGTTTGAATTTTATGTCAAATTTTAAAATTTTCGATTCTCAAATCTAGGATTTAAATTCCCGATACAAATCTCAATTTAATAACTATACTTTTGTAGTGCTTATCTAATTTATTTTATTTTATTTTGGAATAAGGTGCATGTTAACGTGGTGCTACGAATTTTTGCAGTTTCATAGCTTAAAGTTGTTGGGACTCCATGAATTGCAGAATGTGAATGAAATGTTGTGCAGCCACATCCAAACTAGTTCGTTCAGTATACTTGAAGTACTAAAGGTTGGATCTTGTCACAATTTGAGACACTTATTCTATCCTTCCATGGCTAGGGCTCTCATGCACCTCCGACACATGGATATAAGAAATTGCCCCGCAATGAAAGTAGTTGTAAAGGAAGAAAAAGAAGCAGAGGACGAAGGGAGGATGAATGAAATTATGGACGAAGGGAGGATGAATGAAATTATGTTCCCTCAATTGAGATTTTTGGTACTCGACAATCTACCCAAGCTAAGGTGTGTTTTTCAGGTGAAACATTGGTTGAAGCTTCCATCCTTAGTTGGCCTCTGTGTCGATGGTTGCCCTGAATTGGAGGCCTTCTCTCTGGGAACCTTAAGCACGCCAAAGATGAATGATATAGCTTATGGAGATTTTGGAGTGGATGACCTTAATACCACCATAAGACACATGTATGAAAATCCAAAGGTATGTGATGTTCAGGGACAAATGCTTATGACACATGACAACGTATCTGCTTAATTTCTTTCCTTCCTGGAGTAACTTTCCATTTAGTTATTTTGTGACAATAATAATCAAGTTGTATCTGTTATGTTAGACACTAATAGTTTTGGATGCTCTAATTAGTGGTAGAGTAATACTATTTGGACTTAAAAATATGACTTTATTTACTAGCTTGATTTATTATGATTTTTAGGGTGATTGTGGACCCCGCCAAATATTGGAACTTGCTCCTCCTACAATGGTTCCAATGAAACTACATGATCAGGTTAGTAAATGAGATCAAATTTTTAGTCTTAGTGGTATCATTGCAATTTTAACTATCATAATGACTTAAAAACCCAAAAGGAATGCATTGTGGTCATTTAATTGATAGTCGAATGGATTTAGTGTCAATCCTTGCTTAAGACAAACCTTGATTATATTGTGCCCTCTTTGGAGGTCGTGTGTAGTGACCCTTTTTGGGTTTCTTTTCATCCTTCTGTGCATGGTTTCTCATCTGTTATAGGTGTATTATTTGAGAATTATAATAGTTAATTTGTCACTATAATACCCCACCGATGAGTTCCCAGCTGATTATTTTTCTGTTTTGTAGGAATGAACAGGGATGGTAGTCAATCGACAACTACAGTAGTTTAATTATCGGATTCAAAACAAACTTATTCTAGTACTAGTTCCGATTCAATTCCCTTGACTTTATATGAGGTGAATTCAATTAGGAAATAACTTTCATCGGAGCTATTGACAATCTAATGACCACAATCATTATATGTCTTTAAATTGCTCATATTTTATCCTGCCTCTTGCAATGGCTTTAAGCGTAATTCCTCTGTGGAGGGATATTAACATGTTACGATCTTTTCATTCACATCAGCTACATTGGTTTTCCCCCTTTGTATCATTTATTCACACCAGATTATATTTTTTTATTTTTGATTTTAGATTATGCATGAACTATAAAATTTTTTATTCACACCAGATTATAATTATTATATTTTTTTTATTAAAGTACAATTTAATTTGTGGGTTATATGATTTTGTTCTTGGAAATCTTGCAGGGATTTGAATTTGTTCCTGTGTCATTAGAGGAAAGCTCGATGGGACCAATTGTTCTGGACCAATCTTCCCAATCATCAGAACGAGGGTCTCTAGTGGCCCTTGAACCGAAAGACGGAGAGCTGAAGTTGAATGTGCATCAAACGACAAATCTTGATGGTATTAGGTGTCTTTCACAGTTCCAAGATGTTAAAATGCAGTTCCCGGAAGTTATAAGACCCATCATTGATGATGTCATACATGCCGAGAGAGATGGACATTGTGGGTTTCATGTGGTTGCCAATTTCATGAAATTTAAAGATGATGGTTGGAAGAAAGTGAGGAATGATCTACTAGATGAGTTGGAGAAAACTGATTACTCGGAAGTATTCTTTGGTGCAGAGCATGTGGCTGAATTAAAGCTCTCCACTCAATGTGAGGATGCTACTGTTGACGAAAAACACTGGATGATAATGCCGGATATGGGACATGTGATTGCATCACACTATGACATTGTCGTAGTCTTCATATCACGCGGTCTATGTCTCACTTTTCTTCCCCTCGAAAAAGCACCTCCAGAAACAAGCCATCGAATTCTCGGAATTGGTTATATCAACGAAAATCATTTCGTTGGACTTAAATTTAAGCCAGACTCGCCTTTACCCCCTGTGTCGGAGAGATGGCGCAATAATCGCAAAGAACTGGCCAAAGAGTGGATTACTCCATATGAGACCAGGATGGAGAAGTTCCGGGATATGGTAAAGAATACAAATGTTGCAATATCTGACATTTAAATCAATGTTATTTTACTGTTGTTTTTGCAAAATTGTAAATTGGTGGACTTTTGTTGTTTTGCAAGCCTACCTGAATTCATCAAATCTCATTTGTAGAAAACTAGTTGTTGCATGTGGACTCTTTTTGAGGAGTTTTGTTATGATTAAGCCTATTAAGGGCCCGAACATAAATTAATAACCGTCCCTATTGTTGTGTATGGAGAATGATCATTGTTATCTTTCGTCCCTATGGTGAAGTCTATGGAGAATGGAATGGTCATTGTTATCTTTGGTAAATAACCATCACTTGTAACTTGGGAAAAGTAGATAACCAACAAAATCAGGCAAGACAATCCATGACCTTTGTTCTCTTTTCATAAATGGGTTCTTCCTACACATAAAACACCCTCAAAAAAAAAAAAAATGAATGGTTAAACCTTTAAAAAAAAAATGAATGGTTAAACAACCTTAAATTGCAAGCTTTTAAAAAATCCCACACATAAAATACAAAAGGAATAACAACACAAAAATAAATTGATTCTCAGGGCTAATAGAATATAGAATATAAGACTAAGTATCACAAAAAGCTAAGACATTGTTGACCAACCCAAAATACTTAACCACCCGAAGACAAGTTGAGGCTCACACTCTGCAACAAGGGATAAAAGGAGAAGAATATGAAGAAAAAAAAAAGGACTGCCATAAAATGTTCCAAAAGCACATGTGAAATATGTTGTTGGATCAACTATTACAATCCTTCAGACAACCGATTCCAATCCCTGATTGGAATAATAATACTTCCAATGGAAAAATCATGAAAAATCCGATTAAATTTAAAATCAGAAAAAAACTACCAAAAAACAATAAGGAAGACAGAGTAGTAAGACTCATAATTGAAAATTATATATTCCCAAGATCGCTTGTAATAGCTTGATTTTTTGTTCAAAGATAATTGTTCATTGCAACCTTTACCAAGGATAGAAAAATTTAAGTAGTCCTCTTTCACATCAAGCATTGTGATTAGAGTTTGGGGTGTATAATTAGTTATTTGTGATGTAAGAGCAAGAGTAGTCTTTCTTCTTTTCATCTTTGAAGGCATACCCTGCTAAAATTGTATCACATACTATAAGAAAGAAAATTATCACATTGACACCAAATTAGTGCATTGTCTTTGCGTTTTATACCTCATGTCATCCTTCTGACCAAGTAAAATAGAATAATGAAGTTAAATCAATCAACTATTAAGAAAAAGGGATAAGAACATAACACTTTTTCTTCCCAAAGTTAACAAATGAAAAGAACCACCTCAAATATGAAGATGAGTAATGAAATTATCCAAATATGTTGTTATATTAAAAATATTGAATTTTGACATTTCCTTGTTAACTTTAAAGGAATTCCTATTGGTTTTGGTTTGGGATAATAAGATCACAAGAGGTTAAGTGTAGGTTTTAACATGGTAGGAAGGTAATATGTTACTGTGTCAAACCAATAAGAAATATTTGATACTTTTTCTCCAAAAGAAAATATTTAGAACACCCAAGCAGAAGTGTTTTCCTGAAGTTTTTTGTATTTCTTGGTCCTTAGAAGGGTATACTCCCACCAGCATAGCATAAAATGTCACCCTGTTTGTCCATACAATGGCCAACGGAACAAACAAACCAAAATCAAACAAAACTTGCCAATTGGCAACGATTCATGTCTCTACTCCACATACATTCAGATACACATACACATAGAGAGACTAAAAGAAGTTTAGCACGTTGTCTCAACATTGATGTTATTTTCCTGCTAGTTGGCGTTTATTATGAAGTTATGAAGTTAATTGGTGGACTTTTGGGAACAAATGTAATGCATATATGTTTATTATGAAGTTAATTGGTGGACTTTTGCTATTTTGCAAGCCTACCTGAATTCATCAAATCTCATTTGTAGAAAATATATAACAAGCACTCTAATTAAGTTCTGATGCTCATGACAAACTAACAACAATCGTGTACTCTTCATTTCCAAATTCACCACGATCTAATTAAGTTAAAAAAAGAGATATAAAATTAATTAAGTTATACTTAGAACTTAATAGCATGGGAAAGCAGTGGTTGCGATGATTCTTGAAAGGAAAGCAGAGACTATGAATGCCAATGTCTACAAGGAGAATGAAACAAAAGCAAAATGATCTATTTCACACCTAAAGATTTTTGGTTTTCCTGATTCAAAGGATCAACGAGCAAACTTTTGAATATGGTTGAGTACTTCTAACTGCATTTTTGTTGTAAAAACCAACAATGAAGGGAAGCAGTCTAACCGTACCACCATTGTACTACACCAGTTCATTATGGTGTAATCAGAAGCAAACTACTTGACCTATTTTCAATGGTATCAGGGGCGGATCTATCATGAGGGCAGCTGCCTCCACTGCAATTTTAAAAAATCTGGGTCTACTAGAAAATTTGAGAAATTTAGCATTATTTAGAACTTGCCCCATTGAAAAGTCTGTAGAAAAACAGGGTAGGTTTGCATTTTAAAAAATAATTGGGATTCTATTATAGATTTAACAATTAGACGTCAACTTTTCATACAACTCTACCTTTAATCTCCAATTTCCTCTCTTCCTTTGACAACTATAGGTGGCATTTGAGTCATGTCATGGAACTTCAACTTCTCATTGATTTTTTTTATTAAGACCTGTCTTTTTTGCAAGAATCCATATTCAAGAACTCATGAAATTCAGGATCTTAGGTTTCAACTCTTTTAATTAAACAAAACCCATATTCTTATAAACACAAATTTGGGAACAATAATTTTAGAAATTCTGATCCCCTCGCAGACAAAACGAATTAACAGGAAAAATAATCATCCAAAATATCATTGCATCTAGGCAGGAAGTAATGTGCTTGGAAAGATCATGACACACCTAGGATAATTAACTAAATTTGCAAACCATTTTTTAGGTTTTGTTGGTAAATGCAACAGGTAACCATAGCAAGGTTGACTTGGTTCATACAATCTTCTAACTTGATCTCTTTTATCTTATTTTTCATTCTTCCTTCAGTGCTCTCAGAGGTTTTGACAAGCATCAATTCAGGCAGTGAGCTATAGAGGTTATAGAAGGGATATAGGAGCAGAGCTAGTGAAGCCTTATGTTAGGAAGTTGCAGAATGATCAGAGATTTGGTCAAATTTTGAAGTCCACTAACTTTGGTAATTTCAGCCTTTGTTCTTGGACAAAGAACAACCGAAGCTTAAAACAATCCAGAATTTCCTTAGTTACTCAAGTTTTGTGAGAAAGGATAGGCTCTTAATTCAAACTCCAGGACTCTCTCTCTCTCTCCCCCCGTGTGTATGTGTATGTACAAGAGCTTGCGCGCGCGCGCGTGTGTGCAAGTGTGCATGTGTGTATGTGCAAGTGCGTGTGTGCGGTGTTTCTGTGCCCAACACAGCACTAGTAAAACTTTTCAGTCATCCTATGCCACCATGTCTTAGGTGCAAGATAGTATCTGGAGATTTCACACTTTCTCAAAGCAGAGGAGCTGCAAGAAGGGGCTTGAAATATAGAAGATGAGATCTATAAGGTAGAGACCATCGGAACATCATGTAGCTGCCAACTCATTGCTATCCGCTCTCAAGACCCCCCTTAAAGACAACCAAATTGTGCTAACAAAAGTCCAACAATCAATTTCAATCCCGATCTAAACATATATGGAGCTCAGGGCCCAAAATATTGCCACAATATCTACCATAGAACTTCCCATTTTTAAGGCTTAGCCAGTTCAATAGGCAGATTTAATCATAGTGCACCTTGATTAATTTTGGGATCTACATATCAAACCAAGAAAACACCCAAAAATTTATAAACACTCTTATTCAGTTCAGGTAGCACCAACACTTGTATGACTATTTAATGGTCGCGAATACTTGAATAGTACCACTGTGGTTTTTTTTTTTTTCCCTGTAAGTAAAATAAGGAACAAAAAAGCCATCAAATGAGGCGAACCTGAGTACATGCGAAGTCCAAAAGAAGGAAGAAAGAGATCCAAAGGAATCCAAAAAACTGTCCTAAACCTCTACAATTGAACCATATTTTCAGGGCATGATTACTTAACACCAAAAATATTAAGCCCTCAAACACTAAGCACTTCATCTAGTTACTAGCCAGTGCGGCTCCCTTCCTCTACTCCTCTGCTTCCATTGCTCCACATCAAGCATAGGGGAACGGCAACCTTGGCATCTCGATTTCTTCTATATCCCTAGATAGAGTGCATGTGCTGCTCCATCATAAAATAAACTGGCAGTACTATAGAGGAGGCTAAAATTTACCATGAAATCTATAGCAGCATCAACATATGGGCCAAAGAATGCATAAAACACCAGGTCAATTCTACACCACAAAGGTTGGGGCAAATATCATTTTTCTCTTCTTTTTCATGATATTGATAAATAAGGATGGGCCAGATTCATACCTTAGATAACCTACCGACTGCCACACCAGGTATTCCATTGAAGAAGTTAAGCACAATTAGAGTGAAGGTCTTAATTGGTGGAGCTGCTGCAGACGTGGGTGTAGGTCAGTGTGAGAATAAGGGGCCTCGTCCTAGCCTCATCCTTAAGCCTTGCTATGAGAATTGACACTCCACCCCTTATTGAAACTAGAGTGCTATTGTGCCTTTACTTTTTTTAATAAGCAAGAAGCCTTTCACTGCTCTAGCAATATCACAACTCTCTGGGCAAACTCCTTAATTTGCAAAAGGCCCAACCATACTTGTAAAAAATTGTCGAACAAGGCGGAAAGGAAAACAAATTTGATGCTGATTATGTACTACTATAGGAGAGGAGCAGAAGCAGCTCAGCATAATGTTTAAAAAATGAATTCAGTTTTCCAAAAGATGAACCTTATCAAGGCCCATGAGCTTATAACACAACAGTAAACAATTGCATACTCTACTGAAGCCTATAAAAGCAAATTATGGGATACAAATAAGAGCAAACAAACTAAATAAAATAAAAGTTCAAAGAGCACACTGCATCATTTGACGAATGGAATTGAATAAATAAAACACAAAGGATATTCAAAGTCACACAAAATCTATTTAGTTTACTGTCTAGCCCTATATGGAGCACCAGTAATAAAACATTCTTGCTTCACAATCAACATCGTTTGGGTAAACTTTTGAGTTTCACAAATTTATGAATTTGAGGCTTATCAGAGGAATGAATTGGCCATAAATGCTCTCAGCCAATAATATGTGGAATGGAACACAAATATAAAGGGCTTCTGAAGAATATAGCCAACAATGAAACAAGGAACTCTATTATGCCATCATAAAGAAAACTTAAGATATTCAACATAAACGAGCATTAATCAAGCTTGAATGGCAATATATGTCTCCGGGACGGCGGGACAAGATATAGCCGGCGAATGCAAAACATGTGCCCTTGAACACGTCCTGTTCTTAGTATCTGCAATCCAGGTTGGATAAATATTTAGCAACAATGAATTTAGACCCAAAGTTTGTCCACAGTTCTACTGTGTGACAGCTAGGAACACACTGATGCATTCAAAACTAGCTGAATGCACACATCATGACTCACAGGGTGACATTTATGTGTAATTCCCTTTGTGAATCCCAAAACAAAGCCTTTAACTTTCCATGGAAGATAGTGAAGGACTACTAAGGAATTAGTGTCATATATTACACAGAAGAATCTTATCTAGCCATAAGTTTTTTAATTGGACAAATCTCTTGCAAACTATTGTGACTTCAGAATTTTAGTTTATAAATATTAGAAGTGATTAAAGGTATATGGTAAGCATTACAAGATAGTCTAATTGACTAGTAGTGGACTAAAAATGACTGACCTTTAAGTTTTCCTTCCTTTCCCTTCTTTTGAAGCTCGTACACACTGTCAACTATCACCTTCTGCTGCTCCGCATTGAAAACACCAGTGTGCAGCTCAAGTCTAGCAACAACGTTCATCATTTTCTCACTAACGATCTCTATTCTTCCAAAGTCTTTCTTCTCCTTGATCTCCTAAAACCGCATATACTTGGTTTGCTCCACATGATAGTAGCACCCTTGACCAATCAGCAGGCAGTAGTGAATCACTCTTTTGACTCATTGAGGGCTCAAAAAGGGTCTCCAACCACCCATTCGCTCCATCCTCCCAACTACCCAATGAATTCGTATCTATGTTCTGCACACACACAAAAAAAGAAGAAGAAGATGAATTTATGTTTGTTGTAAGACTCGTATCCAACTATGTCTTTTCGACTCCCAAATGGATTCTTGTGATAATATTCTTGATTGTCATTATATTCATTATAATCCATATCCTTCGGAGTTGAGACAATAATATAGTAAAAAAGTTTGATGATACCCTAAGCCAAGCATTTAAGCCTCATAGAATTTTCTTTAAATCCTCAAACTATATCTATAAGCAACTAACTGAATTTGTAACAAAACTACTCATATGACTTAATAGAAGAAGATGTCGTATTTCATGCTTTAGAAGAATAGCATTTTTGGCACTTCAATAATGATAGAAGCCAAATAAAACGCATCATCATTGCAAATAAGTTAATCATCAACAGAATTTAAAACATAAGTTGCAAGTAAAATATTCGACTCATGAATTCTTTTGTAGAAATGTCATATGACTCATACCTGAGCACGAGGAGAGCATTTGTGGAAGCCACAAGTGCAGATCCAGTCACCATTCTGCCATCCTTTTGACGCAGTTAGAAGTTTATCTGCTTGGTTTCCATACGAAAGACTAGAAAATTGGTTCCCAGCAGCAAGAGCCCAAATAGAAGTTGGCCATACTCCATAATTATTCGCAGGCTGAACTCCATGCATATTAGCCCCTCTAATGCAATCAAAATGGCCAAGCAAATATTAAGGGATAGGGGAGTGATTTGAATTACAACAACGCTATTCTTAAGAAGTTGATTTTACCGCCTTCGCCTTACCAACTCATATAGACAATTGGATTAGGTGGTCCCATTAATATCTAATGATCGTGGTTGTGCTGCGGCAAGTGATAAAAAAATAGGTAAGGAAAGCTGGTTAGAGCAGCATTTTTGTTGCTATTAGTTTGAACTGATTTAGTTTTATGTTTGGAGAAGTCTAGAGTCAAAAATTTTGGTCTAATTATGACAAGTTTTTATCTAAGTCTGTTTTTCATATAGGAAATTCTTGGGTAGAAAGTTTCTTTGGGACAAAGTAAATTCCTTTAATGAAGTCCTATAACTATATATCTGCTCTTAAAAGATGGAGACTATGTGTTTCTTTATTTTATATTTTATGTTGCTGTTCTCAGGTCTAAGCTCATAGAATTAAGCCTATCTGTGGGAAGTTAATTATTTTGGTCTCTATTTACCGGAACGCTAATGTAATGGTCCTATTCCTTCCTAATTTGAATAAACCATATCTGAAAATTCAGTTTTGATACTTATTTTTGTCGTATACATCACCAAACCACTACAACTTTAGGTTTCTCATTCCTAAAATCATGAGGGTCATCATTATGTAACCAAGAAACCAACCTGTCAGACAAAAGGGTGTTTGATTAGATGAACAAACTGAAAGGAGAAAAGGGGCAATTGAAATGTGGTGGACAAGAATTCAAGAAGCCAACAATAAAAGGTGTACGAGAGAGGAAGCAGCTACATGAGTTATGAAGAAAAGTCTTATAGAAGGTAGATTCCTTCGCATGGACTACCAACTAAAACTATTTGTGCAATTTCATTGTCTTCAACAAAGTGATGATAGTGTTAAATTGACTAAACCGAGAAGTTTTACAAGTTGTCCTTGAGGGCAGGAGTTTATGAAGCAGAGGAAGTCCTGACAGCAATTACTAGGCTGATCAATGCATTGCTATCCATGATGAGATGGCTTGTTTTAGACAAGATTGTAGGGAAGACATATCAAGCTGCTTCAAAGAAAGATCAGAAATTAAAGAACCAATTCATGAGGGAGGGAAATAAAAACCGGCTTGAATTTCAAATGCTCTTTTCGAATCCTAATAACAAAGCATACCCTCACTGAGAAGATTGACACTTAAAAATGACTACTTCGAAAGTAAAGAGGTCATTCACACAGGCTCGGAAGTACCCAAGTCTGGTCCACACAACACCACACGAAGGCCCTTTTACTCCCATTAAGTCCTTGCGAGAGCTATTCCTAAGATGTGTCTAGTTCATGGAATCTCAAACAATCAATATGGGTGATTTCATATCAGATTATTTTATCAAAAATTGTCAACCCTAATTATACAACGTTATTACAGAAAGGATTTTTCGTACCTGCGGAGGGCAATCGTCTCAGTCGGCTTCGCCAGATTAACCATTGAAACAGTCGTAATTGGCAGAATTTTGGTTTCATCGCCATTGCGGGACTGCTTGCACTTGCTGCAGAGGGATTCTAAGGCATAGTTGATGCTCTCACATTCGTTGCACTTCCAATCCCCTTCTGTCTCTCCTCCTCCTGCCATCGTCCTTTCCTCTTCCTCTTCACAGACCTCTGCTGTTAGTGGTCTAACAGCAACTTTTGCGGTTAATTGGGACGACGTAGTTTTGGGACCAATCTTTCCAGCCAAGAACATAGCAACGAACGACGTCGTTTGCTCTTCTTCACTTCCTTACGCAACTTGGATGATCCCCCTCCATTTTGGCAAATCACTCCCGCCCAAAACATTTTCTCTCCATACCCATCGTGGGACTCGGTTCTGAAAACGGAATCAATGGCGTCCGCCGGAGCCTCCACCTACCGAGATCGGACGTCAGAATTCCGATCTCTATCGGATACATTGAAGAAGATCGGAGGAACAGCGGCTGCCTCAAACGAATCACAGAACCTCCCATACACATCCAAGCCAAACCCAACTGCGTATAGATCCGAATTCAACAAAAGGGCTTCACGAATCGGATTGGGCATCCACGAAGCCTCTCTGAAGATCGCTAGACTGGCCAAACGTAAACCTCTCTCTCTCTCATGAATCATTTATATATCTCCCAAGATGATTATAATATCCTCCTGCATTAATGGTTTGATTTGAGGCAATAGAAATGGTCGAATTAGGGCACTTAATTCAAAATTCAGCTACTTTTTTCCTTCTTTTTTTTGGTCTCATTTCACCATTAACACTGAGTTTGGGTGCGAGAGTTAAGGTATTTTAAGTGGAATTTTGGAGGAAAAGTCAGCTAAAAAGCTGAACTAGTTTTTACCCAATCTCATTTATGAGGCGCCTGAATTTTACGCTCTCAATCGCCTTGGTTGATGGATATAGAGACCACGAGACAATTCTAGTTCTGTTTATGCTTTGAAGAACAAAAACAATTTAATCTAACCTGATTGAATCCTTGCTGTCCTTCGATATGGATATGAATTTTTATTGGAATAAACTCAGTTCGACTTTAGGTCAGAGTTTCTTGGGTTTGTCATAAAGACTGATAAGTTGAAGTTATTTAGATTGAAAAATTTTACTAAATTTGAACTATTTTCTGATTTTTTTTTCTCCGTCCTCACCAATTGCTTATTGTTTCAAGGCAAGACACTTGAGTTTGAATGACAAGTAGTAAAATTATTATTTTGAGTCACTGTATTAAAGTTTATTTGTCATTTTGAATTGTAAATTCAATATGCAGCCTGCTATTTGCTGAAGTTTCTTTTTTGCGCATGAATTCTTTTTTAGGGATTTGAAATGGGTTTAAGCCAATTTGTGTAGAAGTTTAAGTCGGAGTGACATTTCATTGCTCAATGGAAGCATCAATGGATGTTGCTAGAACAGTTTGATGATATGCTTGTCAAGATCCTCCTTGTGGCAGCCTGCATATCATTCATTCTAGCTTACTTGCATGGAAATGATAATGGGGCTGCATATCAGTCAGTTGCTCTTGTGGCAGCTTGCATATCAGTCAGTTGCTCTTGCCAAGTTAGACATGCACCAAGATGCTGCTGACATGTTGAATGAGGCTATTGGACATTTAAACTCTTGTTCATTGATTTTTATAATTTTTCCATTCTTTGGTTCTTGTAATCTCCTGAATTCATGGAATAAAATTTCTCTTTATGGAACTATTTTAATGTATTGGTGTATTGGTTGAAGATGGTTCATGGCATGAGTGAATGTGTATTGGTTGGTTGAACATGGTGATTTGGTGTATTGGTTGAAGATGGTTCAGGACATGAATGAATGTGTATTGGTTGTCCAAGATAACAACTACACATTGAACACCATGAATCATACATAGGTGAGATCAATTCCATAAAAAAACAAAAATGAGATCATGTACACAGGTGTTTCCAAAGGGATGACAGATCTTCTAAAACAAGAAAATAGAAGATCCACCATCCCCATAGCAAAAGAAGATCCACCATCCACATTTCAAAAGGATCAAAAAGAAATTGTAACAACATCCAGCATTGCAGCAACATCAATTCTCCTCATTAGGATAATCAACAACGTTGTCCAAGAAGCATGATTCAACATTTACCCGAGCATTTTGTGAACAAATTGATGCTTGAGAATTTGATGCTTGAGAAGACATGTTTGAGATTGGATTTGAGTGATTATAAGTTGATGCCCATGAGTAGGTAAATCCATTCATTTGTGAATTTTGCTCATCCGATTGAGATACCTTCAAAACAAGAATTCAAAGACGTAAGATATAATTAAAAAAAAAAAATCCAAAATATCATAACCATAATGTTGGGGTTGTAATACCTTAGACCTATAGGAAGTTCCAGTTTTCCTCTTCGTTGGCTTCTCATGCCAATACTTCAATCGACCCCAACCCTTGTATCCACCATTTTTCCTCTTCAAGCCAGCTACTCGTAGAATGTTAGGGTCAACATTTTCTACTCCTTTAAACAGAGAGAGATTTTCTACTCCTTCATCACCATCATTGTCCTCCTCAGTACCAAGTGATGCATGCATCAAATCCATTTGTTTGAACAACTCATCAATACCACGGTTCACCAACTGGTGTGTAGGCTTAAGGTTAGAACAACGAGCTGCTAAACGTACCATTCTAGGACATAGCGGTCTGTAACGTGATGCTGCCATCAGCTTGGGATCCTCCTCATTTAGTGTGGCACTAGAATAAGGACTTGACCACTTTCTTGCATCTCGCCTCCATCTCTGTATTATATATTGGTTAGGAATTTGCTTAATGTTCATCGTGTCTAGCACTTTAAGTGCATGCCCACATAATATCCCAATCATTTCAAATTTTCGACAGCTAAACAAAACGGTTTGCTCATTGACATTGATCAACACCAAGTACTTTCTCTCTTCATCATACAATTCCACCACAAATTCATGACATTCATCGAACACATTACAAGGATTCGCAATAGCACACTGGAATACATCATATTCATCTTGAAATAAATCAAAAACAGGAGGAGTGTAACATTGCGCTGCTTGCACCAACGTATGAGCTCTTTTCAACTTCATTCAAGGCAATTTTTGTCTAGCTTGATATTCCTTCTCTGTCTCCTTATATCTCTTATCATTTAAAACCCTGTCAAAATGAGTAAAAAAATGAACAATATCATGGTCTGGCTTTAAGTACTTTCGTAATGCTGAGTTCAAGCTCTCACTTAGCTGAGTGCTCCTCATACCGGTTATGAAAGTCCGTTTCATATACACATGTGCCCATTTCTCTCTTAGTGCCCAAGTTGAATTCATCCAACTGTTATTGTGGAAATCATACTCATCAAGCAACAATTTCCAAGCATCAACTAACTCATGCTCTTCCTCGTATCCATACATGCACTCTTTAAATTGGGCTGAAAATTTTGAACCATCCTTATATATGTTCCCTAAATGCTTTAAAGCATTTTGGGAAAGGTGCCAACAACATAACCCATTATATGTCTCTGGCATCACTATAGATATAGCTTTAGCCATTGCTTGATCTTGGTTAGTGAAAATGGTAACAGGCTTCTTCCCAGACATTGCTTGTAGGAATGTCTCAAACAACCACTGAAATGATGATGCAGTTTCATCGTACAATAATGCAGCACCAAATATCACTGTCTCCCTGAACTGGTTGAATCCAATCAAAATGACTAAGGGTCGGTACTCTTTGTTTGTTCGAAATGTTGTGTCAAATGTGAAAACATCCCCAAAGTGGCCATAATCAATAATCATCCCTATATCAGCCCAAAAAATATTTGTTATGCGCTCTTCGACATCCAACTGGATTCCATAATAAAATGATGGATTCTTAGCTGCTTCTACTTGGAAATATTGCAACAAACTACCCGCTTCACCGTATTTCAAGTCTCACTACCTCCTTTCTCGAATGTAATTTTTTTGGTCTTGATGAGTGAACCCTAAGCTTTCTCTCCCACCTGCTTGGGTACTCAAAAGGTCGTAGGACGCCTTAAGTGATATCCCACAATCCTCAGCAATATCAACATTGATGCCTTGAGCTATAGTAACCTTTCGTTGGGATGACATTATATGCATACATTCGGTCAGGTGCAAAATGTGATTGTATTAGTCTTCCCATTTAACAACAACAAATTTTCTAATATCTCTCTTCAAGGATATGCACATGTGAGCGGGCAATTTGTTCGAGTCTCTGCCCGAGCCTTTGTTGTTTTCCAATCCCTCTGATCTTTACACCTTTGTCTATGTTTACAACATACGTATTTTCAATAAATTAATACACCATCCTTCAAACTCTTGTTGTGATAATCTTTTCTGACACTGAATCCCATAGTTCCACCATAATTATTATAGAACCTATAAGCATCTTCTTCCGAGTCAAATTGCATTCTCATACATGGAGTATTGTCTGCTTTATCAATCTCAACACATTCTATCTCCACTATAGATTAGGTCCCCTACAATAACCAAACAGTTACACAAATTAAACATAAGATCAAAAATTGCCCATAGAAATTTTCAACTGCAAATGGAACAAATAAATACTTATTTTTTATGTTCCCTATGAACAAGAAGATCTTATGTATCAAAGTCTATATAACTCAATTTCACCAAAGCCTATAACATCAATACCCATATATCAAGCAATCAAATATACTCACAAAAACGTAGTAGAAAGAATGATGGTAGTCACATAATTCTATCAAGATTCTACAGGAAATTTAAAAAAAAAAAATTTTGAATTTTATGAACTAGAATTTCTAAAAAAATATCAAATTACCACTGTGAAATCGTAAGAGACGAACAAAAAAAGAAGTTGATGTCAATCACTCCAACAATGTGTGTAAGAGGCTTAATGTTGATACTTTAAGCTACCTGCAGACTACACAGCTGGTGTTGTTGTTGCATTTTATGTGAGTATACTGATTCTAGCCCCTAATCTAATCAATCAAACCCAGATCGGTTTACCACTTAAATTCTTGATTTTCATTTCATATTAAGGATTTACGTTCTAAATATCTCATCAAAGTATCAAACCCCTCAGACAGAGATGGGTTTCTTGGAAACCGTTTCTTTGTACTGGCCATAAGTAATTTGTTTTTCCAACTATGGTAAAAATCGACCACACTGAGACGGTTCTGACAAGTGAAGTTGATTTATGAAATGCTTTAAGCCAAAGTTACTGATTAAATCCACAAAACCCAGGTGGTGGATTGCTTGCTTATTTTTTTTTTTTATGAATCGTATATATATTGTTAAGAAATTATTAGATGCCAGGAAATTTAAAAAAAAAAAAGTATGAATTTTATAAACTAGAATTTCATAAAAAAATTCTGAAAAAATATCAACATTACCTGAAATCGTAAGAGACGAACAAAAAGAGAGAAGAGCAATGGAAACTTTGGAACTTTGGAAGAGCAGAACCTTAGGCAGTGGAGTTTTTTGTATGCTTTGAGAGGGAGTGATTTGCCAAAAATGGAGGCGATCAACCAGTTTGCCTAAGAAAGAGAAGAAGAGCAGAGGCCTCTGCATGCTTTGGGCGGGAGTGATTTGCCAAAATGGAGGGGGATCATCCAACTTGCGTAAGGAAGTGAAGAAGAGCAAACGACGCCGTTCGTTGCTGTCTTCTTGGTTGGAAATATTGGTCCCAAAACTACGTCGTCCCAATTAACCGCAAAAGTTGCTGTTAGACCACTAACAGCAGAGGATCTGCACTCCGGGTACAGCTCGTCTGCGGTTGGGCAGAAACCGCATGACATGCGGTTTAATGAAACGTCGGCGTTTCACTGGTTTTCACAATTTTTTTTTTTTAACAGCTCATACCAAAAACGACGTCGTTTTTGGTCTCTGAAAATCCAGATTTGCACCCTTCTTCATCGCTACTTCAACAGCAAAGCTTGCGAGGTGCAGATCTGGGCGACGTCAGGCAACTCCGACGACCTCAGGCAGCTTCGACTTCAGGCAACGTATGTTATCTCATCTCTCTCTCTCCTTCTCCCCTCCCTTTCTCTCTGTCTCCCTCTTTCTCCTTCAAGCAAATCTCTCACACACACCTCCCCGCCCTCCAACTGTTTGAGAAAATGCCAGAAAGGATTTGGTAAGCTTAATTGCTGATGATAGGCACCTAAAGAAACAATGGATGGAGCAAGCTGATGAACCGAGAAAAGCAGAAGTTGTCAAAGGATTGTTAGGAGCAAGAGATGCCATGCTTGGAATCAGGCGTTACATGTGCCAAATGGGGGAGGCTGCAGGCATCCCAGTAAGTTCTTTCTCTTTTATTGGAAGCTTGTTCTGTCTTTCTTTCTCTGTATCTATATGCACACATACACGTGACAATATATATTTCCTTGTTTTCTCTTCTACAATTTGTTTGATCACTGTCATCAACTGCTGCAATGTGGAAACTTTATATACATAGGCCCTGCATGGATCTCTTGTAAAGATACCTATTAAAGGGGTTCAAAGTAACTTTTCTAATATTGTCCTTTAAATGTTTCCCAAGAGAGATTCTTGTTCTTACTCAACAAAAAGACTGTAGTTTTAGGTGCCTGTATGTGCTCCATGCAAATATTTGTAACTTGTAAGTGTGATTTGATCACTTTGCTTCACAAAGTGGAATGTAAAATGACACTGTCATAGGAAGAGCACCTGTATTTTATTGGATGTTTCATTCAATAATTTAACGTATGATTTTTTTCTGCCTTTTCCGATGTAGTTTTTCCAATTTCCACACGCGGGCATTGTATTTCTTCTAATTCTTCTATGCTTGTACATTCTTGACCACTTCTTTTGATTCAGGTTGGAATGGTCCATCAAATTTGAACCATGTTGCTGATATGATGCGGAAGCAACAAACTGCTCCTATAAATGAGTTTGAAATTTCTCATGACAGTGCTTCCAATACGTGGCATGTGGATGGAGCAGGGTTGCAACGTTTTGTCCAAATGACAAATTGGAGGTTGTAAATTATTTTGTGTCACTATTATCTACATTTTCCCTGCTGTCATTGTCTCTTGCCCAGTTACATTTTTTTTTTCCCAAGAGAGATCCAAGAACAAAATCCAGTTATAAAAAATTTCCAAGTAAAAATAGTTTAAAGGTTTTCCTCACTCTCTATCTCATCTCTTCCGTATGTGGTTGCAGGTATGTATCTATGGCTGACATGATTGAAGATGGGGTATTGAATTTATTGCAACCTGATGAACAACTCAAGAAGAAGAATGGAAATTGAGGAATGGAAATGCTATTGCTGAATATCATTTTTATTGCTATTGCTATTTCTATTGCAACCTGATATTCAACATATGTATGTGCCATGTAGCTGATGAGGAACTGATTTGTGTGGTTTTGATGGTTTTGGATGTTGGGTTGATTTGGTTTTGTGGACTGGGGTGTGGATGGGTGCCAGGAGCTGGGGACTCTGTTGATGGTTTTGGATGTTGGGTTGATTTAGTCTGTGCATGAAGCTTTTTTTCCTCTCTGCACTGGACTGCATTGGACTGTTCTGCTTTGTCCCTGTAGTACTGCACTGATCTGGAGCATGGAGTTGGGGATGCAGGCAGAAGTTTTTCAGACTTAGAGGGTTACCAAAATGTAATTAGAAATGGTTTAGTCCATCTTGAAGGATTAAAGCCATTTTTTCATATTTTTAGAACATTTTGTTCTTTGATTTTTGTAATTCATTCTTTTTAGAACTTTGTAATGTAGTGATGGAACTTTGTAATGTAAGAGCAATGGTGTATTGATAGAACTTGTGTTGTGAATGAACTTATGCATTTAATTTGAATGAAATTGTGGGTTTTGGTTATTATTGTGAGTTGGCAGATCACATTCATTAAAAAGATCACATTCATTAAAAATATCACATTCATTATAAATACAACAAGCATCCTTACAATACAAAATGATCCAACTAATATTCATGGTTCATTAAAATTACAAAATGATCCAACAAAATGATCCAAGCATCCTTTTAACTATTGATCCTCCAAGCATCCTTACAAGTTGAATCTTTCATTCATGAAAAATGATTCAGTAGTATTTACAGAATGCACATATGTTGAATCAGTCGGAGTACCCTACATTAATGAGAAGGAGTCAGACAAAGAAATTTGATACATATGTGAAACAATAAAATCACATACCATAACACTTTGTACACTATTTAAAGCTTGAGAAGATATCGAATGACCATATGCTGTGTTGGAAATCAAGCCCACATTGCCACATGCATGCCATATGCCTGTGCAAGTTTTCTCTCCATATTTAGCATCCTCTATTGACTTTCCTGAAATAATGTAATGTACAACCTTTATTATAATTGATTTAGGAGTATGTTAGGATAAATATAATCATACCAGCTGTATGATTACCCAATTCCCGCAAGGTAGTTTATTCACTTTCCATGTAAGAGAAATTACGTCCGGTGATAGTGTCCCATTCCGGAATTGTCTCAAACCTGTAAGCTATTTATTTATGCTTTCCTTCATTATTCAAAAGACAAAGGAATAATAGAATGAATTGAGTCAAGGGAGTCAGGGTTCCTCCATAGTCTTAGTCTTCAATTTCTTCATGCTAATGTACACGGATGACTGAAACCTTGTACCTGGAATTGAAGTGGATTCTTGCTTGGTAACTTTCAGGTTTGTGTATCATCCGATGGGATGCCTTCTGGCGTGGATGCTACCATTTAGTCAACCAATGTAACATCGGCTCTTTGATGTTTTTTTTGGAGGTGTTCCAGTTTCTCCAACCTTGAAAGCTTCAGTTGCCAATGGATTAGCCAAAGCCCTCAAATAAATTCCGCAAAAGGCTATTAGTTCCTCTTTTTGTTCCTGAATATTTCTGGTTCAATCATTCACAGACTTACTTCATCAATTATGTACTGTAATAAAGATTATATATGACAAGCACTTTTGCTATTAAGCAGAGATCAAGATTCGAATTACAGTTCATCTGGTTTTATCTGCTCAAGCATCTTTAGAACCTCTGCCATGGTAGGCCTTTTGGATGGCTCTGGCTCGAGGCACATCAATGCAATACCAAATACATGGTTAATTTCATCAACTGGAAAACTTTCTAAGCTGTTATCAAGTACGTACTCTCCTCTCTTGTCTTGAACCACTGCTTTCACCTGCTCAGTAATTATAACAAAAATTAGAACACATTTAAATTATAGAGCCCCTTAAAGATAAAATATTGTGAGTAAAATCATGAAAGGCAAGGCCACTTCTCTGGTTTGATCAAATAAAACCACCCGACCAACAAATTTCGTCCCATTACTCTTGGACATTGGAATATTTAGTAAATTCAAAAACTTACCCATGTCACAAGCTTGGTTCCCTCCTCGATAAACGCTTCATCTGTCGGCTTCTTCCCTGTTAGAAGCTTAAGTAAAACAACACCAAAGCTGTAAACATCCCCTTTTGCTGTTGCTCTTCCTGTGTCAAAATATTCTGCAGAATAGCATTACTAATGAAGGTTAGTACAGAGAAATGGTTGAGATTCTCTTGAATCATGATTCATAGGCCTCAATATAAATCTACATAACTTTACACATGGATGCATGTATGTCGGGTTTTCTGATCAATAAAAGTTTCATCATATATCTGGTAGATGGGTTGAAGGCAAATACTCTTGACCTCTTTATCTAAACTGAATCAAGTGTTAAATTCAACACTAAATGTATTGAAACCAATGGCCTAACTTCATAATAGAATATACAGATTTCAAGCAAATCCCAAAAACGAATAATACTTTCATCAGCAATTAAGCTTACCAAATACTTTCTGGCATTTTCTCAAACAGGTGGAGGGCGGGGAGGTGTGTGTGAGAGATTTGCTTGAAGGAGAAAGAGGGAGACAAAGAGAAATGAGAAAAGGAGGGGAGATAGCATACATTGCCTGTAGTCGGAGCTGCCTGAAGTCGGAGCTACCTGAGGTCGTCGGAGTTGCCTGAAGTCGCCCAGATCTGTTGCACCAAGGCTTTGCTGTTGAAGTCCAACGAAGAAGAGGGGTGCAGATCTGGAATTTCAGGGACCAAAAACGACGTCGTTTTGGTATGGACTGTTAAAAAAAAAAATTTACATAAAGCACCCAAACGGCACCGTTCCACTTAACCGCATGTCATGCGGTTTCCTCCTTACCGCAGAGGAGCCGGACCCTCTGCACCCCTCTTAATGTGTATGTGTTTTGCTTAAGAAGAGAAACAGAGCTGATCACCGTCTTGGAAGCCTTAAAAAAACTGTACTTGGCGCGATTATAAGTCAGTGTTTAGAGCAAATTACACTTGGACCACCAACATAGCATACATAAAAAACCCTACAAACTCTATTAACCTGCTATAATAATCTCTAACTCAATATAATATACAACCCTGTAAATAATTATACAAACACTCAACCTGTATCACTCACTCATTAAAACTAAATACATAATTAACGGACATACAACCTAAGTAATATCACACCAACTTCGTTGGACTACTCCAGATTGAATTCAACTCCGCGAGATAATACTCAACCGACTGTACAGTGGACTGATCTACAACTCCCTCGATAGTACATGAAAAAGAGAAACTATAGGAGTGTGAGCTAAACTATGCGCTCAGTGAGTATACATGCTGTATTACTATCATTATTCCCGCTTTCTTAGGGAACCCGAACCCAACTTGAACTTTTCAATATTTGGGCTGTGTTTTTTAATGCTTGGGTGGGTTTAGACAAAAAAATTTCAATTCAAATTGAATTTGGATAATACTCTAGTTGGGACTTTGGATTGACAGGTTTAGAATCCAGCCCGAATTTATGAATTGGAGTTTAAACTTAAATTTGAAAAAAAAAATAAAAATTACAAACAAGCATACGTATATATAAAATGTTAAGACATTTGCCCCGCAATCCTTATCTATTGTTATTGATGTTTTAAGCCTATTGCAAGTGTGAAATTTATTTTTATGTTTTTTAATTAATGAAAGTTATAGAATTTAAGTTCAATTTTGGAGCTGAACATAAAATTCAACCCAATTTTTTTTTCAATTTGAATTTTGATTAATAGGAAACTTAATTTTAACTCGAGTTTAACCCGAATTGTGTAATTTGAGACCAACCCGAATTTAAAAATTTAATCATAGTTGGGCTCGAGTTAGAGTTGCTTGAGTTGAGTTGCATTCAGATAGAAGGTTTTATATCTTGAGTTGAGCTTGGTTAATCCCTCAACTTGTCTAACCCACCCGAGTTACACCTCCACTCTTACTTAGTCATTTATATTTTTCTATTACATTTTCTTGCATTATACTTTTAATTATGATTATTGGTTTACATTGTCCAATAATATAAATTAGAGACATGCACTACACAATTGGAGATTTATTTTTAAAACATGATGAACCTTTCGTTTTTGAAGGTGTGAAATCAGTTCAAGGATTTAAGAGAAAAACAAGAAAAAAAATCAATAATTGAAAGGACAAAGTGAGGTGGATTCATAACTGAGGTAGTCTTTTTTTTTTTTTTTGGTTGAACTGATAACTGAGGAAGTTAAAATCTTGTAAATTTCTCCAATTTAATGAGTATGTTGACACCATTTGGTTATGTATAATACAAAATTTGGTTATACATGTATTTACATGATCTATATATGATATGAACTCGACAGGACACTAGTCAATTATTCTTGCATATAAAATAAATTGGATGTAAACAAAATAAATTTTAACAGAATAGAAACTCAATATGACCTTACCCAATGCCCAAATGGTGTTAGCTAATGTTAATTGATGTATTTATAGTAGACTTTAATGCTATGCCTGATTTCGTGGATATTGGCGACACTATAGAGTCTGGAGAGAGTTAGATGTATATATCTTTATTGTGTTCTCAACTACTGAGATAAATACATTCTTGGAGCCTTTTGAATTAGATTACCAATGAGCAGAAGTTTTGTAATGTGTCATTATTGAGCTTGTTATAAAGAACAACTTACTTTAATTTTCACCTTAAGCTTCTATTTTTTAGTATTCCTATTTCTTTAAACCGTGTAATTAGACAGTAAAGATCGATGACCTAAGAAGTTTTAAAAATAAATTGAGATAATTAAAAGTTAGTAGTGTATTATAAAGCTAGTTATATAGTTTTATTTTTATTTTTTATATTCGTAGATTAGATCACTTTTACAATCGAGAATCAGTTATAACAACTTTCGAATAGCATATCTATAGGAAAGGATGTAGCAACAACATTCCTAAATGAGCACCATAGTTCAGTTTCTTTCATCAATTCTTAATTAGTTTCTAATTGAACATTAATGTCCCTAGCCAAAGCTAGATTTACCTTTAATTGTTCATAGTCAAACTAATGAATGCCATATTTCCCCCTCTTTCTAGTACAACAATTGCACACAAAAGTCCAAATTTTGGGTGCTTATAAGGCACCTGGTGGCAGTGGTATTTGGTGCCTCTACCCAATGAGATTTTGCCACACAATTTGCTTGTGGGACACAAGTTAGTTTTTTCCAAAAAGAAAAGAAAAGAAAAAATCTAACAAAGTGATAGATGATAGATGACAACCATTCATTAGACATGTATAGTTTTTTATTGTTGATGTACACCATATAGCACTGCTCACACAATATCAACATTCATAAATTCAAGAACGGATCTCTTGCTAATACACAAAACACAAACTATCACTAATTGAAATTAGAGAAAATGCATTGAGCTGAATCTCAATCCGGGATTTAGTGCCATAAATATCAACATAAA
Source organism: Ilex aquifolium (assembly GCA_951799425.1). NCBI lineage: Eukaryota > Viridiplantae > Streptophyta > Magnoliopsida > Aquifoliales > Aquifoliaceae > Ilex > Ilex aquifolium. The sequence goes on along the minus strand of OX637392.1, from coordinate 49,395,215 downwards.
GGACATCACTTTAGAGATACATAAATCCTCTACATGTAACACTAGCTTCTCTTGTCCTCATCTTTTCCTATTTCCCCAAACACAAAGAAAGCCTCTCTCTCTCTCTCTCTCATGTTCTCTAAGCATGGAGGGAAAGAAAACCCAAGGTCGAAAGAAGATTGAAATGACGATCATCAAGAATGAAAATGCAAGAAGGATCACCTTCACTAAGCGTCGAACCGGGCTATTCAAGAAGGCCAACAAGCTTTCTACTCTTTGTGGAGTAGAAATCGCCATTATCGTCTTCTCCTTTGGAGGGAAGGCCTTCTCTTTCGGCCATCCAAGTGTTGGTTATGTCATTAACCGGTTTCTTAGTGAAAACCACCACCTAACTGAGCAGACCTCTAGGCATCTTGAGACCTGCCACAAAACTAGACTTTAGGAGCTCAATCAGTAGTTCAACAAGCTGAGCAAACAGTTGGCAGTGAAGAAAAAAAGAGGGAAAATGTTGGAGAAGAGTATTGCATAATCAAAGTGCCAAAGTTTTGAAGAGTATGTTAATGGACTTGGTCTGCATGAGCTTCAAAACCAGAAAGGAGTGATGGAAAAGCTTAAGGAAAATGTGGTTAAAAAGGTTAATCATGAGTTGCACTCAGAGGCTCCAGCTCCTCCCAGGGATTTCAAAGCAGTGGATGTGTTGAATGTTTGGAAAAATGGGACTGGTCGTGATCATCCCATTCCAAAGGATTGGTTGAGTTTGTGAGCAATTAAACTATTTTGAATAAAACAATGATAATATATAGTATGTTTTTGATAGTACTAGTTACTTTCTTTCTTTGGTCTATGATCTATGGAATTTGCAGAAGAGTTACTAAGATTACTCTATAATCTTCGTTAATTAATTTTTAGTAGTATTAGGATATCTTTTTTTTTCTTTTGTAATCTTGCCAAAGGGCCTCTTAGATTTTGTAAATCTGAAGCAGATGCACTTTAATTACCAAATAACTCTTCGCTTTAAGTGCAATTGAATGTCCTTCAAATTGTGATTTATTTGACAAGCTAAAATGAGATTGAAAACTCATTTTTGGGAGGACGCATGAGAGATGTACTCTATGCTTGGGACACAAAACAAAAAATACCGTGTATTAGTAATTATTGTGTCAAAATTTACTCAATCTATTGTTGACTCATCTGTAACCATATATAATTCGATTCATGTCATGTACAAATATTATCGAATCCTAGATAGTTAGGCTCGTATCATGTATATTAGGGTTCATGATGATATTTATAAACTAGTTTGCTTAAGTGGGCTCCAAATATGTCTTGTTAAAGCTAAAAGCATATCAAATGACTTCTAGTTTTGATCAACCCATTCTCGTTTTGTTTGACGTGAAAATAGAGGAAGACCTAAAATTCAGATATAAAAATTTGTTGAAAAAGACGGCATCCCGAACCGTGCCCCTATTGGGGAGTTTGACAAAAAGTTAGAATCACAAAAACTTAAGGATTTTAAAACCTTGAACTTGCACCTAAGGCTCTTGATCAACCCGTTTTTGCTCTATTTTCTTATGAAAACAGATGGAGAATCACAACTCGGATATAAAAACTTGCAAAAAGAGACATCTTGATCTGAGTCCCGGTTGGGGAGTTTGATGAAAAACTAAAAACAAAAATTTAAGAAAATTTCAAACCTTGAAATTGGACCAAGGATGCCAATGGTCCTGTTTTTACTCCGTTTATCATAAAAACAAATGAAGATCCACAATTCGAATATGAAAACTTGAAGGACAATAGGGTGTCTCGATCCAAGCACCATTTGGGGAGTTTGATAGAAAACTAGAAACATCAAAATTTGACAATCTCAAAACCTTAAACTTGGACCTAAGGTTATCAATCAACCGGTTTTTGTTCCATTTGTCGTGAAAAATGGACGGCAACCCACAACTCGGATATAGAAACTTATAAAAAAAGATTGCATCTCGATTTGAGAGTTGATTGGGGAGTTTGAAAAAAAATTGAAAGCTTCAAAATTTATGAATTTCACAACGTTGAACTTGCACCAAAGGGTTCCGATCAATCCGTATTTGCTTTGATTTTTCATGAAAACGGACTGAGACCCACAACTCGAATATAGAAACTTGTTAGAAAGGAAGGCGCTTCAATCCGAATCCCATTTTTGGAGTTTGAAAAGAAACTTGGAATGTAAAAACTTATGGTTATTTTTCCCTTTTTTAGACATATGCTGCAAGAACAGGTCTGGGAAAGACTCACTAGCTGCTTATATTGATATTGGGGTATGCATTTATATGGTAGCCAGGTTTTTGAGAGAGTAATAGATGCATATTAATGTTTAATACAATGGTAATGAAAAAGGAATATGTGCTACACAAATAGATTTTTTATTCAAAAAACTATATTTTCAGTTTGGTACCAAAGTAGAGTTGCTCAGTTCCCAATTCCCTAGAGAAATAGTGGCTAAGTGGATTATTGTTTGGATGGACCCATCGGACAAAGTAGAGTAAAAGATATTGAGACCATATTTCTAAAAAGTTTATGTGGAGAAAGTGATAAAATTTGATGCTTGATTGGCAAAATTGCTAAAAGTGGGGCTATTCCCACCCCACAAATCTTCATTTCCACTCCATTTAATTTCTCATTATCAAACTACTAAGTTCACATCTTCTATACTCATCCCATTAGTAACTAAGTTCACCTCATACGACATACACCCCATTAATAGTTAAACTCACTCATTCTATGTACACCTTTTTAATGAAAGAAGTCATCGTAAGAAAAATAATAATAAAAGAAGACAATTAGTTTGAATGCATAAATATACTTATGAAACAAGAAAAAAAAAAAAGAACCAAGCAAAACTAAAACAAGAAAGAAAACAACCAAAAACGAAACAAGTAAAAAAAAACTAAGCATGTTGAAACAAGAAAAAAGAAAAGAACAAAACAAGAAAAAAAAAAAAAGGAAAGAAAGAAGCAGACTAAAAAAAAAAAAGAACGAAATAAAAAAAAAAAAACAGAAAAAAGAAGCAAATCGAAACAAAAAAGGAAAAAAAGCCAAGTAAAGATTAAAGAAACAAGCAAAACTACAAGACGCAAAACCGAATATGAAAAAAAATAAGCATCAAACACATACACAAAATTGAACAAGAAAAAAAATAGCAAGTATAGATGCAAAACCTTAACAAGATAAAAAAAACAAATAATCTGAAAGTATACATATACACACATACAAATTCTAAATAAAAAATTATTAAACTTGACAGAGATATCAAAATATGCTGAAAATAATGAAAAATCATATAACAAATATGAAATCAAACATAGAATCAAATTGAGAAGTAATACTAACATATATCTCACTGAAAAAATTCATATTAAAAAAATATTTTTGTAAATGCAATAAAACCTAATTAGGACAAAATATAAAGTGGATTTAATTATTAAAAGAGGTTACGTAGCATGGGGTGGACTTAATAGTTTGATAATTAAAAATTAAATGAGATGGGAATGAAAATTTGTGAGGTAGGAATAGACCTACCCAATTGCTAAAAGGTAGAACCACTGTTAGGCAGACAATAGTTCTTCTAGGTCATCTATTAATGTATGTTGCATTTTAATTTCATTATTGTTACGTTTGTTGCTTTCTGTAATTTATTTCATTAATAATATAATAGAAACAATTTTTTTTTTTTTTGGCAGGTATTGGGGAAAGAGTAGTTGTTGCTCGTGCCATCCTTCATTTATGTAATTGTAATATCTTTATGTTTAGTATTTTATTTTTGGATTAGAATAATTTGTGTGTGGTAGATGAAGTCTACAGGAGATCCATATGAATATACAGAGAATTGTTATGAAGGTATAGGACCAGGTCTAAATAATAATTAAATCTTGTTTCGTAAAAAATAATACTGACAACAAAAATGAGTGAAAACATAAAAAAAAAGAGTGTCTATGCCAAAAAAGAAGAAGAGTATTTGCATTGGCACTATTGCTAAAGCAAAAAAATATTATTTGTGTTGACATTTTTCCAAAGTAAAAATAAAAAAGTATTTGCATTAGCAAAAATTGCTACAACAGAACAATATTATATGCGCTGGCATTTTGTTTCTGCCAAAAAAAAAAAGTAAATGCCAACTCAAAAAATAATTATTTGTGTTGGCAAAAATGCCCAAGCAAACACCTATTTATTTATCCATTTAGGGGTAGACTACGGTACAAATCATTGAGTTTTTTGGTAACATACTGAAAAACTAATGTTGGCCGTTGATAGGTCTACCAATCAACAAAGACCATTGATCAAGTTGTCTTTTTATTTTTATATTTTTCAATGTGGTAACCGGTTACCTCTTAACTAAGCATTGTTTAAAAAATTATACAACATAATTAATTTTGTCAGATAGTACAAGTCATATTAATACAATTCAAAATTTAATAGAGTTACAACAATTATAGTCATATTTACAATTAGGGTAAAGTTACCAACACTTTGAGTAAAGTTACAAGAATGTAGGTCACATTACAAAGTCTGTGGGTTAATTTACGACAAAAATGTGTTAAAATTACAATTATTATTGTGGACAAATTTACAACAATTTTGATATAGTTATAATAATTAAGGGTACATTTACCATATTTTAGAATTAAGTTAAAATAATATTGGACAAAGTTACAAGAATGTAGGCTAAACTTACTACTGTATTGATTAAAATTATGATATATGTGGATAATATTATAAACTTAACTTAAAGGTAAAATGTACATCAAGTGTGGTATCCTTATCCTAAACATTCAATTTATCAAATTAACACTAAAGTACTATGCAATTTCATCCAATTAACATTTAATTTAGGAAATTTTTTTGTCAGACCCCCTTCTAGTTTACCTTATCTTCAAAGGCATCCCATTTATTATTCAAAATATCACTGACACCTCTTCTAGTTTATATTTCAACATCACTAACACCCCTTGTTGTTAAATCACCATTTCTAACAAAAAAAAATTCATCTAAAATACTAAAATTGTCTTTACATAAATCTCAAATAATATTTCTACATAAAATTCGAGATAATTAAAATTTATTTTTTTACATATTAAAATTTAAATTGATTAAAATTCAATTCGAGCTGATTAAATTTTATTATTTTTACATATTAAAATTCAAGTCTATTAAAATTATTTTTTTATATATTAAAATTCTAGTCGATTTAAGCTCTATCTGAGCTGTTAGTACCAATTAAAATTCGATTTGAATTGATTAAAATTTATATTTTTTTTAGTAATTAAAATTCATGTCAATTAAAATTCTATTTAAGTTGATTAAAATTTATTTTTTACGTATTAAAATTTATATTTTTTTGTGTATCAAAATTCGAAGCCGATTAAAATTTAATGCGAGTTGTTTAAAAATAAATTTTTTAATCGGCTTAAATTTTAATACGTAAAAAAATATAATTTTAATTAACTCGAATCGAATTTTAATATTTTAATACGTAAAAAAATTTAGAAAATAAAGGGGGTCTCATTAAAAATATGTCTATCTATAAGGGGTGTAGGTGACGTTTTTTCTAAAACATATTATGGGTAATTTAGTAAAATTACAATCTAGTTAACACTTTTAATCTGATAGGGAGTGTTATTAAAGATTCAAAAAATAAAGGGAGTGTTCTTGAAGATATGATAAATTAGAAGGGGTGTGAATCAAAATTTTCCTTTAATTTATCAAATTAACATTCAAATTGGTCAAAATTTTTTTTTTTTTAAGTTAAACCAATGTTGGGCAAAATTTATTAATAACAAAATTATAAAGAAAATAGAGGAGGACATAAACCTTATCCCTTATATAATAAAAGAAAGTTTACTTTAAATGCAATTGCATTTGAATGCAGTTACATGAAGATTTCATGCAATTCCTTGTAGCTTCCCTATATCACCTTCCCAACGTTGGACTGACTGCATGTGGCGGCATGTGAACAAATGCAAAATTTGTCCCCATGTGCATGTGATCACATATCATCTGCATGTGATCACGCATTAAAAAGGCAAGACTTGGTGGGCAGCAGATCACGATGCAGCTCCTATTCTGCTGAAAAATCCCTTAAAATCCTCCTTTAAACTGGTAAAGACCGACTGAAAGATGTCCATAAAATCCCCGAAAATCAGCTCCCTTAAAGCCCGAAAGATCTTCTTCAAATCTCCGAAAATTCGTTTAATTAACATTAAATTCATCAAATTAATATTTCATTTCATTCGATTAACATTCAATTATCACACTAACAGTAAATTAATAGTCAATTCATCAAATTAACATAAATTTATCATTCAATTCGTCAAATTACAATTCAAATTCAACTATTGAATATTAAATTTATTAAATTAACTTTCAGTTTCATCCAATTAATATTCAATTCATCGAATTTATAGTCAAACTCCTCTAATTAACAATCAATTTATTAAATTAACATCCTAACTAACCCAATAAATATTCAATCACTAATGTTGTTAGGACATATTTAACCCACAATCATTAATAGTCAATTTTATTTAATTAACATTCAATTTAGTAAATTGGCATTCAAATTCAATTAACTAACATCAAATTCATCAAATTAACATCCAAATTCGCTCAATTAATATTCACTTCATTAAATTAAAATCAAATTAACATTTAATTCATTCAAACTATATTCAAATTCATTCTATTAACACTCAATTCATGAAATTAAACTCCAAAATTATCTAATAAACATTCAATTCATCAGATTAACTCCAAATTAACACACAATTTCATCAAATTAACAATAAATTATCACTCAACTTCATCAAATTAATTCAATTAGCATTCAATTTATCGACTTAACAATAAATCATCACTCAACTTCATCAAATTAACATTCAATCTCGTTTAGTTCATATTCAATTCATCAAATTTGACTAGTTCTCATTAACTTCATCAAATCAACAACCAAATTAATCCGATTAATATTCAATTCATAAAATCAACACTAATTTAACATTTAATGAATTCAATTTATATTCAATTCATACAATTAATATTCAGTGTCATCTAATTAGCAATCAATGTATCAAATTAATATTTAATTTTATATAATTAACATTTAATTTTTCAAATTAACATCAAATGTCATTCAATAAACATTAAATTCATTAAATTAACGAGAAATTAACATTAAGTTAATAAAATTAATATTTAATTCATCAACTTAACAATAAGTTAATATTAAAATACCAAAATTGTCCCTACACAAACCTCAAACAATCTTTCTATATAAAATTTGAGCTGATTTCTACATATTAAAATTTAAGTTGATTAAAATTTATTTTTCATATATTAAAATTTGAGGCGATTAAAATTCAATTTGAGTTGATTAAATTTTATTTTTTTACGTATTAAAATTTGAGTCGATTTGAGCTCAATCGGTCAATCTGAGCTACTAACGCTTAGCACCAATTAAAATTTTGATTTGAGTTGATTGAAATTTGTATTTTTTTTACTTATTAAAATTCGTGCCAATTAAAATTCGATTTAAGTTGGTTAAAATTCATTTTTTATGTATTAAAATTTTAGTAGATTAATTTTTTTTATGTATCAAAATTCAGGCAAATTAAAATTCAAAGCAAGTTGTTTAAAATTTTAATCGGCTCAAATTTTAATAAGTAAAAAAAAACATTTTAATCGACTCAAATTTAAATATGTAAAAAATAAATTTTAATTAGCTTAAAATCAAATTTTAAATATCATGAATTTTAATAAGTAAAAAAATTTGTATTCAATCAACTCAAATTGAATTTTAATTTGCGCAAAGTGTTTTATTTATTTTTTTTTTTTTTTGAGAGGGGTAGGAAAAGGGGGAGGGGGACTTGAATCCTTGGCCTTAAGAAGGCAAAGTTTTCGCAAGGTAATGAATACTATTAGACTAAATGCTCGTTGATAATCGGCGCTAGGCGTTACCAGATCATGTTGAGCTCAAATCGGCTCAAATTTTAATATGTAAAAATAAAATTAATAGGCTCTAATTTTAATATATTAAAACATAAAATTTAATCAGTTCGAATCAATGTTAATAGCATGTAAATTTGGTGTTATTTAATTTAATGGATTTTATCTCAATTGGATGAAATTGAATGTTAAATTTATGAATTTTTATGTTAAATGGTGTTAATTTTCTGAAACTATAAATAAATTAAATTGAAGGTGAATTTATTTTTAGTTTGATAAAATTTAATTGTAATTCAATGAAATCGAATGTTAATTTTAATATGGTGTTTATTTAGATGAAATTAAAATTTAACTTTAAGAATTTCAATGTTAATTTGGTAAAATTTATGGTCAATTTAGTGTTAATTTGATAAAATTGAATTTTAATAAATAAAATTGAAGGTTAATATGGTGTTAATTTGATAAAATCAAATGTTAATTAGATGAATTCGAATGTTACAACCTTTTGGTGTTATTAGCAGTATTTTGAATATGAAGAAATTATTATTATTATTTATCTCTAAAATATTTGCGATCTATCCCAAAAGTTTGGGATCTATCGCAATGTTACAGCAGTCTCTCCCAAAAGTGGTTTTCTCACCCAAATTTGATTATATACAACCAATTTTATTGAAAAATGGTAAGTTTAGGTCGATCATATAAGTTTAGGTCGATCATAAGCTTAGGTCGATCTTATAATCTTATTGAAAAATGATTATATAAGTTTAGGTGGATCATAAACGTCTATAATCGATCATAAAGGTCTATAATCGATCGCAAGGTCACTGAAGTGAGTTTTAGCAAAATTATGGATAATTGACCACAATTAAGAGCAGATTTACCACATTTAATGGTGGTGCTATTTTGAGGTACTAATATACCAAAGAGTAATGGTATATGGCCTTAAAATATGAATTTAATGTGAACTTAATCAATCACTATCAAAATATGAATTTAATGTGGACTTAATCAATCACTATGATTGATTTCACTGTAGTCTTCATTATTTGTTGAAATTCACTATTTATTCAATATTTGTAACTGATTAAGTCCACATTTTATGTCAACGTAACATTTTTACGAACGATTGTAAGGTAACAAAAAAAATGATAAAAACAGTCACCACAAAAGTGATAAAAATACTCACAAAAATTGTAAAAACACACATAAAAATTTTAAATGATGTTACGATACCAAATTTTTTTAGACAACTCCAAAGTTACAATACCAATCTTAAATTTCTTTGACTATTATTTCCCGTTTTGAAATACATTGACGTTCGTTTTGCTTGTTAACTCTTCTTCTTTTGATTCAGAACTGACGTTTACCAATGCAATTGACAATCTCCTTTGCTTAATAGCAATTTTCAGGCACTAGTGGTCTCTCCGATCAAGTAGTTGACTGCTCAATATCTCAATTTTTCTTCATACATCTATTGGTGAAACACTGAAGAATCTCTCTCTGTCTATTGAGCATGAGGCCGACAACCAAAGTCTTTAAATATATATTTATTTTTATAATGCAAGTGGCCACGTAAAATTGAATCAATAAAACTATGGTGACCGCTTCCCAACACCATCAATAGAATCAATATCTCAATAGACTCAATACTTTTTAGGTCATTTGTATGGAAACTCTGGAGTCAACAAATTACAGCTCATTTCAGAAATATAAAATCACAATGACATTTAAATTTTCTTTAATTCACATTTCATTTGAATTTGAATTTGCATTTCATTTACATTTCTATTGCCTATTGGCCTTTCATTCGTTTTCCATCATTTAGTACCCAGTCCCAGTCTTCCTTCTCATGCATTCTACCAGCTATTGTTTTCATTTCATCTTTTAATTTGTTCATCCAATATTCAACTTTCCAGCAATATAGATTGTCCATATTCATCCATCCATTTTATACCCAGGTAATCCTTGTTTCTGTTGGCAAAGTTTTAACATTTTTTTTTGTAATTAATGGTTACTATGGTGTAAAGAATTTATTTTTGGGAATACGTTCATTGACATTGTGTACAAGTGTATAATCGACACACTTTAATAAAAATAAAAATTTAGGCATTGAATACTTGGAGTTTTGATTTTGAGTTCATCATATGCAATGCGGGTCAAATTTTGTATTTTTTTTTTTTTTTTTAAGATTAATATATAGGAATGTGTAGTTTGATATGCATTAAAATAGTGACTAGGTGGAGAAGAAAAATGTGTTGTCTATGTTAACTTGCTAATGGGGGCTCTAAACCTCTTTGAATTGATGCATATTGCCTGATCAATAGACAATGATCATACAGGTGCTTGCTTAATGGAATTGAACTCACAAGTTAAATTTAAAGTTCATAATTTCTATGTATAAACACCAAATGACAAGTTACATTATAATTTCTATCTATGGTCGGCATTTTTAAATATAATTTCTTTTTACTTACAACATATAAGTTACAATAACAATCTTAAATTTCTGTGTCTATTGTTTCACACTTTGAAATACATTGCCGTTCCTTTTGCTTGTTACTCTTCTTCTTTTGATTCAGAACTGGTGTTAACTGACGCAATTGGCAATCTCTCTGTTGCTTAATAGCAATTTCCAGGCGCTAGAGGTCTCTCCCGCCAAGTAGGCGACTGCTCAATATCTCAGCTTTTCTTGACACATTTGCTGGTGAAACACCGAAGAATCTGCATCTCTCTCTATGATAAGCTCCAGGTTCAATCATATAGCTGATAAGAGTTTGAGCCCCTAAAAGCTTCCATTTCTTGCTTTTAAATTTCATTTCAGCACCTGTCCAAAAAAAAAAAAATTTTAATTTCAGCACAAACTTCTTCTTCTTGTTGTTGTTTCATTGTAATTTCACCACAAAAAAAAGGATTGAAAAAAAAAAAGGAGAAAAAGCAGAAAAAAAAGAAAGAAAAAAGAAGGAGAAAGAAAAGAAATCATCTGAGAAATATAGATATGGAGACAGTTACAACGATTGCGAGAATAATAGGACCAGTCTTGGGTCCCATTTGGACGGGCTTTACTTCTCTGAATGACTATGATAAGAACGTCCAGGCTTTCTATCAAGAAGTTGAAAACCTGAAGAAAGATAGAGTTTCTGTGCAGCAGCGGGTTGACGAGGCCGAACGGAACGGAAGAGTTATCCTACAAAATGTTAAGGGGTGGCTTTCACATGCGGATGAATTAGTCAAAGAGGCAAGAATTTTTGGAAAAGAGGAAGATAGAGAAAATGGACGGTGTTTGTATGGGTGGCAGTGTGTAGTGTGCCGTTACTGCCGGAGCAACAGTGCAAAGGAAAAGACCCAGGTTCTTAAAGAACTCCGTGCTGACGGAAACTTCAGGATAGTATCAGTCATTGGACGTCTTGTAAAACCCGAGAAAATTTAAACATTTGTGAAAAAGGGCAAAACGGTAAATTGCCACTACGTACAGGTTGTAAACCTGAATTTTTCTAGAACTCGGATGACGAAACGGACCTCACCGTTGGATTCGTCTCGCGAAATCTAGTTACCCTGTCAAATTTCATTAAATTCCGAGTTAGTCAGATTTTTTGCGTTTTACGAGGCGGTCGAGTCTCGGGAGACCCAAAAACGAAATTCTGATTTAAAATTTTAAATTTTGGGAAATAAATGACGGCAAGTTAAAATAAAAATATTTTGAACTTGAACCGGAGCGAAATTTAATCGTTTCGGGGTTAAAACGGACCCGGGAAATAAGGGCCGTGTGGCGCGTTGTAGGCCAAGTATTTAAAGAGTATTTAAAGGGGAGAAAATCAGATTTTCTCCCCATTTTTGTTCAGCCGATCAGCGTGAGAAAGAAGAGAGGGAAAGGGCTTGGGTTCTCCATCTTCTCTCTACGATCTACGGAGATTGAGAGCTCAAATCCACTCGGGCCAAGAACAAAAGTTGTTCTCCTCGCCGAGGGCTACAAAACCATACCAAGGAGGTCGAGTTTTGGAGTGATTCGAAGAACGGGAAATTGGGAGAGTGAAGACTCCACCTCGTTGGAGTTCTCGGAGCTTCTCAAAGTTGTTCTCTACGCTTCAAGAGGTAGGGTTCCCTCCTACCAAGGTTTATTCCACACCTAGAATGCTTAGGTGAAATGGGTAAATGAATAGATATAGATATATATATATGTATGTCATTTGCCTATGGTTGTGAAATTGGGTGAAATGGGTTGAAATCAATTCTAATTGGATTGGTAATTAGAAGTTTCTAAATGAAATTTCTAGGATTGAGTATATGAAATTAACCCAATGTGACTCTTGGGCTATATGAAGTGTGGGCATGCTATGTGTTTATCTTGTGCTTGAAATTGAAGTATGTTATCTCTTGATAATGTGATGACATGCTTGGGTGTTGATTAAGATTAAATGTTGATATATATACATGCTTGTGATATATTGACATTGTAAGGAAATATGGAAATTATATGCTTATGATATGATTTTGCCATGAAGTGTGAGAAATGTATTGTAAATGTTCATATGTCACTCATACCATATTGAACATTGTAATATTATTGAAATGGGACATCACATTTCATATGCACGGGAGCATTGCACTTAGTGGGTGTGTGTGCATGGCGGTTGTCTTCACCACGCTTGGTGGACGGCGAGTGGGCTCGGGTAAGATGGGTTGATGACCTAATCGAGTCGCACGGTTTGCACGGTTGTTAGGGTTGGGGTAGCAAGAAGGGCTAGACTATCCCTCGGGTGAGAGACCCGGTGATTGGATACGCACTCCGTTGGTATAAGAGTCCATAAAGTGTGTCGGTGTACGCGGAACCGTTGGTGGAAGTCCATGAATTCCGTGTCGGTTGGGTGCCGTTGGTGTAAGTCCATAAATATCCACCCCAAGAAAGACCCTAGAATGAAATGTCATTTGATGTGAAACATAAATGACGGATTGGTACACATTGGCACTTGCATGTGTAGAGGAGCCGGGGAGGGCTCGGTTGATGTGCATGAGTGAGTCTCACCTCATTTCATAGCATGGCATTACATGTTTCAACATGGAATATATTCTTGTTGTGGATTGTTGACTGATGGCATGTGAACATTTCATATGCATATAGGTTGGGGAGTAGCCTCATTAGGAAATACCCTATTGAGCGTGGCTCACCCTTTGTGGGAAAAACATTTCAGGTGCGGGGTTCACACCGGCGGACGGCTCCCATTTCGAGCCCCAAGGTTGAAGAAAGCCGACTTGTGGCTTTTATTGTTGTTTTGTAAAAGCTTTTGAAAAGAATTCCATTTTGATATGTAAATGTATGGAATCAATTGTAATAGAACTTGTATAAACCATGTTTTATATGGAAATCCTTGTCAAACATGTATTTGATGAGTTGGGAAGGGTTTTGAATGGATTGGAAAGGAAAAATGGTTGAAAATGGCAAAACTGGGCAGAGAGTACCGGTACTGGGTACCGGTACTGAATGGTACCGGTACCGGGTACCGGTACTGAATGGTACCGGTACTGGACACCGGTACCCTCTTTCCAGTGAGTTGACAGTACCGGTACTGAATGGTACCGGTACTGGATACCGGTACCCCCTTTCCAGTGGGTTGATAGTACCGGTACCGGGTACCGGTACTGAATGGTACCGGTACTGGGTACCGGTACTCTCTTCAAAATTTTCAGTTTTTCACACTGCTTCACCCTATTTTCAATCTACGTTTTTCCTTCCTTCCAATGATGTAAATGGACTATAATGGAGTATAAATCATGGTATATTGAATATTGGTTGAACCCAAATGAATAATCGAATCCGGTTAACAATTGTGAATTAAGGTCCCGGTTAAGGGGATGCTACTACCGTGGTGTTAGGTTGAGTGACATCCACGGGTATTTCCGCGGGTTGACGGGTGGTCAACGGTTAATATAGGACCCCCGGAAATTGGGGCGTCACAGCTTGGTATCAGAGCATAGGTATGCGATTTACCTAGGGCTTGATGGGGCATGGTTTAGACCATTGCATTCATTGTACATTACATGTTATGTGCTTAAACTGCTACATGTTATGTGATATGTGATATGTGTATTATATGCATGGTAAAATGTGTATGGAAATGGACACACTAGGGTTAGAGAACTTAACCTTGGGAGTGGGAAAGCAAATGAACGGGAATGTTCAAAGCGTAAGGGTCCACTATTGGAGGCATACGCTCTACTAGTGAGACAATGAGAAAGAATTGAGCGTTTTAACTTTGATCCCTATCTAGGGATACTAAGTTGTTGTGCTATTGCCATTTGACTTGTGTGTAGATGGCAAGTAGAAGAAGAGGACGTCGAGGCGGTGGGCGGAACAATAACCAACCACCACCGGTCTTCGATCAACGAGCGTTTACGGAAACCATGGGCCTGATGGCGGCTACTGTTGCACAAACTAGTGCAAGTGCCGGGCATGGAGGTGCGAGTAACCTCCAACAGTTTAAAGCACACAAACCTCCAGTCTTCATGGGAGGGGCGGACCCGATGGTGGCCGACCATTGGTTCCGGCAAGTCAACAAGATCTTAGGGGCGATGGAGGTCACCTCAGACGCTACTAAGATAAGACTAGCTGCATTCCAGCTAGAGGGAGAAGCCCAATTATGGTGGGATTGGGTGACGGCCTCGAAGAACCTAGAGGCCATGACATGGGGAGAGTTCAAGGAGCTCTTCATGGGTAAATATTTCCCAACGGCCGTTCGACATGCAAAGGCCCGCGAGTTTCTAGATTTGAAGCAAGGGTCAATGACAGTGATGGAGTATATGGCTAAGTTCACCGAATTAGCCCGATTTGCTGATGATTACGTGGCCACGGATATGGCCAAGGTAAGAAGGTTTGAGGATGGGTTGAAGCTATCCATCCGGGGAAAGATTGTGGGCCTCCGCCTGCAAGACTTGGACTCTATGGTCGAGACAGCTATGGCCATTGAGAGGGAGGTGGACGATGCTCGAAGCATCCGTGAGGCGGGTGCTAAGGATAAGAAGAAGGAGGGCCAATCCTCTTCTTCTAGTTCGGGGAAGAAACAGAGGACC
This sequence comes from Ilex aquifolium, assembly GCA_951799425.1. Classification (NCBI taxonomy): domain Eukaryota; kingdom Viridiplantae; phylum Streptophyta; class Magnoliopsida; order Aquifoliales; family Aquifoliaceae; genus Ilex; species Ilex aquifolium. The sequence goes on along the minus strand of OX637392.1, from coordinate 49,380,197 downwards.
TCTGCTCCTCAAGGACAGGGCCGCGGCTATCAAGGCCAAGGCCAAGGTCAGCTTTCCCAAGGCGGGAGAAACTACAGGACTACCTACCAGGCGGGCCAGAAGACATGTTTCCATTGCCACCAACCGGGGCATATGAAGCGGGATTGTCCGCAGAGGCAAGGATCCCAGAGCTATGGGACACCTCAGTCCCAGTCATCAGTGGGGCAGTCGCAGACACGCCTTGTTCCTCCCTACCCCACCACGGGCCAGGGAAACCAGTATCAGTTCCAGGGCGCTACTCAGGCCCCTACCACCTTTCGAGCGGGGACTCCGCAGTCGGGCCAGATGGGCCAAGGCATGGGTCGAGGCCGAGGACAGGGCATGCAGGCCGGGACTTCGGGGACCCAGGGGCGTGTCTACGCCATTACACCTCAGGCTGAGCCAGTGGACCAGTCAGTCATTCAGGGTACATTTCTACTTTCTCGCCTATGGACTAAAGTGTTATTTGATTCTGGTGCATCACATTCATTCATTTCTGCATCATGTGTGAGGGATTTGGGCTTAGAGGTTGATACCTTGGAGGAGCCGTTATATGTGAATTCACCCCTAGGAGCTAGGGTGTGTGTGAATCAGATATGTCGGGGTTGTGAGCTAGAGATCTCGGGGATTCTACTCACCGTGGACCTTAGGGTTATGGACATGTCGGAATTCGATGTCATCCTTGGGATGGACTGGTTGGCGGCGTATCGGGTCGTTATTGATTGTGACAGGAAGAGGGTCACCGCCTATACACCAGACGGTGTTTGTTTCAAGTTTCAGGGGGAAAAGCATGATGCTTTGCCTTAAGTCGTGTATGATTCGCGATGGCATGGAAAATTGATGGGTTGGCTTGCGAGCCTTACCCTGGAGGACGAGGCAAGATAAGAATTGGGTCTACCTCGGGTGGTGTGCGAGTATGAGGACGTCTTTCCGAACGAGTTACCGGGATTACCTCCCCATAGGGATGTGGACTTTAGCATTGAGTTGCATCCGGGTACTTCGCCCATTTCTATGACTCCACATAGGATGGCGCCAGCTGAGTTGCAAGAACTCAAGGTCCAATTACAAGAATTATTGGACAAGGGCTTTATTAGACCGAGTACCTCACCTTGGGGCGCTCCGGTGCTGTTTGCCAAGAAGAAGGATAAGACCCTTCGATTGTGTATAGACTATCGGCAGTTAAACCGGGTCACCATCAAGAATAGGTACCCTTTGCCGAGGATCGATGATCTGTTTGATCAGCTGAGGGGAGCGCGGGTCTATTCAAAGATAGATCTCCGCACGGGCTACCATCAGTTGAGGGTTAGGGAGTCAGATATCCCTAAGACGGCATTCAGAACGCGGTACGGGCATTTCGAGTTCACGGTGATGCCATTTGGGTTGACGAATGCCCCAGCGGCATTCATGGATCTCATGCATAGAGTGTTCCAGCCCTATTTAGATCAGTTTGTCGTAGTGTTTGTTGATGACATCCTGATCTACTCCAAGACAGAGGAGGAGCATGAGGGTCACTTGAGGATTGTTCTCCAGACCTTGAGGGACCATCAATTGTACGCCAAGTTCAGCAAGTGTGAATTTTGGCTCACGGAGGTGAAATTCTTGGGACACGTGGTGTCAGCCTCGGGGGTGTCAGTTGACCCGGAGAAGGTTGAGGCAGTTATGAGTTGGGAGAGGCCAAAGTCAGTCTTCGAGATACGTAGTTTCTTGGGATTGGCAGGGTATTACCAGAGGTTCATCGAGGACTTCTCCCGACTAGCCGCACCTATGACTAGATTGACCCGGAAGGAAGTCAAGTTCGAGTGGAATGATTCGTGTGAGAAGGCATTCCAAGAACTAAAGAGGAGACTCACTTCAGCTCCTATCTTGATTGTTCCAGAAAGGGGACAAAACTACACGGTATATTGCGATGCCTCCAAAGACGGACTGGGTTGTGGCTTGATGCAGTCCGGGAGAGTGGTGGCTTATGGTTCTCGACAGTTGAAGAATCACGAGCAGAATTACCCCACGCATGACATGGAATTGGCGGCCATAGTCCTTGCCTTGAAGGCTTGGCGCCACTATTTGTATGGTGAACGATTTGAAGTGTTTTCGGACCACAAAAGTCTGAAGTACATCTTCACTCAACGGGACCTCAACATGAGGCAGCGTAGGTGGATGGAGTACCTAGAAGACTATGACTTCACTTTGCATTACCACCCTGGTAAGGCAAATGTGGTGGCTGACGCACTTAGTCGGAAGTCACGGGGTGTCTTAGCTAGTGTGGCTTCCCGGGAGTGGCGGATGCTTGAGGCCGTGGGCCAATTTGGGCTGCATTATCGGGGTCGGACTCAGGGTGTTTTAGGGAGTTTGGTGGCTACGCCTTCCCTACTGAGCAGAGTGATCGAGTCACAGAGACAGGACTCAGAGTTATCATCCATCAGGGACCGAGTGCAGGCGGGTACTGGTGACGAGGGCTGGGCCATTCACTCGGATGACAGTCTTCGGTTTAGGGGAAGGGTTGTGGTTCCCCAGTCGGCGGAGCTGAGAGAGGAGATCCTCAGGGAGTTCCATTGCTCTCGTTTTGCGGTGCACCCAGGCGGCACGAAAATGTATCATGATCTTCGTCGCCAGTATTACTGGAGCGGAATGAAGAGGCAAATTGGCGACTTTGTCAGTAGATGCCTCACATGTCAGCAGATTAAAGCCGAGCACCAGAGGCCAGCAGGGTTGCTCCAGCCCTTGGAAGTGGCTGAGTGGAAGTGGGAACACATCACAATGGACTTTGTGACCCACTTGCCACGGACATCACGGGGACATGATGCGGTGTGGGTGATAGTGGACCGGCTTACGAAGTCGGCACACTTTTTGGCGGTGCGGATGACCTTCACTCTGGAGGAATTCTGCAGGTTGTACATAAGGGAGATAGTCCGGTTGCATGGGGTACCCGTATCTATAGTATCGGATCGGGATCCCAGGTTTACGGCTCACTTTTGGGAGAGTTTCCAGCGAGCCATGGGGACTCAGTTGAGGATGAGCACAGCCTACCATCCCCAAACGGACGGTCAGTCGGAGAGGACCATCCAGACATTAGAGGACATGCTACGGGCATGCGTCCTAGATCTCAAGGGTAGCTGGGAAGAGCATTTGCCCTTAGTGGAATTCGCCTACAATAACAGTTATCAGGCGAGCATACGGATGGCACCCTATGAGGCGCTTTATGGGAGGCCTTGTCGTTCTCCGGTTTGTTGGACTGAAGTTGGGGAAAGACCCTCTACGGGTCCATACTTGATTAGAGACACCTCGGAGAAGGTGAACCTGATAAGGAAGCGTCTTCTCACGGCTCAGAGCCGGCAGAAGAGTTACGCCGATAGGCGGCGGCGGCCTCTGGAATTTGAGGTGGGAGACCACGTCTTCTTGAAGGTGATGCCTAAGAGAGGGGTGATCAGATTCGGCAAGCAGGGAAAACTGTCGCCGAGGTATATTGGGCCCTTTGAGGTGCTTGAGAGAGTTGGCACTGTGGCTTACAGATTGGCGTTACCGCCAACTTTATCGGGTGTTCACGCCGTATTCCATGTTTCCATGCTCCGGAAGTATACTCCAGATCCGACGCATGTTGTGGATTGGGGCGAGCTCATAGTTGATGCGGATGGGACCTTCGAGGAGGGACCAGTGCGTGTCATGGATAGCCGAGAGCAGGTTTTGCGAGGCAAGACCGTGAGGCTAGTGAAGGTGTTGTGGCAGCACCGAGGAGTGGAGGAGGCAACATGGGAGCGTGAGGACACCATACGTGCCAACTATCCTTTCTTATTTGAGGATGGAGGTACATTCTTATAGTCATTTAGTATTATATGACTGTTGCATATGCGTGTAATTGTGTGTTCATGAGTGTGTGAATTTCGGGGACGAAATTCTTTTAAGGGGGGAAGAATGTAAAACCCGAGAAAATTTAAACATTTGTGAAAAAGGGCAAAACGGTAAATTGCCACTACGTACAGGTTGTAAACCTGAATTTTTCTAGAACTCGGATGACGAAACGGACCTCACCGTTGGATTCGTCTCGCGAAATCTAGTTACCCTGTCAAATTTCATTAAATTCCGAGTTAGTCAGATTTTTTGCGTTTTACGAGGCGGTCGAGCCTCGGGAGACCCAAAAACGAAATTCTGATTTAAAATTTTAAATTTTGGGAAATAAATGACGGCAAGTTAAAATAAAAATATTTTGAACTTGAACCGGAGCGAAATTTAATCGTTTCGGGGTTAAAACGGACCCGGGAAATAAGGGCCGTGTGGCGCGTTGTAGGCCAAGTATTTAAAGAGTATTTAAAGGGGAGAAAATCAGATTTTCTCCCCATTTTTGTTCAGCCGATCAGCGTGAGAAAGAAGAGAGGGAAAGGGCTTGGGTTCTCCATCTTCTCTCTACGATCTACGGAGATTGAGAGCTCAAATCCACTCGGGCCAAGAACAAAAGTTGTTCTCCTCGCCGAGGGCTACAAAACCATACCAAGGAGGTCGAGTTTTGGAGTGATTCGAAGAACGGGAAATTGGGAGAGTGAAGACTCCACCTCGTTGGAGTTCTCGGAGCTTCTCAAAGTTGTTCTCTACGCTTCAAGAGGTAGGGTTCCCTCCTACCAAGGTTTATTCCACACCTAGAATGCTTAGGTGAAATGGGTAAATGAATAGATATAGATATATATATATATGTATGTCATTTGCCTATGGTTGTGAAATTGGGTGAAATGGGTTGAAATCAATTCTAATTGGATTGGTAATTAGAAGTTTCTAAATGAAATTTCTAGGATTGAGTATATGAAATTAACCCAATGTGACTCTTGGGCTATATGAAGTGTGGGCATGCTATGTGTTTATCTTGTGCTTGAAATTGAAGTATGTTATCTCTTGATAATGTGATGACATGCTTGGGTGTTGATTAAGATTAAATGTTGATATATATACATGCTTGTGATATATTGACATTGTAAGGAAATATGGAAATTATAAGCTTATGATATGATTTTGCCATGAAGTGTGAGAAATGTATTGTAAATGTTCATATGTCACTCATACCATATTGAACATTGTAATATTATTGAAATGGGACATCACATTTCATATGCACGGGAGCATTGCACTTAGTGGGTGTGTGTGCATGGCGGTTGTCTTCACCACGCTTGGTGGACGGCGAGTGGGCTCGGGTAAGATGGGTTGATGACCTAATTGAGTCGCACGGTTTGCACGGTTGTTAGGGTTGGGGTAGCAAGAAGGGCTAGACTATCCCTCGGGTGAGAGACCCGGTGATTGGATACGCACTCCGTTGGTATAAGAGTCCATAAAGTGTGTCGGTGTACGCGGAACCGTTGGTGGAAGTCCATGAATTCCGTGTCGGTTGGGTGCCGTTGGTGTAAGTCCATAAATATCCACCCCAAGAAAGACCCTAGAATGAAATGTCATTTGATGTGAAACATAAATGACGGATTGGTACACATTGGCACTTGCATGTGTAGAGGAGCCGGGGAGGGCTCGGTTGATGTGCATGAGTGAGTCTCACCTCATTTCATAGCATGGCATTACATGTTTCAACATGGAATATATTCTTGTTGTGGATTGTTGACTGATGGCATGTGAACATTTCATATGCATATAGGTTGGGGAGTAGCCTCATTAGGAAATACCCTATTGAGCGTGGCTCACCCTTTGTGGGAAAAACATTTCAGGTGCGGGGTTCACACCGGCGGACGGCTCCCATTTCGAGCCCCAAGGTTGAAGAAAGCCGACTTGTGGCTTTTATTGTTGTTTTGTAAAAGCTTTTGAAAAGAATTCCATTTTGATATGTAAATGTATGGAATCAATTGTAATAGAACTTGTATAAACCATGTTTTATATGGAAATCCTTGTCAAACATGTATTTGATGAGTTGGGAAGGGTTTTGAATGGATTGGAAAGGAAAAATGGTTGAAAATGGCAAAACTGGGCAGAGAGTACCGGTACCGGGTACCGGTACTGAATGGTACCGGTACTGGACACCGGTACCCTCTTTCCAGTGAGTTGACAGTACCGGTACTGGGTACCGGTACTGGATACCGGTACCCCCTTTCCAGTGGGTTGATAGTACCGGTACCGGGTACCGGTACTCTCTTCAAAATTTTCAGTTTTTCACACTGCTTCACCCTATTTTCAATCTACGTTTTTCCTTCCTTCCAATGATGTAAATGGACTATAATGGAGTATAAATCATGGTATATTGAATATTGGTTGAACCTAAATGAATAATCGAATCCGGTTAACAATTGTGAATTAAGGTCCCGGTTAAGGGGATGCTACTACCGTGGTGTTAGGTTGAGTGACATCCACGGGTATTTCCGCGGGTTGACGGGTGGTCAACGGTTAATATAGGACCCCCGGAAATTGGGGCGTCACACGTCTAGGGGAGAAACCTACACCCAGAGGAAATAGGAAGGAGCCTAAACCACGAAAACATATTGAGGAAGAAGTAATGGCAGCTTTGGGGAATCCCGAGGTCAATATGATAGGGATATGTGGCTTGTTGGGAGTAGGGAAGAGAACACTTGCGAAAGAAGTTGGTGAATGGGCAAAAAAAAATAAGCTGTTTGATAAGGTCATCAGGGTAGTTGTCTCCCAGACTCCGGACCTGAAAAAGATACAATGCGAAGTTGGAGAACCATTAGGTATGAAACTCACAGAAGAGACTTTGTCTGTTAGAGCTGAACGGCTAAGAGATAGATTGATGAAAGAAAAAAAAGGAGTCCTCATAATTTTAGAAGAAGTTTGGGAAAAGCTCGATTTGGAGGAATTAGGAATATTCTCCTTTGGAGAAGACCACGACGGGGGATCCAAAATCATGTTGACTTCGCGGAACCGGCGCGTTTGCAGTGATATGGGAGCTGAGATTTTCATAGTAAAACCTTTATCTACAATAGAAACAAGGAGTGTTTTCGCAGAGAAGGCAGGCATTCCCATTGACGATCTTGAGAGGGATCCAGTGAAACAATCGATTGCAGATGAATGCAATTGTTTGCCAAGTCTGCTTGATATTGTTGGTACTGGACTAAAGGGAAAAAGTGATTCCGTCTGGCATGATACGCATCTACAATTGAAAAGATGTATCTTCGCAACTCTCCAACGAGTGTGTGTAGAAGTATACCAGCCACTCGAGTCGTGTTACAATAATCTGCAAAGCCAAGAAGCCAAGTCTCTGTTTTTGCTTTGTTGTTTACTTCCGAAAGATTTTGATATATCAATTGACGATCTCGTTATATATGGAATGGGTCTCAATTTGTTTAGAGGCATCGAATCTGTGGTGGAAGCAAGAAACAGAATTTGTACTTTGTGTGAGACACTTAAAGATGATTTCCTTATGCTAGATAGTGATTGGAGTCCAAAGTATGCCGAAATGCTTGATGTTGTTCGCGTAGGCATGTCAATCGCATTCAAGGATGTACACGACCGTTTTCTAGTAGGTCGTGATGTAAACCTGAAGGAGCTGCCAACATATGAACATTCCACAGGAATGTCAATAATATTAGATGAGAGTATCGAGCTTCCTCCAATGTTAAAATGTCTAAGGCTTGAGATTCTGCTGTTGGTATGTAAGAAATTTCCATCAGAAGCTTTCCAACTACCAGACAATATTTTTACGGAACTAGAAAAACTCAAAGTTTTAGAAATTCGGGATCTGCCAATTGCATCACTGCCATCGTCACTTGGACTCCTGACAAGCCTCCAGACATTGCGTCTAATGGGTAGATTGTCAATTGAAAATATGTCTTTAGTTGGAAAGCTAGTGAATCTAAAAAATCTTAGCCTTTCTGATCTCACTATGGTGGTGCTACCAGAAGAGATAGGAAATCTGAAGAAGCTCAGGTTGTTAGAGCTGTGGAACTGTAGAAGTCTCAGAACAATTCCACCAGGTGTCATCACAGGCCTCCACAGCTTAGAAGCATTATCCATGAAAGACATGTACCGATTTGAAGATTTATCCATGAAAGACATGTACCGATTTGAAGATTTATCCATGGAAGACATGCACCTATTAGAAGAATCATCCACGAAAGACAAGTACCGGTTAAAAGAATTCTTCAAGAAAGGCGTGG